>JALJCO010010831.1:0-329127 GCA_023101725.1 Atherinomorus stipes
GATTTTAATCAGTCATCTCTGGCCCCCTGGGGCCTGTGTGCTGACTGGGGCTGTCCTCTGCCACCATACTCATTATTGATCTTGATTCATTCCTGATATCTTGCTTCACTTTCACGAACCTGCATGCTGTTACACCATGTTGTCCTGTGAGTTAAATCACCAACAAGACGTTATTTTTTGTGTTGCTGATGTTTTTGTTGATATAAGTCATGCTTTTTTTTCGTCAGCTTGTCTGTCTTTTTATAGTGCTCCCGATGTTTGGCAGCTTTGTTATTCTTGCAGATTTTGTAAGTTGTTTTCTGTATTTTTTACAGTTACAGTATAGTGGCTAGTAGTCTGGTTCACTTCTCTTTATACACTTTCAGTTAAAGGAGTGATGACATAGCAGTAAAAACTAGTTTATGTTGTTGGCATTACTGCATATGTAAATACTCCGAAGAAAAAAACGGCATTTTTTACAGCGGAGTATTGTTTTGAAACGCCAGACCTCACTTCCTCAGTGATACAGTTGGGCCCAGTGATGATATGGAGCTTTATCCGGAGACCACGTTGACTTCATTTTGATTGGTTACACCTTATTTGGCTATAGGCTAACCTTATTTAGAGAAAACTTGGTCAAGCTGCGGTCAGACTTTGCGAAAGGCTAACTGCTAGCAACATGGGCACTTCAGACAGTGAGCTACGTTTATCAGACAAGACAGCATTTAGAAAATAAATAAACTTACAGGTAATGACAAGGTTGTGGCCGCCTCCCTCAGTGTTGCTGCAGAAGTTTTCTTTTAAATACATTTGTTTGAAAACCCAGACCTGACTGCACAGATGTTACTAATCAGCTACACACACGCAGCTGAATCAGATCGGGAGGGGGGAGCGGGGGAGCGAAGCGGGAGGGTGCATAGACTGTTAGGCGAGAGGAGACGGGGAGGCTGTTTACTTGATAGTGTGCTCTTATTGAAGCAATTGAATTACGTAGAATGATAGAACTACGTAGAATGATAAGCTGCTGTCTGATTCAACCGTTTCTGAGCAGAGAGACAAAGCTGACAGACCATAAACAAGAACTTTAATTCTTACTCTGGACATTCACATGGCCTCATCAGTGCACAACAGATCATATTATACCCCCAAAACCCCAGAAAAGTGAAATTTGATGTCATGGCACCTTTAAGCTATTTGTCTCTGAAGAAGCTCTGCAGTATGTGGAAGCTGTTGTTAAATATCAATGAAAATCACAATCCTCTCCTCCACCTGACCATCTTTCACAGGTTCAATGGGGTATCAGGTTAGACCTGGCCTTTCAGTTTGTCTAGCTTCTTTCTATTAGCTACTATGATTGTGTTCTGACCACAAAATGTTCCAATTTTGATAAAGTGCTGTGGTGTTTAGTATACATATGACAGTGTGGGGTCCTGTCACTATGCCTCTGGTTGATTATGGGCTCCACTTGGCCACATACTGTAGCAAGCACTAAGTGAATAGTCATTTTAGTGGTAAAACCTTATACACTGTGATGCATGGTGGTGGAAGTGTTATGGATTGGTGTTGGCTCACTATCTCATTGTAAGACATGGTAGCTAGTATTTATTTGAACTCAATTTTCTTTGAATGAAACCAGTTTATGACAGAGGTCATTTTTAGATTCACAAATTTAATAAGAAGCCAACAAGCCAAATTTAAATCCAATTACGTACAAGCCGACCACATCCAACTGAGTACAATTCACTTCATTTTAAACACTTGTTAAACTGCAGATTTCTCCTCTTCCTCATCATTATCATCATCAATGTCATGATCATCATACCAAAGAGTGTTGGAAAATAGCATGAGTCCATCTGTTTGCAAGCTGAAGTTGACCTGGAAGTTGACCTCTCAATTAGGGATGGGCATATCGATACCTGCGATACCAGCCAGACAAAATATCAGAATTGATACTTTTTTGAGAATTGCGATTCCACTAAACAGATACAAAACATGCAATTTGGTTATAGTTTTAGGCAATGAAAAGATGAAAGCAGCCAGATTCTAGCTTCTGTATCACATGATGGTGTCATGATGATGTTGCTACTGATAGTGATGATGATGATGAAGTTTTGTTGTCTTTCAGTGGTTTAATGCAGGTTATTGTACATTATGTTTTGGTAAATTTGTAATATTACTATTGCATTTTATATTTGAACATTTTACACTTAATAAATTTGATTGTTTTAGTTATTACTGTATATGTTATTTGATGATTGAAAGACGTTTTTAATCTATTTTTGTTTATTCTATCATCACTATAATTCATTATTGTTTTGAAAGAACTTCTTACCAGTACTTCTGTTGTCAGGTTTTACTTATATCCAATACCTTTGTATTCAAGGTATTAATGCAAAATGTACACTCGTGATTTTTTTTTTTAAAGGACAAAAAGTATTGGTATGGATATTGGTATAGCTGAAAAAGTACCATAAACTACTGGTATAGTATCGACATGAAAAATTTTGATATCGCCCATCCCTACTCTAAATCCTCAGTGCATTAACTGAGAACACGTCAGAGTCAAAGAGACATGAAAGCTGATGCAAATTCTACAATAAGCTTATTCAGGTTGTTTGCTGAATGGACGGACAATAATTTCTGAGGTGAAGATTATACAAAGCATTGATAAGCTGATTGATATTTTTGTTTAGTAAATTTCAGGAAAAATTAATTTCAGTCATGGCTTTATTTGGGTATATTACTTTCACCCAGAAGTGGCTAATTGTTTAAATTTGGCTTTATTTATTAGCAATAACCAGCATGCAGATTTTGAAAGAAAAAAAAAAAACAGCAGGGGGATAAACACAAAGGGGGGTTCAAATAAATGTTTTAAAGTCAACTGAACCTTGAATTCATGTTTCTATAATCAGTAACAAAATCTATCATGCATGTCTTGGGATTGGGGGGAAACCGGAGAACTGGCGAGAACCTGCATACATGGAAGAACATGAACTCTATGCAGAAAGCCAACACAAATTATCTTAAACTACATGTCTACAGTAGGAGAGCATTTTTAGACCATTTTAAACGAAGAGACTCAGTTGGTGTGAAACTTGTGGTTCACAGTTCCATTAACACATCTGATAAGAATATAACAGGAAGCCATGAACATTTACTTTAATTTAAGCTGAAGTTAAAACTTCCTTTAGCTCCTTCCAGCTGCTGTGCAGAAGGGAAAAGCTAAAACCTGTAAGTATTAATCATGGTGAACGAGTGAAAAGGACCATCAAAATATATCACTATATCTTTGTTGTGTTGTATGCCCTTGTTCCAAGTTCATTAATCACCTGTTAATTAATAGTGACAGCCGATGTAAAAATGCTGGCTGCTGGGATCTGATAAGCAGAGTGATGCTGCTTGGTGCAATTATTTTCTTCAGTAGTTCAGCTGAACTCTGTTTAATTATCTGTTTAGATTCATGTTTTGGTGTTCTGTATTATTCTTTTAAAAGCTGCTACCTGGTATAATGACTGCTGTATGTGTTGTGGCTTCGCACAGGAGGCAGAACCCGAAACACAGTAACTAATTCACCTCATAGTTTTGTTGATTTTGTTGTTTAAGTGCTGGAATCTCAAGTCAATACCAATTCTTTAATCCCAAAGTACTGGGGGTCACGGTGCAAAAATACTAGATTTTATATGCAATGATGGAAATGACGAACTGAAATGAAGAAATTTCTTTATGATTCATAACAATCAGTTAAAACATGTCTGCACTGGCCCTGATGTGTCCACGTGTCACACTATTATCAGGTTTTAGTCTGATGCCCTTATAGGAGCTCATTGTTCAGGGTTCCACAAAAGCCTAGTTATTTGAGGTATAGTTTGGTCTTGTGACATAGATTTTATTTATTAAGCTACTAGTGACAATGATCTAATTTCACAATGACTTTACAAGAAGTACTCAGAAAGACCTGCCCACCCTCAGTGTTGGCTCATTGCTTGATCACTGATTAATATGTCTTTAGTGTAAATAAATCTTTGGTAACAGTAAGCCTTTTGCATTTATAAGATTTTTTTTATAATTTCATTTTATCTTTCTTTTTGTGATGTATCAGTCTGTGATTTGGTTTAGGTTCAGTTCTTGGGCTCATGTTTGTGATTAAAATCACATTTTTCATGTTTTTTGCAACCTTCATCCTTCTGGTAATTAACATGAAAGACAGATTGCCATCACAAACCACTTCCCCCGCCTGATGTGTGAAATGGTGTAGCAAAATACTCTGTAATCTTTCGGTCTGAGGTGTCGCTTTCAATTATCTGTCAAGACTGTTTGTAAAATTGAACTTTTATTTATTTTCAGGTTCTGAACTTTAGAATGTTTTCATTTGTTGAAATAAGATCATAGATGGATTCAAAATACCAATTCTGGGTTTGTTTGTGTTCAATGAATGAAAATGACCAAAGTTTTATGGCTTCAAAAGTAAAAGTACAGACAATGCTCCCCCAGCCCTCGCTGCAGCCCTACATGCTGCAGAGTTTCCTCTTATTTTTATGTGGCTTTCTTCTGGTGTTCTGTAAGAACACTGAGGTCAGATTCTGTCATGCATTTTAACATTTTAACATGAGTTTTGACTTGTTAGAAGTTTTAACAGTTTTGGCTGAATCAGAGCACACAGAGCCTGCATTTACCATATGACTTTTAGATAATGGGAGATCTATAACTATTGCTGTCATCTTTGTATCAGAATGAATGAAGTTCATGAGAAAAGCATTCGCCAGCATTACCACGGAGACCGTCAAACTCACCAAACTATTTAAGGCAGTTTGCATCCGTTGGTATCTTATCTGAGGTTTTAGTTGTGAAGTTTTAAAGTTGACAAGATTGCACATGTACTCACAAGCTTTCTATGACTGGCTGATAAATTCTAATGGTCACTTTGTGTGCCAATTTCTACTAAATATTAATATTTAATTATAATTATAATCAAATGATAATTTGATTGCAAGAAAATGGAAAAGAAAACATGAAAACAAACTGTAACTTATATGTTGCTAACAAAAATGAATCAAACAAAGAGAAAAATTGTTAAACTTAAAGTATTTGAGAATATTTAAGGGGTGCACAGAGCAACCAGCAGACGTCTTTACCATCTACCAGGCAATGCTACTGCACTCTGAGGTTACCACCTGCCTTAGAGTCACCATAGCTCCAGCGCCCAAGTCCACTGGTAGACCCCCAGTGGAAGGTCAGTGGGATCTTTAGAGATCTACCTTGTTTATCACCATGTCTGCCCTCTCCCTGCTGGAAGAAGTTACAAGAGACTCAGGATAAGAACAGACTCAAAAACACTTTCTACCCACGTGGCTGTTACATCACTGTCTTTTGTGTATATTTGTATACATTTTTTTTTTTAAAGTTTTGTCTAATTTACATAAATTGATTTTTTTTTAGTCTTTCATGTAATGCCGACAATAAAAACCTAATCTAAAATAGTGTTGCTCAAATTTACCCAAAAGTTTGGAGATGAGTTTTAAAAGAGTTTGCAGGGTCCCCTTAACTTACCTGAAGCTTAAGGGCCATACAATTTCTTATATACAGTATTTATCATATTTATTTTCCAGAATTCAGAGGTCATGGATAATGGGAAAAAATATTTGCAGAATGCAGATTTGACCTGCATTGAGGGTGCATTTTATGCATTTAATGTGAAATTTGCATTTAAAAAATGGAGACAAATATTGTTGTAAACATAAAAATGTACTGAAGAAGCCTTTAATATTGGAAACTTGGCCAGTTACTTTTAATAGTTAATTGCAAGGATATTATGCTTGTGGTTCTCAGATTTTCTGAGCCACATATCTGTAAATGATTTGTCAAATTAAAAAAAAATCTGGAAAACATACAAAAACTGGAGTCATTGTATTTAAAGCATGCCAAAACAAGTCAGTGCATCTAAACAATATGGATTTGCTAAATTATTGTATAGTTTTAGAACACCGGGAGAGGTTTTGCAAGTGGTGTTCAGTAAATATTTTATCAGTAAAACAGGGATATATATTTCCTGCACAGCAGACTAATCAGAATGACATGATAGGCCTGTGTTTTTCTGATAATTACCTGCTGGGTGATCTCGCTGCTGCCCACATTTGCTGTGGGCAGCTAAAAAAAATATTTAAGATTGAAAATATGTTTAATGTTTAGATACATTTTGATGATTAACAATGTAAAAACAGAAACTGCTCATTATTGATTTAGTTTGATCATTAAAGAATATACAGTCATTCTTTGCTGCTGGTCTTGGTCTGCTGGGGCCTGGGCCCCGAGACCGCGGGGGGCTCCGGCTGGGGCCGCCTTTTGCCGCCCTCTGGGGATGCATGTCCGTTCTTTTGGGGAGGTGGCTGGGATCTGGGCCTCTGGGTGGCTGCTGGGGGCCTGGGTCTTGAGCTTTGCGGGCTTCCTCCTCCTTGCAGAGACGAGGCTGCATCTGCATGACTGTATCACCATGGAGCACCCTTTATCATGCATGTTGACACTGTGATGCTGCTTCCCATTGCGTTGACTAGGTTGTACCTCTTCTCTGCGTAGTTCTGTGTGTGTTTGTATGATCTGAGGATATTAAAGCCACCTGCAGGTCCTCCTGTAGGGGATTGCTTGTTTTGTTTTCCAACAGAGACCTTGGAATGTTGTTTAGGGATTTCTGTACAGATGCACCAGTGAACTGTGTAAGTGGATTCATGTTTTCTCTCCTCTCTCTCTGTTCCACTTTCTATCATTATCTCTGTTAACTTTCATTAAAAAAAGGAAAAAGTAGACCAAACCAGAGAATAGTCAATATATCCTGTAATTATTTCCTAAATCCTGTAATGTGTTGCATTCCTGTCATTTTCATCTGCATCAGTTGTAAACTGGTGTCATTTTACAGATTTTGCTGTAAAATTTTAAAATGTACTACAATTCACTTATTCAGTTTCTGTAAATGAATGGGCCCTGCAAAGGACTGGCAACCTGTCCTCCAGGGAGTACCCTGCCTCTCATCCAGTAGATGTTGGAATAGTCTCTGGCATCCCTTTGACCCAGAGTCATTGGACTAAATGGACAGAGAATGGATTAATAGTTATCTGTTGATTGGCTCCTCAACAATCCTGACAATCAAAACAAAACAAATTAACCAGTTTCTGAAAACCTTTAACGTTACAAACGTGAGGCTTACTGTATCTGACAGAGCTAGTTGAGTAGAGGATACCATCCTGTTTGTCTGTCTGCATTCACAGGCAAGTCACTCCCTAAAGAGTCACACAGACTGGCAGGAAAGTTGATTTATTTCCATTATTAAGCAATGTTTGTTTGACCTTCTAAAAAGAAATCTGTGCTTGACTTGGACTGCAGGTTTGCTCATAACTGTTTCCTTGTTCAAGTTAAAATATTGATTATTGATTTGTTTTACTACCTGGGCTAACACTGCTTGTAAAACTTCCAGAAATGACAGATGCTGTAATCACCTACATGTATCTGTTTTTGCTGTTGTATTATTATGCATTTTCCACATGGAGGCAGTGTTGTCTCTGAAAGAAGAAAATGTCCCCACCTTTGACATGAATGCAAAACTTTATTTTCAGCAAAGATGGTAAAGGGATTACCAAATAAAAAAACAAACAAACAAACAAACAAAAAACAGTATGGAATATCTAAAGGTAGTCTTTACAAAGGATTTATTTCAGATTTGAGTTAAATATCATTCTGTAGTCCTTGAAGGACATGAATTTGGGTTTAATTTTTACATTTGTATGTAGTAATATAGACTTTATATTTTATTTAATATAAACAGCTTTGATTAAATCTTTTTAGAGCGGAGCAGGGCAGGCTCTGGTCTGGCTGTATTTTAAGATTGTAATTTAATGACTGTGGTGATCCAGCCTGTGTAGTCGGGGATCTTGGTATACTTATAGAGCAAGCGTCCTGATGAATTACTCATGGCAGACACCACCCCGTATGCCACTGTACCTTCACAGACCAATGGACCCCCAGAATCTCCCTAAAAGAACATACACAGTATGTTGTGATTATGTGCAATGAGTACTTAAAAACATGTTACCAAAGTTCAGTATTTGTTCATGTCAAGAGAGAAACCGACCATACATACCTCACGTGGTCCATTTATTCCCTCAGAACAGTAAGCATTTTGTTTTTCACAGCTCGGCCTTTCAATCAATGTTACGTTAACCTCCATGAGTTTGGAATGCATTCCTTTGTTTTCGTTCTCGACTCGTCCCCAGCCAGACACACTACAATGCTGTGGCAGAGATTTGCCAACTTGAGCTGCGAGACGAATAGATTGCACATTTGTGTTGAACTTTGCCTTGGAGCCCAACTTTAAGCCCAACAGGAAGAAAAACAGAAGATTAGTTCAAATCGGAAATTTCAATTTATCAGTGCACATTTCCTTCTTATTGTTTAGTAAAATGCATGCAGGTTTAATTTCATTTAAGACATTTGCAAACAGTAATTATGAAAGAGGTTTCTTGCAGTCTTACCTGAAGGAGCATCACATCATTTATGTATCCAGTTATGTTGAAGCCTTCATGTGGAAATGACTGAGTCACCTCTATTCTCTGCACATCATCATTGATCTTGCCACTATCGTGAACTCCTAACCAGACTTCATAGGAGCTGTAACAAAAAGGTAAATTATTTTACCTTTAAAAGAAACTTCCACTGTATCAGGCTCGTTGGATAAGGGGTCCTTAAGATTCAGGCCACAAATCATTATAGAGTTAACATGAAGTGTGTTAAACTGACCTGCCATGGCAGTGGGCTGCAGTCATCACAAAATCCTCAGACAGCAGAAATCCACCACAGAACGCGGTGGTACCATCTCCCATGTACTTCTTCACTAGTACCATGTAAGGCCTGCTATGTGGCACAACCTCATGGCCGCCAAAGATTCTCTCTGCATAGACTTAGAGAAAGGAAAGAGGTTTTACTGAGTGGAAGGCTGTTGACTCTGTACTATACAGCATGTTCTCTCATGACATTGATTAAAAAATACGAAAACAGAGCTAATAACAGCATTAAAACTGTGTTAACCTGTTTAGAAGGGCATAATCAGAAAAGCTGTATATACAGTCCTCAAAGTTATTCATACACTGAAAGCACTGCGGAGTATTATTTACTATGAAAATCCTTTTAAAGGTTAAATATGTAACATTTTTATTAAAAGCTATATTTTAAAAAAATAATACCTCCACAGGTCATTTGGGGGTGTACAGAATGAAAGTACAACATTCCCTAGAAAAATTATATTTTGCCTAAAAATAATTATAAAATAAATTTTTACAGGTTCGATTATGTCATTTTATTTACGTTTGTAAGCCAATACACGCCGCCATTGCAGGTTGCCAAATACGATCTCTGTGTGGAAACAATATTTTGGGCACAGTCAGGCTGGTACAGGGGAAAACTGTGGAGATGGCGAGTGAAGCAGCTGCTTCAGAGTCCTGGAGATATTGTTATCTGTTTCTGAGGAGTGACCTGAGAAGAGCAAAACCCGGAGTAAATTTAGGTGAAGACTTCACTAAATGGACCCTCATAAAGGTTTTCCACAGAGTTAAAACACGGAAATGGCGAATTTCCTCCTGGATCGGTAAGCTAGCTTGTTTGCTAACATGGCTAACGTTAGCTGTCAGTTATAAACTCGTCTGTGTTACTTGTTGGACATGCTGCAGACTGTTGCTCACTTGCGTATCGGCAGTGAGCCTGGCATCCCGGCGGCTAGAGTTGTTTTTCTGCCGTTGCAACTACAACCTAGACACACGTGATGTCGCTGTTCTGTCCGTATTCCATATTCAACCTTTAAGTAAATTTTACAAGGATTATTTTTGAGTACAATTTACTTACATATATGAGTTATTCCTACAAGAAAAACTCAAGTAACCTTTACTTGTATTTACCAGCTTTGCCATTTAGTTGTACTTTGTCATGATAAGTTCTATTAGACTCAGTTTACATCAAACTGAAGATCTCACATTGAAACAAATATTATTTAAGAATTTTCTTCAACAACCACACTGGAACAGACTAACAGACTTGTCATTACAAACAATTACAACATTTCTTAACTACATTCCAAAATCCTTCAACAGGGACGTAGTACTATTTATAGTTAATGGGGATGGTGGATTTACTCATCTATACTGTCCTTCTCACTCAGGGCAACACTTTTAAAATTAAAACACAACAGAACTTTCCAACATTACCGAAATGTAAACGATAACATGGCAAATAACTCGAATTTATAGCATAGCATTAACAAAATGTTAACTCCTGTTGAATGTGCATCTCCCATGAGCCTTTGTGGTCCAGATATGTTGAATTTTGAAAATAGCCCCTCCCTCTCTGACAAGACTGTGTAGGCAAAGTAAAGTTTACTTGCTTTTTACAAGTTGATCACATAATGAATATACTGAATGCAAATTACTTAATAATTGTGAGTTATACTTACAATTTTAAATTAAGTTAAAAATATACAAACAACTTTTAAGTATCATTTAATAGAATTATGCTTCTTTGAGTAAAAACAGGGTAATAAAAAAAACTCTTGTAAAATTAACTTTTCACTTCAAAGTGATTTTTACAAGGCCAAAAGAAAAAAAAATTCTTTAGTGTACCCTCCAATTAAAGAAAGAAAATAATCAGCTGTCAGTGAGGCCTAATAATTACAAATTCTATGAAAATCATGACATTGATTTTAAATTGTGGTTCAAAAGAAAGATTAATGCACAAAAACAAAACAAGCATGATGGGGTAAAGCTAAAATTTTGTTGTGCAACATATTGAGGCAATCACTGCAATCAGGGGTTTTCTGTAATGTTAAAAAAGACTTCTACACCTGTTGACGGGTATTTTGGTCCACTGGGAAAGGCGGTCTTTATTACTATTATTTTCAATCATAATTCAAAAGCAATATTTTATTTCACTAAATTATAATTTTATATATTTGTATTTAGTATTAGTTTCTCTAGATTGTTGTTATTTTAATTACTATTGTGAATTTAGTCTTTTTTTTACTTGGAGGGTTTAATTCTGACGATGACTGTACAGATCTGGGCATGAAAAAGTTCCTCTTTCAGCCGACTGCCAGCCACTTACCAGCGACTTGTCTGCTAATTCAATCGCACAAGGAAATGCCTGTGTGCCCCGGGGAAACGATTTCAGAGCATAAATGAACGCCCGGAACAAGGACGTTTCCACACGGCAAGTTTGGACACCGTATGTGATGGCGTATCTGCGGGAGAAGTCGTTCAGCCAGTGATAGTGCAGTAATGGTGCACTATTAGTGCACCACTTCTGACAGAAAAAGGAGGAACTTTTTCATGCCCAGATCTGTAACTTAAGAATATTTCAAGCAAATCTTAAACATTGCAGGCTCATGATTATATAGTATATTTCTGCAACCATGGAGATTTTTTGAAAACCTTTGGAGTCATAAGGGAGGGCTTGTGAGATGTGTTAAAGTGTATAAATATCATATGTGTTACTGGTGAAGAATAAATGAAGATGACACCTACAGTAACACAAAAGAATTAAATAAAAATATGAACCCTTTTAGGATAAATATGACTAATGATGATCAAATCAAAATATATAAAAAATACCTCTGCAAACACCAACTCTGATGAAGTGAGGCAGAACACAGACGGATTTTGATACAGACGGTTCAGATGGGGTCTCCAAACTGGTTATTTTGACAATTTTAGCACATTATGACAGCATTTGTTCTTAAAGTCCCCCACTTGGAGGACTTCAGGATTTAAAAAGTTGAGCAAAAACCAGGTGTGTAATATGATGTCTAATTTTAGCATCTCTAGCATTAACATGAGCAAAACAAGTATAAAACTGGTTCTTGCCATATCTGATCGGACAAAATTTTAAAAAGAATTAAATGACAGGTTGTGTCCTTTGTCTTTTGCTAAATTTTGAAGACATTAATGCAGAAACTCACCTTGGCCATGAAGAGCCATCACAAGCGTGATTACTGCCAGATTACAGAGGGTAGACATGGTTGCAGTTGAGTTGAGCTACGATGCAGAGCAGCAAACATCAGAGGAGATTTCAGTCCTTTAACGCTGCCTCGCTGTATTTTATAGCAAAAAGGAAGTGTGCATTTTGCATATGCAAATAATGTGGCTTTCATGCCCTTTCATAATGAAGACATCTCTGTCATCTCCAGAACCCAACTCAGCTTTTGTCCACAGAACATTTGTTTATGAGTAATTAACTAATTCATCATCTGCCTGAATTTTACATACATACATAATGTAATGCCATATAAAAGTCTAGTTAAAAAGACAAATACACATTAATTGAATATATTATTTCTGTTTTTAGCTATTTTCCAAAGCTTTGACTTTCTTTTATTTCTTTTAAGGTACATAATGCATTTCCCTGCACCCACTTTGCATCATAAATACTTTGGCCCAGACTCTCATTTCCATAAATTTACATCGCTTGCAAAACCACTTCTTAAGTATGTAACTGGCCACAAGTTAACTTGTAATTGACTCAAACACTGCAAGCCTGAGGATAAATCAGACCAGTGTAGTGAGCTGTAAAATAATTGGTCATAATTTATCCACTGATGCTTCTGTGGTATTACTCACATTCAAAGATCTGAGCTGATACTTGATGTTCAAAGCCGTGGCTTTCTAAGAGGAGCCTTCATGTCTGTCACAAAGCCCCAAAGGTAACATTATTCTGATGTTATCACGTCATAGGACAGTGCATAAAAATAGGGTTTGTTTGAAAGTGAGGTTCGTGGAACTTAAAGGTGAAATGTGACCCCTGAGCAACCAGAGGAATGAAGAAGTGGCTAAGACTTTGTGGGAGAGTGGAGGAAATCAGAACAGACTCCATTGTAGTAGACTGGCATTATGATCATTTTCGGGGAGTTATATGTGAACAGAGAGTTAAGCCTTAGAAAACATTAAAACAATGCAGTTCAGAAACTTTTGTTCATGACTTATGGATTAAAAAAGGAAGGAAACAAAAAAAGAAAACACAGAAGAGACTGTTTTACGTGCAGCTTTATTACTATCAAATAAAAGACGGGACCTTGAATGCTTTCTTCAATCAAAATCAGTTTTTTTTCTATTCATTTTTATTTATTTATTTATTGCACCATGGCAAAAATCACAAAAACAAAGCACAATCACTTTCCCTTTTTTCCTTTTACGTACATTTCCCATGAGCAAAGGGAGCAGAAAGAAGATATAATCAAAATCTATGGATCAAACGTGAGAATAAAACTGTGACAAGAAGACTTGAGGAGATGTCAAACACTGAGAACAGTGGAAGAACCTCTTAATCTTTTTTGGAAGACGAGTCAAGCCTGAAAACATGCAACTTCTGACCACAGTGGACTGATATGTCTCTTACATCACTTCCTCAGTCTAGACACAAGTATGTCCTTCATATCTTTCTTGTAAACCTTATAATTGTTTTCAATGATGCACAGAAAAATGTGTTTCAGTCAGAAGACAAGAGGGGGGGGGGGGCAAGCAAACAGGTTTTGGGGATGTGAGCGCCTGGAGTCCAGGGCAGTGATGGGAATTACAGGACACGCAGAGAGGACCTCGCTTGGTTGAACAGGGCCTTTACCGTTAGCCCATCACTTTTATGAGGATCACGGGGCTGAGAAGACTGGCTGGTTTAGCCATTGGACACAGCAACAAGGAAAGTGGAATGTGATAGCAGCCATCAATCAAAGTGCAAATTACATGTTTATTAAGAGGGAAGGAAAATGATAACAATAAAACGAACAGGCAGAGGAACAGAAATTCCCGGAACCGTCGCAGTAGATCAAACTGTGAGTTTAAATGAAATCACATATGGGAGCTCAAGTTTATGACCTGAGAACTGTGCTGATGTGACACTCGCTGCATTCAGCAATCACCCTAATATTAGCTGACCCATGCCTGCTCCTAAAAATGATCCCTGTTGTACAGTACCATAGTTTAGCATCGTAAAAGTCTCTATAGTTCAAATAGTTCACACAGGTGCCAGTTGCTCTGATTTTAATTATAAGTCTGCTCTGAGAACTTTTCACTTTACTTGTCAGACCATGAAGTACACGTCGGCCTACTGCTGATATAAATGGTAATAATCTGCTTTCAGATACAAGATTTTAACAGTGCTGATGTTTCAGACATGGAAAAAAAAAGCCCCTTTTGAAATGCATTATAATCTGTAAGTTTGAGGGTCTTCTAATTGCAAAAGTAGTGTTTTCTTTCTCTGAACACACACTTTGTTTACCTCAAGGACATGCAATATTCATTATTTGATTTACTTGAAATGATCTGTTTGCATTTTCTACAAACAAAAAGAACCATAATTCTGACAATTTATGTGTTAGGGTAATTATACATTTTCAATGCGTGTGCCATGCATGATCTGCTTCAGTGTGACATGCTAAAAAGAAAGTCATCCTGAGTTTTGCCACGCAGACTATGTGAGCTCATATTTGCAGCCGTAATCTAAACACTCATCTAATCGCCATTGAAAAGGAAATCAGTGAACAAACAACGAGCAATAACGTGCTATTTGTCAGATGCGACCAGAAATGTAAATTTCCACTCTCAAGATGAGAAGATAAAGTTGAATTTGCTTCCTTTTTTTTTTTTCCATGTTTCATAACTTGTGCAAGAACTTAAGTACTGATCAAAATTTGACACAAATTGTAACAGATTAGAAAAATGCTGGCATCACTTATACGTGGGGGTTAGCTCCATAGCAACATTCCTTTTCTCCTGAATCTGGGCTGAGGCCTTTTTATTTTGGGTTTACTCTGCATGAGCGTGGGTTTCTCCAGTTATTCCAGTTTCCTCCCACACTCCTGCAGGTTAAGTTAATTGGTAATTCTACGAGTGTGTAGATGTAGATGTGTGTATTGTGAGTGCACGGTTGTTTCTGTGTATGCATGTGAAGGATTGGTGACACCTCCTTATAAGCCTAACAAGGAACCAAGACATTGAATGTTAAAATGCTCAAAATTAAGAAGTTTCAACTTTTTATCTAATGAGGGTCCATCAAATTGTCAACAATAACAAAACATACAGTAGCTGACTGATAAATAAGGAAATCTCTCAAAGGTAACGAGGTCCTCACCTGTGGGATTCAGCAACTCATTTTAATGATTTTGAGCATTATTTTCCCAGACGGAAAAGTAATACTATGGAGATAGAAAGAGCTGGCCATTGAAGCCTGAAGAGAGTCTGAAAGTAGAGAAAGAAGAAAACCCTCCCTGGTGCACCTGTGATTTCTATAAAACAATTTTCCTCCAAGTCAGGCTTTGACTGTTTATTTTAATTTCAGCTCAGCTGTGCTCTGTTCCAACAGACTTAAACAGGTTTTGTATAATGAAAACATCCAATAAACTGGAAAAAGCTTGTTTCCCAAAAAACTTAGGATGCTTTGAATTTAGTTAAATAAATAATGACACATGCCACATGTGTTCATCTGAGGTTATATTTACCTAATGTTAAGACCTGGTAAGACCTTTCTTGTGTTGCTTCTTTTTAACCTTCCTTTCTTTCTTTGTGTTATTGTTGTGTTAACTCTTTTTCAGTGTTGTTACAATAAAAAAAAAAAACCTGTGGAACACAGCGGTAAAAATATCTTTTGAAAAAAATGTCTCTCAATTTCAAATGGGTTCATATAGTTTTTTTTTTCAATTTGTATAGTTTTAATTTTAATCCTCCCCCCTTGCAATTGTTAAGCCAGCATACAGTAGCGCAGTAAATTTGTTTTTACCAGTCACATAGGCTGGTAAAAACATTCTGTAAGTGTTAGTGCTCAATGCTGATGTTTTGTCAGATCTCCACAGGACCCTTCTTATTCTAAATAAATTACAGCCCTGAAGTGACCCACAAACATGGCACACACAGTCTAAAAACTGACCAGTTACAGTACAACCTCCCAAAATTTTGCTGTTCTTCCACTGTACACCACCCTCATTGCTGTCCTCCATTGGCTAATTTTACTATTTCCCATGTTGCTGGGCTGATACAGGGTGATGTCGTCATTGCACGAATTCTGCTATGGGTCACTTGGCTGTTCAGACCGCAGTCACATTGCAAAAAAAATCAAACCAGTATGGGCTTTATGCACAACTCCACTACTTCCTGAACCTAAGCCAGCGCCTTAGCCTCCTGCCTTTCATTCCTGGACAAACTGATTAATCTAGGTGTGTCTGGCCATTGCCATTGTGGTTAGTGAGGTCAGGCACACTTGGATTATTAAAATCATCCAATTATGAAAGAAAGGAGAAGCTAGCTTAAGTTAGGAAGTAGTGGAGTTGTGCATATCGCCCTTGCCACATACAAAAGTGCCCAGATCAGATTTTAAAATATCAAATTCAATGTGACTTGGCCTGTTCACACAGTCATGAAAAAAAATCTCACCTGGAAGGGCAAGAAAATCAGATTTGGGGCACATTTGTCTGCAGTCTGAGAGCAGCCATAGTTTCATTCCACACTCTGCCCATTTTTCATAATAATGCAACTGCATGTACACCGCTGCTATGATTAGTAAAGCAGAGAATCAGTAATTAATATAGCTTTAGCCCATAGAAACACAATACTATATACATATATCAGTACTAAAGAATAAAGAATCTTTTGTTTGACAATAGGATCACTTTAGGATTGATTTTTTTGACAGCCCTAATACATATATATATATATATATATATATATATATATATATATACACACAGGTACTACCCAAAAAAATAGAATATCCGGAAAAAGTTCATTTATTTCTATAATTCAACTTAAAAGTTGCAATGTACATACTGTATAGATAAATAACATGCAAATCAATATATTTCAAGCTTTTATTTGTTTGGATGTTGCTGATTAGGACTTGCAGCTTAAAGGCATATGCCACCTCTGGGTGAAATTGAGCCTGCCATTGAGCCTGGAGAAGATGGTCAGTGTTAAATTTCCCAGTCTGTTATGATCTTGGGATCCATGTCAGCAGCTGATGTTGGTCCTCTGTGCTTCATCAAGTCCAGCATAAATGCAGCCATCCACCAGGACATTTTGGAGCACTTCATCCTTGTTTCAGTGTACCAGCTGTATGGGGATGCAGACTTCATCTTCCAGCAGGACTTGGCACCTGCCCACACTGCCAAAACTAGAAAATCCTGGTTCAACAACCATGGGATCATCATGCTTGATTGGCACGCAAACTCATCTGACCTGAGCCCCATTGAAAATCTATGGGGCATTGTCAAGGGGAGTGGATAGCGTAATGGTTAATGTTGCAGGCTTCGGTGCGGCAGACCCTGGTTTGAGTCCCCGACGTGAGCAAGGTCAGTAACCCCCCCACCAACCGCTCCCCGGGCGCTTGCCCACTGCTCTCAGGTTCAACCTGAGATGGGTGAAAGTGCAGAGAATGAATTTCCTAATTGGCTGGCTAATTGGGATGAATAAAGTATATCAAAAAAAAAAAAAAGAGAAAGTTGAACGTGAATAGACCAAACAATAAAGAAGAGCTCAAGGCTGTAATGGAAGCATGTTCGTCTTCCATAACGGCTGAGATATGCCACAAGCTGGTAGCATCCATGCTATGCCAGGTTAAGGCAGTCATTCATGCAAAAGGGCCCAAACCAAGTATTAAGTACAGATGCAAGATTGTATTTTAGGAGGCCTGACTTTTTTGCTTTTAAAATGCTTTTATAATTGATTTCATGCAATATTCTAATTTTTTGAGTTTTTGAATTTGAGGTTTTCTTAAGCTGCAAGCCCTAATTGGCAACATCCACACAAATAAAAGCTTGAAATATATTGATTTGCATATTATTTGTCTATACAATATGTAAATTGAACCTTTTAAGTTAAATTACAGAAATAAATTAACTTTTTCAGGATATTCTAATTTTTGGGGTAGTACATGTATATACTGTATATATATATATATATATATATGTATGTATATATATGTGTGTGTGTATATATGTGTACTGTAGGGGTGTGCGCGCGTGCGTGCGCGTGTGTAAAGGGTCTTTCAATCTATATGAACAGTGAAGAAGAAATCTGACGAATACTGACTTGAATAGCATGAGTTCATGTGATGAGGAAGAGATATAAACATGTCAGCTTTGAGTAAATTTTCACACATCAGTCGTGTGTGATTGTACTGCTGTGAAAGGTGGAAAAATATTTTTCTTATCGCGTTCGTGCTTTTAGTACACTTTAACATATACAGGCTTTGAAAAAGAGTCATGTATTTGTCTTTTTGCCTGACACATTAGATAAAGAAAAGGACTTCTAGAGAGATCGTATTCCCACCGCAGACCAACATTTCTCTGATACAAACTTTGGCTTCTCATCTGACAGTCAGTCCTACCACACTGACCAAAGCTTCAGGATATGAGATCTTGTGATGCGAACCTCTATAATCTTATGATTCATCTTACTTCTGCTTGTTTGACAACTTTTTGTGAAGAGTGTACTGTACCTCTCAAATGTTGCTTCGTTTGCACATGAGGTGGTAGCTCGCTCTACCACAAAGAGGGTGTGCATTGTTGGACATACAGTACGGCTTTTTGTCAGTCTCACCACACTTCCATAAGTTCTAGTCTGCTTTTTTCTTCATATAACACAGCTGGCCATTAAGGTTGTGGAAATGGCCCAGTCACAACACTGACCTAAACAATGAAAGTAGAGAAAGAAAAGAGAGAAAGCATTTGACTGAGCCTTGAACGGCATAAATTATGTCAGCGCTACGGGTGTTTTTCTGTTCTGCTTGAACCATTTCAATCCAAAAAACATATGCTGTCTATCCGCTTTGGACATGGGATTCATATTTAGATGTATCAGATTTAAACCAGTATAATGAGAAGATGGGAATTCCAACAAAACAGTTGGGCCTTTTTTTTTAATTTTTTTGAGAGAAAAGTGATATCAGCAGCAAAGTGTCCATGTCTTCAGTTGTGTTGAATAGGTCCTTAAAGAAAACCTGTCAAACATGGGGAAATGGTTAAAACCACTTGTGACCACTAAGTAAACAGCATGCTCCCACTGGGAGAAAGTATTTCAATCAAGTTATGAGTTCATAAATAAAACATACATAAATCACTTAAAATGTAGTCATCTGTATATAAAAAGCTGAACCCTTTGATTTTTTTTTCAGTTCTTATACAGATTTACTTGTTCATATTAAAAATTCATCATAGGTTCCTTGTAATTTGAGTCTTGAGGCCCTCTAACTTTTGCCTAACTCTTAACCACTTTGTCAGACTGATCCAAACCAAAATTACAGATGTAAAATCTCCCCGAGGGTCTAGTTCAGACCAAACAAGAGAACATTGCTCTGATTAAAGTTTGATGACCTCCAGTCTATATGATGGCACAGCAAGGGGAAACGAGCAGCAGTCACATACAAGAAGAAAAACTCTTAAGTGAAATTTGGTTCATCAATATCATAAAATGTCAATCAGGAAAAAAGCAATCAAAATTAAATGTCACATAGTTATTGCAAGCCCCCAAGGACAAAGGACTGATATGGCTGACCCTTAGCCGTATCAGTGCTTTGCCACAGCTCCCCTCCGCTTTCCCTGCCTGGTTGGCAATTCGATACATTTCAGAGGTGAAGCATTTCCACCGGGCATCAGTCATTTTTATTAAAAATTTTAATCCATGCTTTTATATCAAGTTGTTTAGACTATTGCAATGCACTTTACGTTGAGTTTAGCCAGACCTCCCTGGATCGGCTGCAGCTGGTCCAGAATGCTGCAGCGCGACTTTTAACAGGCACAAAAAAACAAGAGCACATTACTCTGGTCTTGGGTCCCTCCATTGACTTCCCATTCGTTTTAGAATTTATTTTAAAATTCTTTTATTTGTTTTTAAGTGCCTCCATAACCTTGCCCCACAGTACTTGTCTGGCTTATTCATCCATACACTCCTTCACGGTCCCTCAGGTCAGCTGACCGTTCACTTTTAGGCGTTAAAAGGTGGTACAGAAGATGTATGTGGCAATTCAGAAAACAGAGATAGTTGGCGAGCTTTTGAATAAAGCACATGTGCAAGACCAGCCTGCTAGATACAGCTCCCTCCCCTGGCCATGCTTTTAAGACAACGTGCACGAGCCAAGTCCTGACACCGTCATTAGCAGACAGCAGGTACAGATTTTCCCATCATGTCACAAATGCAAGTAAGACAGATGTCGTTGTCTGAAAGTTGCTAACTAGCGTAGAGTGTACCGTTCCTGGCAAGTAAGAGCTTGATTGGCCAATAGACAAATAAACATGCAATGAAAGCGAAAATTAATGGTGGATGTTTTTGAAGTCCCACCTTTAATTAAATTAATTTTAATTTAGTTCCAATTCAAAGCAAAAAGTCAACTTAGTTGCAGATTGCAGATGAGGTTGAAAAAGGAGAAAGGTCAGTTGAAATTTATATAATTCCTGTTTTATGAAATTGATTTTATGATGAAATACAAATCAATTCAGTCCAGCGGATCACAATCAGATCAGTCCAAATCTCTCCTAATCAGTCCAGTTCAAGATCATTTTCTTTATATAATACCAGTTCATAAAGAAAGGAAAATAAATCAAATCACCTCTTCAATTCAGTCCGTCTTCCTGAGCATGTGTGGAGTGGTGATACTGTAAAGGAAAACCCTCCCCTTTAATGGGAGGAAGGCTCCATCAGAGCCAGACTGAGGAAGACAAGAAGATAATCTGCCTTCAACTTTGGAGTTGAGTTCAGAGGACTAAGCAGCCATAAAATTCTGCTATGGAAAAGACAAAAAGAGAAAGTTAAAGACAGAAATAATGGCACATAATATACGCTGAGAGAAAAGAGTGAGTGCAGGTGCTCAGTGTGTCATGGGAAGTTACCAAAAGGCCGAGCTTCAGCAAAACTGAGGGGATGGATAATCCCTTCAGATGGATAGTCACATAAACAACTACTAACTTTAAACTTTGTAATACTACCACCAGTCATAATAATAATAATAATAACAGTGATAACAATGATAATAATGCCTCAGGAATTATTTTGCATCAAATGTTAAAAGTGAGTAGGACACAAATGTTCTGCATAAACACTCAAGAATTCAGTATTATAAGCATCGAGCTACTACTTTTCCTCACTTTTTGTCATACACATTCAGTAAATATAGGAATTGTACATATAATCTATCATGCTCATACTAAGTGTGAAGTTACAAATAATGAGGTGAACATATGTACAAAGAATCCATCTGAGCCGAAAGCTCAGCCAGACTGTTCTTAAAACAAGATTTCCAAAAGTCTTTTTTTCTTTCTCTTACTTACAAGATGAGCTGATGTCAGCTCGTCACGGATTTCTCTATATAGTCATCGGCTCCAGGCACCTCACAAGTAAAAAATGTCCCGTTACAGGACTCGGGGTCAGAAAACAGGTTTGCTTTGAGTTGAGTGAGCTCACTGCATTGCAATTATTTAACTTGCTTCAGCTTCAAGTCAAAATAATAAATGCCCATTTGTTCTGAACGGATCTAAAACTAAAAAGTAAAAGTTGGTTTCACTTTAAAGTTTTAAAAAATACTAATGATGAAATTAGTAGAATGTCATGAGGTACCACGTGTGAAACAAAATATTACAATCGCAACACTTTTGCAACTCCATTTTTAAATGTTTTTTGCCTTTGTATTTCCATTTACACTATTCCAGTACTTTGTTAACCTTCCTCATAATAGTAACGCAATGCAATGATCAAGTTAGTTTCCACTCCTCTTCAACAGGTCCATACACATTTATGCCAAATGCAAAAGCTGAGAACTACAGAGCTTCTGGTACCATGAGATATAGCACTTCTAAATACCTTTGCATTGCTCAGTGACTCCTCATCAATCCGTCTGTTCTGACTGCAGAGTGGCTCAGAAAAAAAGAGTGTCGGTCAAACAGTGTGGAAACAAAAACAGGCCGATGACAAGGTGCTGTATAGGCTTTCACTGTGGTGCAGAAGGGGTTTGTAAGTTGGCAACCAAAGACAAATACATCAGCCCTTTCATGGAGGGCAAAGTAGGGGTCAGATATAATTAATAAGGATGGTAAGAAGATACTCAGACGTTACCCCCAGGTACTGCAGGGAGAAATGATTGAAACGCCAGATGTGGAAGTTAGGACCGGTTTGGTGACGATGTCACATCGGGTCATGGTATCCGCTGCAAAGCCTGCTGAGATCAAGGTTCGCCTCTATTTTCAAGATGGGCAATGAGCTGATAGATTCTTTCTTTTGTTCTTTTTCTTTTTGAAGGTAGAATTGGAAAAGTCATCATCATCAGGTTTACAGAGAAACAGGGCGACAGGTACCTGCTTTGATTTTTAGCTCCGTCCTCTAAACTGTGCCATCTTTCCCTGTCTTCTTTGCTCCAGGGGAGCGCAGCTTAAAATGGATCTCATGCCATTTTCCATCTTTTTTTTTTCTTTTCCATCGCTGATTTGGTGCTTCTCTGTATTTATTACTCACTTGCACCCATTTAGCCGTGGGCACATAAATCTGTTTACAGAGTCCCAGTGTGGGGGGCACACCTTCTGGGCATATAAGACAAACCCCAGTTATATAAATCATTTAACCGCAGTATAAAGACGATACAAGCTGGACTTACACAAGATGTGTTTAAGTTATATTAAGTCTAATCTATTAAGTTTAATCGGGCTGCCTCTTCAGCACAAGTAATCCTTCTTTGTTGTGCAGATATTTATGGCTTACGGAGGATATCTACCATCAACTATTTGCACAAAGCAGAAATACTTGCACTGTGGCTGGTTTGTACTGGGGCCAAAACTTCTCAGTGCCCTATTCCCCAGAGTTCACTTTTACACAGGAAGCCTTGACTAGATCGGTCCCACCAGATGGGAAATGACATTGGTATTCTGAGTATTTGGCAGCCAGCAGGGAAAAGAAAAGGCAGGTATTTAAAGGTATTTGGATACACCGAGTGGACAGACAGGATGTGGATAAAGAGGATGAGAGTGAGAACAATACAGAGTGTATCTTTAGACTGGCCTGCCTCGAGGCGGAGAGAAAGTCAGACGGTCTGTGTTTGCCATTAAAGGAGAGTGTTTAATGGAGAAAACAGACGAGGACTTCTTATCTGATGGTTCTTGACAGCTGTGATCGTATGCATTTGTTCTCGGGCTTCATAAGTCTCTGTTGCTTGTCTTTTTTAGGTACAGTTTTGATTATCAAAAATTTCTCTGAAAGCCTACATCCTCTAGAAATCTGCTTCATGACTTCTAAAACAACATTCTGATGGGTCTCCATCCATTGCTGGGCTTTCTGCATATTAAACACAGAAGCTTGTGATAACATCCTTGTATTCTTGCCAGACTACTTCTTGCTGGTTTACTTTAAGTGTTCAATCACGCACATAATAGCTGCCATTTATCAGTGTCATAACAGCTGTTGGTTGATTGACAGCCCATCCTCCATTTGGCTTGAGAAATCAAAACCATTTAGAAAGAGAAAATTAGGAAAGAAAAGTTGAAACGGGAAAGCTGGACAAAATATTGCAACGAAGGAAAGTTGATGGAGTTTCTCAGGAGCAGAGGAAAAAGAAAAAGACATGTTTATATGCAACCAATTGGCTACGGTGACCTCATTGCACAAAAGTCTGTGTAAAAATAGATACATCTTACAATCCCTGAAAACAAAACAGTATTTCATCTTGTTCATCTTCATTGTCAAATGCTTAAAAGTGCGATAACTGTTTGCCACAATGATTCATGTCTGAAACGTCTGGCTCCCAGCAGCAGCCCCAGTATGATATTCCTCTCAAGGTCTCAGAGTTCTCGTTTTACAGGCAACTCGTGATCTGGCAAAACAGAAAGTGAAATAATGCAGAATATAGCTGAAGTCTAATCCAATAGCAATTATGTAAGAATGTCAAACAATCATCAATTTATCATTCCATACTCTCTCAGAAACATTGAAGGGGGGATAACCCCTCCCCATCAGAGGTTACAGTTTTGCAGCTACAGTGCTAACAGATCTGAATAAGCTGCAGGGTAATGTTTTTGAAAGAAATGTGGTCAAAATGTGTATTTAATAGTAATTAGTGTCTGATTTCTGCAGAAATATTTTGCAGCATGAGCGGGACTACCTGTGGGAAAGATGTGTAAGCTGTCAGAATTGAGGGATGGTATTTGGATCGAAAGAAAGGGTCTGATTTAATCTTTTTAAAAAAGGCACAGATGCTAATTTAAACAACTCTGTGTAATAAATGCAGATTCAGCAAACCCATAAAAGAATCAATTTTCAGCTTTAGGGTATGCGGGAATTTACCTTTTATCCCCCCCCCCCCCCCCCTTTTTTTTTATTTAGTTTTTGGTGTCTTTGCTAATTTGTTCTTCTTTTCCATTCCCTTACACCTCCCCCAATATAGCTTATACAACCGGTAGAAAATGTCATGACCATTCATGGAGCTTGTAACAGTGTTATGTTAAAGGGGTCAGTATGACTCCTAAAAACTGCCTGTTGGACAATTAGATAGCTCAGACATGTAATACGTTGTCTGAATGACTTCTTCCTTGGTAAGACACAGCTGTCAGCATCAGAGCAGCTGCTGCATTAATCAATGATTTGATCTGAGGCCTTAGCAACAACAGAAACTAGTTCATGAAGACCGACTTTGTGGTTCACATGCAATTTTGATTCTTATCAAAGAACACTTCCTCTGCTTGAGTTGGGAAATAACAGAAAACAAATTTGGTTATACGCATTACTCTTTGAAGGTTATATTTTAGAAAAGTTCAGGGGTGAGAATCCTAATTTTAATCCTCTGAACCTCCACATCTGACACTGAAAAGCACTCAACACTTGATTTAGTACGTCAGAATGATTCCTTTACTCTTAGATGACACACAAAGGATAGTCACGAAGACACAAACGATTTCCTGTGTTTATTCAAGAAAGTAACTCTTGTTCTGACCTACTTTATTGTTCAACATGTGCAGGTTGTTCAGATTATCATATCTGAAGGGAAATGTTGAAATATGTGAAGGACATAAAACAGGAGGTCTTCCTGATTTCTCCACTTTATTTATTTTTTTTTTACAACAATAAAAAATAACCATGTGAACAAGCCATTGAGATGATCTTTCAGCTGCATATAGACTGACAGAGTGTGTTTGGAAAGTGGGTTGTATCCATGGTTGCTGTATAGACCTTTTTCACAAAAACCGGAAGTACGTACTGGTAGAGAATCTTGTCTTCCTGTGAGGGCCAGACTTCAGTCAAACGTCAAAAATGGATCATGCTTCCACTGCGGTTATTAATATTTGAGCCCATTTACTCGACTCTGCCTCAATCTCAAGAACTAGAAGTTTTGCCTGCATAGTTTCGATCACGTGACCAACGATGCATCGCTTTGTTATCTGCATGTGTCAAGCTGCTCCCGGGATTTTAAAGAGAGGGAGTTTGTTAATATACCAAGCTTTAAATGTAATTCAATCACGTCCGAAACCGAATGTTTTTAGAGGAGGTTTAGCTAGCGATTATTCATCATTTCTGATATCAGAAAGCATCAGATTAGAATGAAATTTGCAGAGCTATAACATTGACAGGAAATAAAACGTGACCATGCAGGTGTTATTAATGCATCCAGTACGAGCATAATGTCTGCAAATTAACGTATTAATGTCCAACATTAACGCCTCTGCTGAAATAATGCTTTTTTCTTTTTAAAGATTTCACATAGGTCTGGTCAAACTTCCCTGATCACTTTCATTTCAAAATTATTGCTTTTAAATAATCATGAACAAAATAAGGATCACAGATGGTAGAATATCATTCTAACATTTTTAACTGCAAGAGATCTCAGGATATCATAGTTCATTCTGAGTTTGAAATAAAATAAAATTATATTCTGTATGTTTCATGGCTTTTATTTAACATGCTTGTAGCTGTGAGTATATATGTATTAGTACAGCTGTGGGTTACCAATGTTTTCACGTATGTTATAATAAGAGGCTGAGACGAGGCAGTTCAGGTCCAGCGATCTTTTACTGGACCCGAACTGCCTCGTCTCAGCCTCTTATAACATACGTAAGAAAATTAATCCACGATTACAAAGCTGCATCATGCGCTGCTGTTCAACACAGTCCACCACGAAGCCCACAGATGACAGCAGCCACGATTTCTCACAACACAGTTAAACTACTGTATATCCATGCATGCAAGGACAAAAATACAAAACTCTTTTCCTCTACTTTAACCTTGATGGATGAAAACAGTAACTCAGGACTGAAGCAAGAGTTGATGACATAATTTTATTTTATTTATTTATTCTTTTTTATTTTTGCTCTCTGACCGCATCAAATGTTTACAGCAGGGATCGATGCGGTCACATTCAGTATAACAGTCTGTGCTCACGGCTGTGTTAAAATGACTCTGCGCTTTATGACGCTTCGGTTTTTCCGTCCCTATTAATGTCTTTCATCGATGGATGTTGAAAAGTCCTAGAAATGGATTTAGGACTGCTTCAGAGCAAAAGAAAAACAGCCTGGTGCGCTGCAGTGACTTAATTTTCCAGCTTGAGACATTGTTGTCGGAAGTAAGGATCCTCGCCCGTTGCGTATTTCCGGTCAAAAAACAAGAAAGTGTGAAAAAGGTCTATTAGAAATCCCAATAAGCTTCAGTGTTTGTGAGATAGAAATATGACAGACCAGTATTACTCACAAGGTTACTCACTTTCTCTGTTGCCAGGAACAACAAGGGCTATTTCTGTACCATTTCTAAGTTGGCTGCAGAGGCATGAAGAGAAGAGCTAAAAGAAGAATGTTATCAAAGCAAGATGCATGTAAACTGAAGCCAAGGTCAACCAATAATCAGCTACTATGGTAAATATGAGTGTAGTATCCCGAAACGGAAGATTGTTAAATCTGAAAACCAATATGTTGCAAGATACAGATAAAGGTGTGGTTACTGGTTGGTACGAAGTGGTTTGAGTGAGTAATAGTTTATTACAGCTGCATCAGAAGAAAGTAATGGAGCCTTAAGGTTTAAATAATTTATCATTGATTAAACACACTAAACTTACTGCAAATTACCCCATGTAAACATCAGCAGACATGGAATTTTGCAGTGGATATTTACAGTAATTTACAAGATAAACACTTCTTGTTTGCATTCATTCATTCATATGTCAGGTGTCTGGGGACTAAAATGAAACCCAGCTACCATATCTCCAGGAAAGATGCAAGATTCACAGAGGCAAATAAGATTAACAATTATGCACATTCAAACTTATTCATAGGGTCACCAATTATTTTAACATACTTGTTATTGTGTTGGCAAGAACAAGATGAAATGCCTGGGGAAAATTCACATTTGCAAAAAGCGAAACCATTTCAACTCCACACAGACAGACCCCGTACAAGATTAACATTTTTTTTTAAATATGTATCTGAGACTTGAGTCAGAATATTGCATAATTCAACATTTAGTCATTGGCAGTGCAAGCAATGGGCAGCTAAAGCTATGATCCTACACAATGCAGTCCAGGGAAATAATGATAGATTCATAGCTTACTAATTATGTTAACTCGTGTATGGTCATGCAGGATTTTTTTTTCACTGGCTTTCAAGATTGACAGAGTATCTGCTTAGGTAAACCACTGGTTTTCTGAAGAGCTAAAAGTGAAGCCAGTTGGGCGATTCCTATTGTCGCCATATTTGCCGCTTCCTGTATGTCATCAACTCACAGAAGATAGAAAAATGGGCAGAGGGTCACTGTGAACGTCTGGGCAAATTTTACAGCTAATGTACTCTGAGCTAAATGTTAACTCGGCTAACCTGAATAGGAGCTAACGAAGATAGGGGGCCTAAAGGTGAGGCACACTTGGCCTCACTGTTAACCTAAAAACTGTGGTTGTGCTACAGGCTGCTACTGTCCTGGGAGCAAGGGTTACATAATGACATTCAGACATTCCGACATACACCCTAATCCTACTCCTAACCCAAACCCCTAACACTAACCCCCATGTCGGAGTGGCGGAATCAGAATGGCCCTGGGCAAGCAGGAAGCTAGCTACTAGCCAACAAACAGCAGACCGGCAGCCAGTCTGCCACCTCTTAATCAAAAGGACACATCCCTAATTATGTGTAATTTCAAGATTAAATTACATCTAAATGGATGAGATGAAAATAAAAAAAAAACCCTCACCCTCCTCACAGTTGACATGAAGGTTAACTTGACCTACAGCATTAAACCTAAAATGATTTTTGGAACCAGGCTGTAAGCATGTTTATTTCTGCTGTAAAGTTGCCCTTTTTAACATGGGAGTCTTTGGAGAGTCTGTTTTGGAACCAGCCCTTAATGGATGAGGGGTGAACTACACCCCTCATCAGTTTCCCCATCAGTTTCACTTTTCTCGCCAGGGGTTGCAGCATGGTTGCATTCAGGTGAGTCAGAGAAAAATGACAAAACATCCCCAGCTCTCATTTTGAATGAAACCCTCTCACCTGAGATGCCTGCCTTTGCATTATTGCAGTTACACAATCTGGTTTCAACATAAAAAAAAACAAAAAAACAAAACAAAACATCACTAAGATAAGTCTGAAATGCACTATAGGAAATGGACTAGATGTGTGTGCATTTTTGCAAAGAGAGCATGCTCTGTGGAAACATTTAATTTGAAAGCACACTTGAAAATACAAGGGTGCTGTGAAATGGAAAGTAAAACCTGACAATGCAGGTGAAGGTTGAAGGGCATATCGTAGCCCAGCTCCACTAGAATTTCTGAAAAGGGAACATTTCCCCACATCTTCAGTGAGAATCCAGACTTAAAATTTGGAGATGAGAATTTCACACATTTTTTATTGAACTATTTTTTGTTTTGTATCAGTGGCAGACCCATCTATCTCCATTGTCACAAAATATGTGACCTGAGATCTTTCCTATCTGCCAAAGACCATAGCACTTTACAACAGTCCTTCCCTTTCAGAAGGTTCATTTTTAAGCAATACATTTTTAGTTTCAGGCCATTATGGCAAAGCTGCCTGGTACAGTCCGAGATCCTCAAGGTGTCCAACAGCTGACCTCAAGATTGAACACTGTGAACACTTTGCCGCAGATTAGACTTATGAACTAATAATAAAAGAGGCAAAACATCCTATAGTATATTTACTGTTGTAAGTTATGTTAACTTCATGAATAAAACTTGGTCTTCAGTCTCTGGTGTAAATACTTTAATTTGTTGAAGTTAAAGGAATACTACACCCACAGAATGATGAAGCTTTTTTTTTCCAATTACCCTCATGGTGAGCAAGACTCTGGAGCACTTTTTTAATATCTCAAATGCAGCCAAATTCATATAATGGAGTTCGCCGGGGCCCAAGCCAAAAAGGTCCATAAAAGTCCACAAAAACTTGTCAATATTCCTCCATACTGCTCGTCCAATGAAATCCAAGTGTCCTGGGTAGCGTCCAGAATTTACCCAAAACGACATCATTTAGTACATTTTTAGAGCCTAAACAGGAGTACATCTTACTTTGGCGAAGCACGCATGTGTACAGAGTCTACTCTGCCGATAAAGCAAGCGTGGAAGAAAAAATTTGCCGTTTACATTGTGCTAAGAGCTTAAGAGCTGCAGACAAACCGGGACAAACACAAGAGGGTCCAAGAGGGGTTGGATATTGTTTTAAAACAAAGAAAGAAAGAAAAAGAGAACACGCGATCTCGTCTGCCGCAGCTTCTGTAGTTTCATGAACGCGCATTGGCATGCTCAAAGGAGATGCGATGTAGTACTGTTCAGGCTCAAAAAATATACTAAATGGCATAGTTTTGAGTAAATTCTGGATGCTACCCACTCAGAACACTTGGATTACATTGGACAAGCAGTATGGACGAATATTAACAAGTTTTTGTGGACTTTTATTGACCTTTTTGGCCCCGGCGAACTCCATTATATGAAAGTTGGGGAAAAACGAGAAGCCTTCCTGATACCCGGCTGCATTTGAGATATTAAAAAAGTGCTCCAGAGTCTTGCTCACCATGAGGGTAAGTGGAAAATAAAGTTACATCATTCTGTGGGTGCACTATTCCTTTAAAGGCGCTATAGAAGATGTTTCGGTATTTCAGAAAGCAGAGACTGTTCGAGAGTTTTTGAATAATGCGCATGCACAAGACCAACCTGCTAAAGTCATAGCTGCCTCCTCCAGCCACAGAATAACGTACACGAGCCACTCCGGTGTTTAGCAGACACCAGGTACAGATTCCCCCATCATGTCACAAATGCAAGTAAACGGAATGTCATTGTCTGAACTTCACTAACTAGCAGAATGATGTTAGCTACAGCTGTGTGAAAAAGTTTTTGCCCCCTTCCTGATTTATTACATTTTTGCATGTTTGTCACACTTAAATGTTTCAGATCATCAAACAAATTTTAATGTGAGACAAAGACAGAAAATGCAGTTTTTGAATGAAGATTTTTTATTAGTGTGTGTGTGCATGGGTGCGTGTGCGTGTGTGTGTGTGGGTGTGTCCATGTCCCTGTGTGAAAAAGTGATTGTTCCCTCTGTTAAAACACAAATTAACTGTGGTTTATCACATCTTTGGAAAGCTGATTTCAATTTCTCTAGCCACACCCAGGCCCGATTACTGCCACACCTGTTCTCAATCAAGAAATCACTTACATAGGATCTGCCTGATGAATTTAAGTACTGTAGACCAAAAGATCCTCAAAAGCTAGACATCATGCTGCGATCCAAAGAAATTCAGGAAAAAATGAGAAACAAAGTAATTGAGATCTATCAGTATGGAAAAAGTTCCAAAGCCATTTCCACAGCTTTGGGACTCCAGCGAACTACAGTGAGAACCATTATCCACAAATGGTGAAAACATGGAACAGTGATGAACCTCCCAGGAGTGGATGGCTGACCAAAATTACCCCAAGAGCGCAGCAATGACTCATCCATGAGGTCACAAAAGACTCCTGAACAACATCCAAGAACTGCAGACCTCACTTGCCTCAATTAAGGTCAGTGTTCATGACTCCACCATAAGAAAGAGACTGGGCAAAAATGGCCTGCATGGCAGAGTTCCAAGACCAAAACCACTGCTGAGCAAAAAGAACATAAAGGCTCGCCTCAGTTTAGCCAGAAAGCGTCTTGATGAACCCCAAGACTTTGGGGAAAATACTCTGTGGACTGACGAGACAAAAGTTGAATTTTGGAAGGTGTAGGTCCCATTACATCTGGCGTAAAAGTAACACGGCATTTCAGAAAAGGAACATCATACCAACAGTAAAATATGGTGGTGGAAGTGTGATGGTCTGGGGCTGTTTTGCTGCTTCGGGACCTGGGAGACTTGCTGTAGTAAATGGAACCATGAATTCTGCTGTCTACCAAAAAATCCTGAAGGAGAATGTCCGGCCATCTGTTGGTGACCTCAAGCTGAAGCACACTTGGGTTCTGCAGCAGGACAATAATCCAAAACACACCAGTAAAGCCCCGTTTCCACCCGCGGGTCAGGTCGGGCCAGGCCGGATCGGGTGGGTTTTGGTACGGATGTGTTGATTTCACGCTGCGTCCCCACAGCAACCTGTACCCTTACTCTGGAGGCGCTGGACAGCACTGTTACGTGATCGCGTGACATCATCGCTGTGCAACGCTGTTTAACCAAAACACTGCGCCACACATGACAGAAACAAAAAAGGAGTCACCCCAGCTTTGTTTTTACGCTTTGTCACGCGGGAAGTGAGATTTTTCAACAAATCAATGTATTGCTTTGAGTTAGCTCCACCTCTTTGGTCCGGATCAGTTAGATCAGTACCCCTACCGAAGGGTGCCAAAAAAATAGGCCGGGTCGGGTCGGATATAAGGGTACCCGTCCCAGTTTTTATCTGTGGAGACGCAAAAAAACGTGGACCGATCCGGCCCGACCCGACCCAGACCCGCTGGTGGAAACGGGGCTTAAGTCCACCTTGCGCACAGAGTGATGCGGAGTGGTGTGGGGAAAAGAGCTTAGGAATCGCTTGCCTTTTCGTCAGATTTGATTTAAGGGGGCACAGTGTTTGTTTGGGGGGGCAGTGCCCCCTTTTGCCCCTGCCTGACGCCGGCCTCGTGACACTCTGCCTTGTCGTCGCCCACCTCTCTGTAGACAGCAGAGGGGAACTAACTGTAAAAGGTTAATGCATCATTGTGCGAAGACTGATGATGAGAGCATGGATGTGCTGGCAAACCTACAAAGTATTGTTGCCTCGGTGTCCGTTAGCTTTTCATTTAACCAAACAGACTAGAAGGTTTCTCTGTGCAGCTCATTCGGTGCATAAAACTGGCAGCTTGAAGATCTTGCGTGTAACGTCCGAAGCCACATTGAAAAGGCGCATCGAGTCTCGCGCATCACACATCACAGCTTAGTTCTGGGTTGGATCGCTCAGCAGAAAACATGTGTATGACGGGTAGTACTGAGCACGGCTACAGACCCGCGGCTCAGTCCAGCAGCAGGAGCCCGGCGGAGAGCCGGAGCTGACCCCCGGCTGCAGATCCTCCACCTCTGATAACCGCCGACAATCTCCGCACAGACTATCAGCAACATGAACATGGACATTGTCCTCATACAGTGAAATTCTTTGAATCAGTTGCCAGTCTTCCAGGAAAAACTATCAAGGAAGGTTGTGAGATGATGGGATGCGCGCGATAAGGAAAAATCGGCAGCGCGGCCAAAAGTGGGGATTTTATTTGATTATTATTAATCAATATACATTTTTTAAATCAAAAGCTGCTGATTTGACTTTAGAATTTAAATAATCTAGATTTTAGAGATGATTGACAACATCTTGATACTCAGCCAACATCCCATCTTAGGACGGGCTGAGAGCAGCCGTGGAGTGGAACAATGGTGGAGATATTTAAGCATTCTTATCAAATCCCCACGTAGAGAGTTATACTCTTATTACATTATGGAACACGCTGATTTCTCTGTCTCCTCTCCGCTTCTGTGGGTGGTGTTGTGTGGCAATTAGGGGGGGCGGGACCTAACGCGGGCCGCCCCGCCAATAACATGGTAGGGGAAACACTGCAGTTGATGCTGCTTTTTTCACACAGGGCCATTTAAAGGGACTTGAGGCAGGAATTTAAAAAACAAACAAACATGCATTTCCATTTTTTTTTATGCTAATGGGTGATGAAGCGCCAAATACCAAAAAGAACGTTTCCACCCATGTTTCTCTCCGTTGCCTTGAACAGGCTGTGTGCTGCAAAATGCGCTGCAATTCAGTGTCCGAATTTCCCGCGCTGCCCTGCGGACGTGACGTCAAATGACGCTACATCCGCAGTTTTGGAAGAAGCCGGTCGCTGTAAATTCAAACGCTGTAAGCGATAGCTATGGATTCTTCTGCCTTCAGATCAACCCCCAGATCAACTGAAAGACACTAAAAAGTGTAACTACGGAGAAAAAGGTGAGTAAACAACATTATAGCTTCAGTTTGTGCACGCTCCTGTGACGGCTTTGCACGTGGCTGCAATTACCTGAAGCACCAGTCAATAAAGTTTGGATTTTTCCCCCCTTACTAACAAAAATCTTCATTTAAAAACTGCATTTTGTGTTGACTTGTGTTATTTTTGTCTCATGAAGTAAGAAATCAGGAAGGGGGGCAAACACTTTTTCACTCAGCTGTACCTGCTGTAAATGTCAGACAAATGCACTTAGCTTCCGGAATGCAGTATTGCTCTCGCCAATCAATCACTCTCATTGATCAGTCTCGCCTATTACCGTTGAACTGTCCGTCAATCACTCTTACTATGGTAATAAAAGTGATTGACGAGCCAGTAGACAAATCAAAACGTTAAGGAATGCAGAGATGAATGGCGGATGTTTTTCCAGCCCCGTTATTTTCACAGCTGATGTATAATAATATCTATAGATTTAAAGCTTTCAATTAATCATAGCGTATAGGTGGTGAACCCAATTTTACCAAATATTACAAAAATTGTTGAAAGAAACATCTTCTATAAAGCCTTTAATTCTGAAAAGTGTTGTTTTTGACCAATCTTCCCTCTTAGGTCGTTTTTCACACAGGACCCATTTAGGTTGACCTAACTGGGTTTTGGTACCGAACACGGCGCGACTGGGTCTGTGTGAACACGCCACTCCCCGCCACTAAGCAAATAATTACTGCATGGGTAATTATTTTTCAGCTGGCAACAACTTATTTACTGATGTGCAATGAGAGGCTGGTCATTTTTTTAAACAACCATGTTGAAAGACACCTCTTGTGGACATGAAAAAGATGGTAGTGTGTTTAAGAAGGGTGCATTATTGGTATCAAGCAGAGAAAACATCTAAGGAGATGCAGAAACTACTAAAACTGGGTAAAGAACTGTCCAATGCATTATTAAAAACTGGAAGGATAGTGGGGAACCATCGTCTTTAAGGAAGAATTGTGGTTGGAAAAAAAAATCCAAAATTTGATTGGCGATCACTTAAATAGCGAAAGAAAGAAAGAAAAACAACAGTAGAACTCAGGAATATGTTTAAAGTATTTCCACATGCAAATCCCAAAGGAAACTCAAGGGATTTGGGCAGTCAGACTCTCCCATCATCAATATAGGGTTTTGTAGTTTTCAATACACTTTACAAGTTTAACAAAAAACTTTAACAAGTTTAAAAAACACTTTTACAAGTTTAACAAAATACTTTCACAAGTTTATGAAACATTTTACAAGTTTGACGAAACTTGTGAACTGCTTCAGAGCAAAAGAAAAGCCTAGCACGCTGCAGTGACTTGACTTTCCAGCTTGAGACATTGTTGTCGGAAGCAAAGATCCTCGACCGTTGCGCATTTCCGGTCAAAAAACAAGAAAGTGTGAAAAGGGTCTATTGGTTAGGGTTTACAAAATTCTGAAGATGAGTAACAAAAAAAAAGTCTTACAGAAAACATTTTAAATTTTTAACATGGGTGGGAACACCTGTGACACACAAAAGTGTTTTTAAATCCACTTACACTTGTGAAAACTTTGCATGACTATCTACAAAGAAGCTAAAAAAAACAGCTAACATGCTGAATTTCACTCCATGAGACCTTTAGGTCTGAATGTTCACTTTCCCAGACGGATGGGAACCTTTTTTACAAATCCCTCCACCACGAGTCCTTTGCGTGCTCACAATTATTAACACAATCTAGTCTGAGAGGATTTTTGAACAAATGTTTTGATGTGGCTAGGAGCTGTGGAGGAATGCACGTTTCATTTTTCATTTCATTATCTATCAAATAGCCTTTTAAAGAGAACTTCTTTCTCCAAAATCCCTCCAATGATTGTGAATAGCTTCTACTCAGTAAGATTGATAGGTATGTCCGGTTTGATGTTGTTTTAGTAGTCTTTTATGTGTTCTCCAGCCATTAAACCACCCTCTCTCTGATGGAAGTTAGACATGTTAGATCTATTGAAGCTAAAATATAATTGAGGCTCAGATTTATCGGGAAATGATTTTGTTGATCTCTTGAGCAACTATGGAGTAGTTCATGTCTCACAAGCTGACAGCCTGGAAAGTATTTCTTACCAATATGGACTGTTTTATAATTTGTCTGCTATTTGAAAAAAAAAAAAAAAAAAGAAAAGAAAAAGATGTTTACTTTGTAACAAAGCCACCGGCCCACATTATTGAGTCTCTGATCTATTTTGTTCCAGACAGTAATATTCTTTCATAAAAGTGCCTCTTCTGTTTTGGAGAGCCAGGTAATACACCATGTCCACATAGGATCACTGTTATGGGACACATGCAAATCACTGAGGCTTAAAGTAGCCTTCAGAGGAAAACGCTGAACCTCAGACTGAATCTGCAAAAGCAGCCGTAGGCTGGAGCAAGTATGTCTCCGAGGGCCATTTTCAAATGCAAAATTATGACAATAGTGTCTTTCTTTTGCTCTTCCGCATGGAGGATCTCTCTCTCTCTCTCTCTCCTTCCAAATATGTTTGCAAAATACCTGAATCTGAGTACTTGTTTCTTACACTCTACTGTATGTGCAGGAGTTTTGCAATGACTGGATCCATGTTCACTGAAGCTGGAGCGAAGGCTAAACTGGCAAATAGCCAAATGCCCCACAAGCCATGATAAATTACAGGTAGTTGGCCTAGCAGACCTAAAACTAAATTTGCTGGCTTCTGTGTGCCTCAGGTTCGTTATTAATAATAGACTGATGTGAAAGTGAGTGATGTATTTCAGAGATCCTGCTGGTGCAGACATCTGTAGACTGTGAGAGGGTCAAGAGATTATGGGCCCGTGAGGAGAACACTGTGTGCAGCGTAGCTAAGTGTCTGCCCATTGTAGTGAGATAGGTTTATAGGTGTCATGCACATGTTTTATAATGGTGTCATCAGTGGCGTGTGTGCTGCCTGTTTCTCTGCTGTCTGCTTCTGTGGGGGTGTTGGATGATCTATGAGCACATGCATGTCTCAGTGAAAGCATGTGTACTTGGTTTTCTTTGCTTTGGACTGCATCAGGGTTTTTTTGTGCTCGTTGAAGACTGGGAATCATTTATAAATTCAATGTTTATAACTCAGTTACATTTGGTTATTTTATACTGACACTGACATATGGTCACAAAAAGAGTTTAAAATCTAATTCAAAATTACTTAAGGTTTATTTTTGCCATTTTATTGCACTGCCTGTGCCTCAGCAGCCAATCAGTAGTTGTGTAACTACAGACAAGCTTCACCTTCTTTCAGCTGCCAGTTTGTCTTCATACAGTCTTACTGTCACACTTTACAGTTGTTCCTGTTGTCAGTTTCCCTCCTGAATGAACCCTTGATTGTTTCTGGTTTTTGCATCAGGATGTTCCCTGTCAAGTCTGTCTGTCTTGTCTGTGTTCTTGGATTTTAGCCTGCCCCGTTTCACGTGTTTTCTGGCTTTTCACCTGCGATGTTTGTGCAACAGATTGAAATAATATGAGCAATTTCAGGTTTGGAAACAAGGCAATTGGTTTAAAATGTTGCTTGATTTCTCTTGTGATTACTTCTTGAACCAAACACCTGCTTCCTCAGGTAATCTTAGATTAATGGCTTTTGATTTGAATGGAAAATACGTATCTGCCCTTAGCAAATGTTAAGAAATACATCAAGCTGCATCAAGACTGAACTGAATGAAGTCCTTCTGTATAAAAATACATCATCCCCAAATAGAATTGTACTGTGTGGACATGAATATTGTTTTGTCCTCTGATGGGACGAAACATACCCTAAAGACACTAAATTTTAAAGAGGATTCTGATAACTTTCATTAAAAAATGTACAAGAAAATATTGACTTTCAGAATCATGCACCCTCTGAGTGCAGCTCTGGCTTATGACTGTGATATATCAAAACCACAGATTTTGTTCCTTTCTTTTTCTACTCAGTCTTCTGTTTTCATTTTGCAGACTTGTTTTTAAATTTTGCAGTCAGTAATTTGAAGAGGATGAATGCTCCATCTTACTTAAGCATTCTCCATGGTATATGCAAAATGAGTTTGTCATTAATCCAAAAAATCCAACAATCACCCCCCTAAATTAAATACGTCATGTTATGACAATACATGTGTACAATTTCAGATGATGAACTCGTGCTTATTTTTCAGACATTACCTCCCCCGAGCTGTCCATCTGCTAAGCTTCGAACCTTGAAGAACAAGATGTATTGTGTCTGGATATAATCAGAACTGAGGACATGATGGAAGGAATGTAGCATAGTCTGATCTCTCCTGCAGACATATGTGCCATGGAGGTGAAGGTGAGTTGTGGTGTAGATTTTACAGAGAGTGACTCAGAGGCTTGATGTCATGCCCTCCAAGTCTCATGGGTTCAGTTAAATAGCGTCCTTCCCCTGCAAACCTAGTGGAGAAAAAACATTAGAAAATTTAAGGTGTTTTCAAGTTAAATAGGAACAATTTTTTTTTTTTTATCAAATTTCATTTAAATAATGAGTAATTAAGCACACTAAGACTAATCATAGATGTAGACAATATTATTCAACATTTTGAAATAGCTATGTTTCTGCATACTTTAGATTCACATAAAAGTTGTTTGCAGCAAGGGGTTTGCTTTTTCAGTCTTTTCTTAAGTTTCCACAATCCAGCCAAAATTTTGTGTGATGACTAATCTTGCTTTTCACCCTTTTTCCCTCATTCAGGCTGCTTTATGTTTGGAAAAAGCCAACGGATGCCTTCTGTCTGCATTAGCTGCCGCCAGAAGTTTAATAATGTGGATCTTTAATGGTGTGAGCAGTCATCTCGTGTCATTAGATCTGATTATTGCTCTGCATGGTCATATAACAGCCAAGGAATGCGACTATTTTACAGATGCAGGTGGTGCAAACACAGTTCCCTAACCATGGCGCTGTTTTCCAAGATCCTTATGTGCCCATAAATACTGCTAAACAAATCAATGACTTGTCTCATGAACACCATTAAGAACAAGAATGTGGCCTCCACAGTAACCAGATCTAAACATCATAAAACTGAAGTTCAGAGTTGCCTCCATCTAATTCCCTTTTGTGGAGGATCCCCCTCAATAGACAAATAATATGACATCATACTGTACTCACCTCAGGATCAGAGTGTATTTGGTTATTTTTTGCTGCTTTAATCAATCATATACCTGCTGGACTTAAGACTTAACAGAGGTTGTGGTTTTGGCTAATCCATCCCCTCTCTTGGGATATGGTATCATTTGGCGGTATCGCAGTCCAACTGTAGTACACGAGGCCGTGCATTAATGTCAACCTTAATTATAAGAAACAGGAAACCTTGTTTTCAAAAACAAGTGTCTTTAAATATGTCTCTATTTTATGTTACTTTTTATAAAAGTCATGAAACTTTATGTTAAAAAACATCTGGATCAGTAATTTCCAAAACACACCAGTTTATGGAAATGTTACCTAGCAACCAACAGTGAGCCAACAAATGCAAATCCATTGTAATAGTAAAGAGTTAACATTTTTGTTTCCATAACCCTGTGTGTAGATCATTTCAAGAAAAGTTTGAATCTTTTATTAAAATCAAAGATTGATACTGTGATGATACTGGCTAGAAGTCCAACTCTTTTGGCTTAGGTCCTTTAAAATTGCCAGCCCTTTCAGTTCCCAAGTGGTTCCTTATCTGGTATCACTGTAAGCGCCTCGCCGAACATAATTTTGAATGTCAGCAGTTTTTTTATTTAGTGTTTTTAAGAAGACTAATGTTTTATGAATATTTCATTATAATAATAATGGATTAGATTTAAATTGCGCTTTTCAAGGCACTCAAAGCGCTCACAGTACAGTAGGTCCATTATTCTTTCAGTCCTCATTCATACGTGGTGATGGTAAGCTACGCATGTAGCCACAGCTGCCCTGAGACAGACTGACAGAAGCGTGGCAGCCATTTCGCGCCTACGGCCCCTCCGACCACCACCGGAACCATTCACACGCATTCATACAACAGTGGTGCCCCCACTAGAGACATGGAGGGTTAAGTATCTTTCCCAGGGAGACAACGACAGATGCCTGGGGGATCGGGATTTGATCCTTTCAATATTTCTATCAAACCTTTAAAGACACCACAGAACTTTAAGCAATTTTCTCAGTGACACGCCCTCTATCAATGACTAAACTGGCATGCGTCTTGCAGAGAGGGCTCTAGCAGAGAAGGAAGGCGTTTTGCAGACTACCGCGCGCACACACACCAGAACACAAACCCCACACTGGGCCAGGGGGAAGGGGTAGGCTGCCAAGGACACCGGATGAGCTGGGGGCCGGATCGATCCACCCCCAGGAAAGACGACGCTCTTCCACCTGGCTACAGCCGCCCGAAAGACAGTCTTATCTTGACTCTTGTCTTATACTGTAACTTGTTCTGTCCCTTCCTCTCTTTCTTTTCCTCTCTTCCTCTGGTAATGTCTCCTTGCATTTCTTTGCAGAATCTGCTATGGTGCACGCTCAAAACACCAGGTGTGTTCATATTCATTTGCTAGCACCAAGGGACAAACTCCGCTGGAAAAGAGTAAAGCCCGGAAGTTAAGTTAAATAATTGTAGTGCTTTCTTGATCCACTAGGGGCTGGCTCCAAAACAGATCACCCTAGACTCACAGGTTAAAAAAGCCAACTTCACAGCAGAAATAAACATGTTTACAGCCTGATTCAAGACATCATTTTAGGTTTAAAGTGATGACACGTTTTTGACATTTTTTGCCATGTTTTATAGACCAAAACGTCCTTCATGATGATCTATGTAACAGAAACAAGCGCAGCTGCATAAATGAGTTATTAGAAAACATTGCTGCTTTTTCAGCACATCTGTCCAGACTGTGATGCTGTGAGCCAAAACCGGATATGACGTCTGCAAGAGCCTCTCCTTCACTGCTTATTTAACACTGAAGTGGCTTTATTGCAGTTTTTAAGTTCCTCTTCCAGTTTTACAGACAAACAGTAGCGACTCAGCCTTCAAATTGTGTTGACAGTTAAAGGTTAAAAGCTCGTAAGCACAGTGTTAGTTTATTTAAGTTTCCTACAGTTTCAAAATTTTATTTTGAAGAGGATAAGGAAGCTGGTTGGAGTCGTACTCACCGGGAAACAGGCAGCAACCGGACCTCTCTGCTTGTCTGGAGCATCTGTTTACTGAAACTTAAGCTCCAGCGTGTAGAGACTTCTAACACAATGAAACTGAGATCATCATTCTGAGAAATATTCTTTTTCATCCATCGTTGCTTCATCACATCGGTCATACAGCTCCTGCTATCGGCAGACAGCTGCGGCTCGGTTTTATTAGGATATCTCCGGTCATCAGATCTCCTCCAGCTGCTTCCAAAGATGTATCCTTCCCTCCATTCTCATCCTTATAAATGGGAACTATTTAAAACTCAACTGGAATCATGGAAGTTGTTATCTTCTCATTTTTTAAAGGCTAATTATTTACCGCAGCTAGCTCGCGGCTGCCGTTAGCTGCGAGCTACCGCTAGCTGCGAGCTACCAGGGGCGAGTGCCTCGTTTCTGTCACTCCTGGATCTACTGTATGTCAAACCGCTGCAACTCATCGAGTTGTGGGTCTGCTTTGTGTTGTTTCAGGTGGCTCCTTACAGTTCTGGTTCCCTCGGTGTGGTCTTGCAGGCTTTTAGCAGAACCAGTGGACCTGAGGCTGGGAGACAGGCTGTAGGCAGCTGGCTGCAGGTCTACTCCGGTCTGATATTTACGTAAATACACGTCTGATTAACTTCTAACTGCACAGAGCTACTTATTTTGTCTTGGTGTGTTGTTGTATGGCAAAGTTACTTTAAGTTAAGGTCGTGTCATCAACACTTTAAGAGGTCAAGTTTACCTTCACGTCAGTTGTGAGGGGGGTGAATTTTTTATATGACTTATCTGTTTAGATGGTACTTAATCTTGAAATTACACATACTGTACTGTAATTATGGGTGTGTCCTTTTGATTCACAGGTGGCAGGCAGGGTGCCAATTGAACATGAAGGCTAATAGTTAGCTCCCTGCTAGTTCCCAGGGAGGCATCAGCCTGTAGCAGAGTTGCAAAACGGCAGTTTTTAGCTGGTGAACAGCAAGTCTGAGCATGACTTACCTTTAAACCACCTACCTTCATTCATTCTTGTTTACTTCGGATTAGCTCAGTTAGCATTTGTCCATAATTTACTCGAAATGACATCATTTGTTATATTTTTATTGCTTAAACAGTCAGGGCCTACTCTGCTGATAATTCAAGCGTAGAAGAAGATATTCTCTGTTTACATTGTGCTAAGAGCGACCGAGCTGCGGACAAACACAAGAGGGGTTTGCCATTGATTTGAAAGAAAGAAAGAAAGAAAGAAAGAAAGAAAGAAAGAAAGAAAGAAAGAAAGAAAGAAAGAAAGAAAGAAAGAAAGAAAGAAAGAAAGAAAAAGAAAGAAAGAAAAACGCACGACCTCTGTAGTGTTGTGGACTCGCATGGACGCGCATCGGAGAAGTGCTATGTACTACTGTTAAGGCCAGGGTTTCTCAATCCTGGTCCTCAGGGACCCCTGCCCTGCATGTGTTCCAGGTTTCCAACTCCACCACACCTGATTCAGATCAACTCAACTGCTCAAGTTCTTTGCAAGCCTGCTAGCGAGCCTTTCATCTGCAGGTGTGTTGAAGTAGGAGTATCTTGAAAACCAGCAGGGCAGGGGTCCCTGAGGACCAGGATTGAGAAGCAGCTGGTTTAGGCTATAAAAAGATATGAAATGATGTTGTTTCGAGTACATTATGGACGCTACCCACTCAGGACACTTGGATTACATTGGACGAGCAGTATGGAGGAATATTGCTAAGTTTTTGTGGACTTTTATGGACCTTTTTGTTTCGAGCGCCAGTCAGCCCCATTATATGAAAGTCGGCGGATAACGAAAAAAACCCTGGATCTCCAGCTGCATTTAAGATATTAAAAAAGTGCTCCAGAGTCTTGCTCAGCATGAGGGTGAGTGGAAAATGAAGGCTTTATATTTTGTGTGGTTTTCTTAAAGGCCTCCTTCCACTGAAAACCCGTTTAGCTTGCTCCTTCTGAAATACGGAGGGTTTCCCCTTGTTTACTTACACATGCTGACTTGCTAGCGTTGCGTTCCCCCCCAGTCGGCTGTGCTTCCTCATCACAGAAACAACACGAAGAGAAGAGCGAATCGGGAACAGCCTTGCCCTTCTACGTAACATTGCAAATAGCGTATCCCACGTGGGGTTTCTATCTGTCCATTGGAAGGCAGGTAACCCTCCACTACACACTAGAAGTAAAGACGGCACAACTGTAGCTTCGGAGTTGAGAAGCTAATTAGCGAACTGTTTGTTAGCATGATGGAACAAACTTGTTTGTCGGCTCTATTTCCTGTCTGTGGCGAAATAAGAGCGGAGGGCGGAGCTTCCTTCATACACTGACGGGAGCCAGCCAATCAGACGGAAATTCATGAGAAGGACCCGGAAAAGCCTGCCGTTGGACCACAAGCCTCTCTTCTAGTATACAAATACAGCTGGATACAAAGCAACCAGAAGGTTTTTTTAAACAGAAACGATGCAGAATGCATTCAATAATAATGGAGAACACAGAAATATTAATGAAATGACCACGGAAGTACAACTTTAAGTGAATTTCAAGCATGTCTTCAATAGTAGTCTTCTGAGCTGAATAGCTTTTGCTTTTATGCAAGTAAGGGGCAGATATACTTTTTACTTCTTTCTGATCCTTTTCATTCATGATTTCTTTTAGTTGACATGAATTATTTATATTTATGAATTATTATATTTTATGGATTAAATAAATTAAATGAAATGATGACACAAGTTGGGAGTGGAGTCAGAAAAAAAAGACCTTATGTGTCCATGATTTGCAGAGTTAGCAGTGTATATGCCAGCCACCCAAAAACTCCATCTAGATCCTGCCAGGCTAATCGTCTTACTTTCTGTTCATATTTTCATACTTAATGTACAGACACGAGAATAGTACTGACCTCATCTAACTTGCAGCAAGGAAACAAAAAGGGTAAAGGAGCTCAAAAAACCTAATAAAGAATGGATTAACACTTGGTGAAAGGCAGTTTTGTGAGTTTTTGAGGACACTGGAACTTGGCGGAGGAGGGGGTTGTGGCTTCAGTGTCCCGTCCACTAAACATCAATGCCGAGTCTGGATTTGTATTTGTGATGACATAATGACTCTGAGGCTATTCATGTTCCGCAGTTAAGGACATAAAACTGAAAACAAACAAATACATCTGTTGTCATAAAATAAGCTCCGTAGTGGTCCTGTAAATCTGGATGTTCTTCTATATCTACATGACAACAAGCGGCACTTGAAAAGCAAGCTTTAGCAGAACAAGGAGCGAAGCAGGGACTGGGGTTTTGAGCTTGGCCTGAGCATTTGCTTAGCTAATGAAAACCACATTGGCTGGAGAGCTGCTCTTCCAGGGTGAATTAGGAGACTTTCGAGAGCGGTTGCTTGGTTGTGGAGGAGATGAAGCTAATGATGGATGAGTTCTGGCTCCATTTTTAATCTAATATCTCATCTGTGCCAGATTTTCTCCACACCAAATTTTGTCCCATGCAAACAGTAAGACTGTCCAGTGGTCAGAGCACTGGAATGAGAAGTCAAAGAAATTTATGGACAGTGCAATACTCCTGTGATCATTCTGGCTTTTTTTTTTTTTTTTTTCATCGTCTGCAGTTGTGTTTATTAATCCCCTCCAGCTCACTGATTCAAATTTTCCAGAATGCATCATTTTCATCTCTGCAATTATTCAATTTTTCTGTCTCCAAAAACTCTAATCATTTGGAGCTTATTTAATTTTATTCAGTACATGTGCACAGCATGTTATGTTGCCTTTTGGTGTGCCAAAGCAGATGTGTGAGTTTCTCAGTGCCATCTCAAACCAACACTTTCTCCACTTCACTGCAAAGCATTTTGGGTGAATCCTGTTTGACCCACTTCATTAACTTTGGACCTTACTCTCTTATAGCACAGCTGAAAATAAACACCCCTGGTGATTTTTCAATCTAACCCTGCTGTATGAAGAAAAGAGAGGCTGCAGGGAAAAAAACTTTCCAAGTGTGTCTCAGTGCTAGTTAGTTGGGTTTAATTCTAGTAGTTTGATGACTCCTGGAGTTAAACAACCAGCAACTTTAAAACGAAAGAGTAAAACAAAATTCAAAAAGTTGTTAAAGCAGAATAGTACTCACTTTATTGCAACTTCATGAAGTTCACAGTTGGACTCTAGCCTGCTGAGAATAATGCATATTTAATAACTTGGTCACTTAGCTCAGATTTCTTTACATTGGCTTTCCCTTCTCCTCTCATTTACTTATGCTCAGACGCAACTTCTGACAAGTTGCAGAAACTTTCTTTAATCCTGCCTGTAAAACACTTGCTGCCGTCCTCTGCACTCATGCAGCACCCTTACATGACTCAGTTTCTGAAAGTCACGGATCCAGACAGCCTCTGTTCTGCATCACACAGTCTAGACTCAAACTTGCATTACTTAAAGGCAATAAGTTCCCAGTTGCATCATTTCTGTCTAATGGAGACAATATGAATAATAGATGAAGAAACACAGATCATCATCTATATATATATATATATATATATATATATATATATATATATATATATATATATATATATATATTTTCTTTTTAAATTGCCAAATAAACAAATTCATGGTTTCAAATAGCTCAACTTGAATGTTATTCAAAAGCTGTTTTATACACTGCTGATAATTATAAGTCATCAATCTCTGTTACTGACAGACCAGCAACATAAATAAAAGTTAAAGTTGCTGACAGAAGTTTTATCTGCTCTATTAGATCTTTATTTCAGACAGCGCAGTGCTGACTAAAATGGAGATTTCCTGCAGTGAAAGACAGTATCAGATCGTCTATTATCTGAAGCACAAGTGGAAACGCAGACTCCTCAAAACTATTCGTTAGAATGCTAAGAGACGGCACTGTGGAAAAAAACACACAAAACAAAACCTCAGACTGAGGAAATCAGCCAAATACCTGTCTGCAACACTGCAACTCGGAGCCGTTGCTGCCATGAAAGAACAAAAACAGGCTTTGTAACTGATAATTGAGAAATTATTTGCAACTATTTTTACACTGCATATAAAGTCGCACCCCACAATTACCACACTTGGTGGGGACACGTCCAGGACATGTTTTCAGTAAACTCAACAGGCCACCATTGAAGCTACAATAATGTTTCAGGGTTGCATTGTTTGAAACTGCTAGTTAATTTCACTGACTGACCTCTCATAAAAGAACAGGAAGGTTCTGTCTGGGTCCAGTCATTTATGGTGTGCAGCCGTCTCTGAGGTTTTTGCTGAAGTTTGCTCCAGCTGCTGCTTGATGGGATAGAGCCCTGTATCTGCATCACATTCACACATTTGTAGTATATTTTAAATATGGGTTTGTAAGTGCTCTTGCTCCATCAGTGGCATCCACTCAGATGCGGCTGTATTAAGGGGCTGCGGTGCCTGCAGTGACGGGGTCCTGGCCGCTTTACTGACAGGCAGCAGCTCAGTCCGCGCAGTCGTCTGCCTGGTGGTTAATATGGAACATTTGCACGCAGCGAACAGCAAAAATCTTTCGCGCGCGGGGGGAAAGGGAGGCATGTAGCTGCGCAAATTACCCAAAGCAAAATCATTTGGCTGTTATTTATGGCTTCTGGCTCCGGAGATGAAGAGGGAAACACGGAGGCTGTTTCATGGAGGCTCATAGGCCCAGCCTCGGAGCTTTCCAAGAAGCGCTGCCGACTCATGTACTCCTCTCTCGGCTGCGACGCTGATGTCTGCCTTTTCTACGTGAGGGGGGAGTTCTTTGCCATGGATGCCCGCTGTGCACACTCCGGTAAAGATATATATATTTCAAAAGCACACTTCATTTTCGCTTAATTGAAGCCATCAGCCCCCCGTGCAGCAGGCAGTCAAGCACAGGTTAGTTGAATGTAAACATTAAACATCTGGGAATGCCTCACTGGACTGTCATCAGATCAGAGTAAAATCCTTCTGCACCTGCCCCCTGCCGGCTAGGTTTCAAATACTGCTCTGAAAGCGTCACAATTTCCTAGAAGAAAGATTGTTTTGATAAGAGTTTGAGATTAACTGTTTCCTGTGTGGACACTCAGGTGGTCCTCTGTGCGAGGGGGACATTGAGGAGGCAGATGGAGTCCTTCAGGTCTTCTGTCCCTGGCATGACTATGACTTTGATCTCAGAACGGGGAAGTCAGGGACATCATTACAGGTTAGTGTGCACAGTTTTATGTTGTCACCATATAAAGGTAAGTCTCTTATTATCATATCTGACATCCTGAATATCCTTACTGACCTGGTTTTTCCCAACATAAATTCTAAGAGTGGTTTAGGGAGCATGAGACATCATTTTCACATGGATTGGACACCACAGAGTCCAGATCTTAACCCCACTGAGAATGTTTGTGGCGTGCTGGAGAAGACTTTGTGCACATCTGACTCTCTCATCATTCATATGAGATATTGTCAAAAAAAAAAAAAAAAAAAATCCTGCAACTCAGAAGGAAAATAGCTGCTGTCATTGCATAATATCCAAAGAATGGGTGCCGTAAACAAAACTAAAATTGGTCCATTACACGATACAAATGCTAATATGTGTGCAAGTGAAACTGAAATATGGGTGAAACTTTAAGTTGCATTTCTTGTAGTGTGGGCTGTAGCAAACATGAACAGTCCAACTTTTTTGCAGTTAAAACAAATTTGCACAGATTGGCCTGTTGTGAGAAATCATCACTGTAAATGTAATATTTACTCATTAGCTTTGTTATTTTAAACTAAAACACCACAGTAAATTCTCCAGTTATTTGTAACAAACATCTTAAAGGTATAGTACACCCACAGAATGATATGCATCCATTTTCTACTCGGCCTCATGTTGAGCAAGACTGTGGAGCACTTTCTTAATATCTCAAATGCAGCTGGAGATCCAGGGGTGTTTTTGTTATCCGCCGACATTCATATAATGGGATTCACCGGTGCCTGAAACAAAAAGGTCCATAATAGTCCACAAAAACTGCTCGTCCAATGTAATCCAAGGGCCAATTCCAATTCCTATCTTAACCCTCAAGCTCAACCCTCAATCTTAGTAGCTCTTAAAATCAAGTGTTAAGGGCTATTTGGTGACTTAGAAATGGGACACCCCTTAAATGCAGACATGTCTTCAAACTGTGGGGGGCAGCATTACACCAAAGCAGCCTTCAATCTGTCAATTCAGGAAAAGAAGAAGAATTATTTACTTAATTTACATTTATTTGCTCTGTTAATCCTGTCTGTTTAATCATAAGCCACAATTGCAGCCCCCATATTCAGCTGTCACCGCATACCACGGCTTATTGAAAGGTAAACACCAGCTGTAACGAAAGTTATTTCGGTAACTGACTGCCAGTTAGCTGGCCGACACGTCCCCTGATTAACTTTGATGCTGGCAATGGAACGAAACAGAACAATCGTTAGATAACTGCAGCTACGGGACATGACATTAGCCTGGTCGTCTTATACCATTATCGGCACAAGCACGTCATACTGACTGTTATCTTGATAAAACAACGACAGAACCAAAAAAAAATTACCATTTTGTAACGTTAACTAACTTAAATGATAGCCACATGGCTTGACCGCACTGGTTGCTATTGCTAAAAGATCGTAAAATAGAAATTAATATTATGCAACAATGAGGTAACTTATTCATAACATGGACCTAAATTAAGATAATACAGTAGTTTTCGTAAATTTTGTTTCTCAATTAACAAAGAAAATACTTAAGATTTGTAGCTCGCCTTCTTTGCCGCTTGCATTCTGGGTAGTCCTTACTCACAAGTGTGGTTTCGGAGAATCTCAATATTGAGGGCGATTCAGCCCTCAAACTTGCCCCTTAACTTAACGTTCTGAGAATCGGGACAGCACTTGCACTTCGCCGGAGTGCACATTTTTGAGATTGAGGGTTAAGACAAGAATTGGAATTCACCCCAAGTGTCCTGAGTGGGTAGCGTCCATAATTTACTCAAAATGACATAATTTAGTATATTTTTGTAGCCTAAACAGTAGTACATTGTACTTCCTACATGCACGCTTTCTTTCTTTGTTTTTTTGTTTCTTTGTTTTTTGTTTCTCTTTCTTTCTTTCTTTCTTTCTTTCTTTCTTTCTTTCTTTCTTTCTTTCTTTCTTTCTTTCTTTCTTTCTTTCTTTCTTTGTTTCTTTTTTTTTTTTTTTTTTTTTTTTTTTTTTTTTTTTTTTTTTTTTTTTTTTTTTTTTTTTTTTTTCTTTCTTTCTTTCTTTCTTTCTTTCTTTCTTTCTTTCTTTCTTTCTTTCTTTCTTTCTTTCTAATCAATAGCCAACTCCTCTTGTGTTTGTCTGCAGCTTGTTCGCTCTTAGCACAATGTAAACAGCTAACTTCTTCTTCTATGCTTGAATTATCAGCAGAGTATGGACTGAACGCCACAGCTTCCATGAACTTGCATGGATGCACTTATAGGAAGTACGATGTAGTACTGTTTAGGCTATAAAAATATATTAAATGATGTTTCAAGTAAATTATGGATTACATTGGACAAGCAGTATGGAGGAATGTTGCCAAGTCTGTGTGGACTTCTATGGACCTTTTTGTTTCAGGCACCAGTGAACCTCATTATATGAATGTCGGCGGATAACGAAAAGTCTCCAGATCTCTGGCTGCATTTGAGGTATTATAAAAGTGCTCCACAGACTTGCTCAGCATGAGGGTAAGTAGAAAAGGCAGATCATTATTGGACTGGTACACCAGCCTGACCAACACCATGTATGAGATACACAGCAAGTTAGCCTGGGTTCCCTCCGCTGGAGACTGATTTCCAATCCGAGACAAGAGGCGAGACTAACAGGAGCAAAGTGAACCAGAGAGAATCAATCAGAGAAACACGGAAGTGGCGCAAACGTCTTTTTGTTAGAGGAAAACATGGAGGAAAGCCTTCAGAGCAGCAAATTGTTGCAGGTTTAAGGACATTTGCAGCTCATAGAAAGGCCTTGTTATATAGCCGCTCCTCTGGTGCCTCCATGCTGATGGTTTATGGTTAGAGAAATGAGTCGGCGAAAAAGACGTGTCGTAAAGTCCCGTCTCCTGCACTGTGATTGCTCTGGTCAGTTTTTTACCGGAGTGGAAATCACTTTCTAGTGGAGAGAGCCCAGACTGACTTGCCGTGTATCTCATACATGGCATTACTTGGGCTGGTGTACCAGGCTACATCATTCTGTGGGTGTTTTATCCCTTTCGGGTTTGATTGGTTTCCACTGTAGTTCAGCATCATTCATTTCTCCAGTGCTGAAGTCTTTGCATCCTCTCTCTGAACTTTTACAGCAACAAGTGTACGAAGTCAAACTGGACGATGGAAACGTGTACGTGAAGCATGGAAGTCATCTGTCCTTAAAGCCTTTTCCAGCGGATCAGAGAAACTGAATTACCTCAGCACATCTGCTTCATCCTTGTTTTAAGACTTTTTCCACAAAAACAAGCCATCCGAAAACATTCCAGAGCCTTATCACTCTTGTTCTCAGAGCTGCTTCTGCTTTGACTGCTATGATCTCAGGACTGCATCGAGGAGATTGAGTGAGAAGGACATGACATCATGAAATTGTTTTTCTTGCTGGCATTCCAGGTGCATCGACACAAGCACTGAACATGTAGTGTTGAGAGCCTTCAGCTGATGCAACACTTGACAGAAGCAATTTATGCAACATATAGAGGGAAATCTGGCAAAATAAATTTTCTTACTGATCGGTTCATAATATTTTTAAAATTTCCTAAGAAGATTATATTATTTCTTATGGAAATATTACAGACTAAATATAATGTGTTTTGAATTTCTTGATTTTATTTTGAGCACTCATCTTTGCAAAAACCAGTTGTTTCATTGAACCATAGGTGTTTTTTGTCTGTACACATTGACCTGAAGGGTTTAGTTAATACCCTAGATTTTATGCTTTATAAAGTGTGTACTGAGCATCTTAGTCTGAAAAATTAAGCCAGTGGAAAAGTACTTTTTCTTATTTATGTCCAACTGGGGCAACTCTAGTGTTTGTAAAAGCAAGACTGTATAATGTCCGTATGGGGAAATGTATTTATTTTATTGCTTGATGATCTTAGGTTTATGGCATCAATAGTTTCATTCAGGTTTTAGAGCCATGGTTCTTAAACTGTGGTACTCTAACCACTGATGGTACTCATACTACCTCTAGTGGTACGCTGAAGAATTTTCCAGTGTTAACCAATTTGTAAAAAATGCTCTTGAGTTTTTTGTAAATTATTTAAATTATAAATTAAATATTATTATAATAATTATTATCAAATTCAAACCATCATACAGCGGGGAAAAAAGTATTGAACACGTCAACATTTTTCTCAGAAAATATATTTCTAGTAGAGCTACAGTATTGACATGAAATTTTCACCAGATGTTGGCAACAACCGAAGTAACGCACACATACAAAGACATCCTAACATTTAGAATCAGAATCAGCTTTATTCACCAAGTTTGTGTGACCATACAAGGAATTTGACTCTGGATATTTCTCTCTCCAGTGGGGGTACATACAAAATATAAATATAAAAGTCCAAGATAAATACAAGACATTTATGTCCATAAATGAAGTTATGTGTAATATAGTGAAATGACACAGGGAAAAAGTATTGAATATGCTTTCTGAAATATATTTAATACTTTGTGCAAAAACCTTTTGTTTGTGATTCCAGCCTCCAGATGCCTCCTGTATGGAGGAACCAGTGGAATACATTTCTCAGGTGTGATTTTGCCCCATTCTTCCACACAAACTGCCTCCAAGGTTTTGGGGGGTCTCTTCTGTGAACTCGGATCTTCAGTTCTTTCCAAAGATTTTCAATTGGATTCAAGTGGGGTGATTGACTGGGCCATTCTAGCTGCTTTGTTTTCTTAAACCAGTTGAGTGTTTCCTTGGCTGTGTGCTTGGGATGGTTGTCTTGCTGAAAGTTCCAGCCTCTTTTCAACTTCAGCAGATGGCAGCAGATTCTGGTCCAAAATGTCTCTCTACTTTTCCCCATTCATTCTTCTTTCAGTGATATGAAGTCTGCCAGGTTCACATGCTGATAATCAGCCCCCACCATGATGTTCCCACCTCCAAATTTCACTGTTGCTATGGTGTTTTTTGGGCTCAAAGTGTGGTGCCATTTCTCCGCCAAACATGATGTGTCTTATGACATCCGAAGTGTTCAGTTTTGGTCTCATCTGACCTGACTATGTTTTCCCAGAATGTCATGGGTTTATCCAGATGTTGTGTTGCAAACTTTAAATGAGCATCAACATAATTTTTATTCAAAAATGGAGTCTTACATGGTGTGCATGCATGAAGGCCATGGTGGTTGAGTGCATTCCTTCTTGTTTTCTCTGAAACAACAGTACCTGCTGATTCCAGGTCTTTTTGAAGCTCTCCATGAGTGGTCCTTGGCTGTTGGAGAACCTTTCTGATTATTGTTCTGACCTCTCTGTCTGAAATCTTGTGAGGAGCTCTTGGCAGTGGCCGCTTTATGACGATGCCATGTTTTTTCCACTTCCAGATGATGGCCCCAATGGTGCTCACTGGAACTTTCAGAAGTTTAGAAATGCACCTGGAACCAATGCCTTCAGCGTGTTTTGCAATAATAAGGGTGCGTAGGTCTTTAGACAGTTCTTTACTTTTACCCATCATGGAATGCTTCTTGTCTGACACCTTGGTGATGAGAAACCTTTTAAAGGCATCAATCAGGACTAAACCCGATGATATTACTTTGCGCTGATAGGGGACAGAATTACTTTCTAAATACTGACAGACTTTAACTGCTTTCTTGGCTTTCCAGACTTTTCCCCCTCCATTTCTTCATGTGTTCAATATATATTCCCTGTGTCATTTCACTATATTACACATAATTTATGGGCATAAATGTTAGGATTTCTTTGTATGTGTGCATTATTTGGGCTGTTGCTGACATCTGATGAAAATTTCATGTCAATAGCTCTTCTAGAAATATATTTTCTAAGAAAAATGTTGACATGTTCAATACTTTTTTTTCCCTGCTGTATCTCTGGGTTTCTGGGTTTCAGGTGCACTTTCAAGATAAGCTGACAGCAGCGCTCCAGGTGACCAACGTTTTTTGTTGTGGTGTTGTGATCATGTTCAGGTTTAGGTAACCATGTGATTCAGTAATGCTGGCCCAATCACAGATCCAAAGATAACGTCTCTGCCTTTACACTCTGCCTAATCTGTAAAGTACAAGACTGCACAGTAAAGGCTGCCCTTTACTTTCTGTCATAAAAACAAAACAGAAGGATGAATGGAGTCAAGGAGTCAATCTAAAACCGAAGTTACAGTACCATGCATTGATCCAGGACTTGGGATTGTCTGTGCTCAACGAAGGAGCCTCCTCCTTATCAGGCTCATTTGTAAAAGTTACTCCACTTGTTAACTAGCAGTTCAACTTAAGCAAAATTTTTAAGCAACCAGGTATTTATCAAATAAAGTCCATATATAAAATGTTTTTACTTTACGGCATAAACAGCATGATCAGATTAGGTGACAATATTATTGGATAGTGCAGATTTGAAACTCTCTTCCAGTTTAGTATTACGTTGATGGACCATGTAAAACCAGAGATTTATGGTTTGAATATAATATGACCAAAAAATGTATCCAAGCGTAGAGGTGAGAAGGGATGGAATGCATTTGTCTTTTTCCGTCATTTTCCAAAATGGAAAAGGTAGTGTTTGTTTATTTCTTGGGTATTTAATGCTACTTTTTTAATATCAAGATCAAATTTAAACAACATAGAGTGCCCAAGGTGATGTACAAGTTTGCCGACATGTGCATATATATATCGACATGATTATTTGTGTATTTTGAGCACAGTCTGTCCATAAAATAGAGAGGTAGTTCAGTTTTGTTTTTTTTACATAGGGCTTCATTTTTGAGCTAACCAGGGTACAACTTGTCACTGGAGAAAGTTTCTTCATATTTCATCCCGATATTCTAGTTGCAAGAGGTCGCCAATGCTAGCGTAAGTCAATTGCGCACTAGCCTGTCATTAAAAACTCCACAAAAAACTCCACAGAACACCAAAGGCAAATCAGTTATCTTGCAAGACGATCTGTGTAAATGCCCTTATTAAGCTAGTAAACCCGTGTGTCAAACAAGTAAAACTAGAATGTCAATGCCTCACTCTTTATTTCAGAACACAAATTAAAGAGTGCCATTTCCCGTAGAGTTTGTGCTTAAATCTGAGCACCATAAACTTAATGTGTTGGTAAGACAGATGCTCACCGTTGATGTCCTTCAGTGAAGCTTTCACTCAAGAACTCATGTAATAATGACTTGTAATTATTTTGTTTTCCAATGGCTAATACATTACGAAAGTAATGTCTGACGCAGTCGCATTGAAATTGTTCAGCCTGCCATGCTTTTTCTGCCAAAAAAAACATTGCTTTCATATTCAAACTGACAGACACACCTCTTGAGTTGTGTGGTAATGGTCAAGTTTAAACACTCATTCCAGTGATGTCATGCAGCAGAGACTCCTGTTTAAACTTTGATCTTTTTAGATGTTCTTTTTTTTTAGTTTTGTTTTTTTAAACTTAATGAGAGTTCAAGCAAAAAGAGCACAAAAAAGGGCACTGTGGTTACGACTGGTGGTAGTTCCAGTGCAGAGACGTCTCCATCAGCATTACTCTCCACTGCTGGCTTATGCACAGACAGGTTTGTCTGCTACTGACGCGGTGGGATTTAAGAGAAACGGCTGGTAAGGCGCCGGAGGAAGGTTCACTGCCTGAAATGGACCATTGACTGACAAAAAAAGTGTTTTTCTAGCTGTATGCATGTGCACACTGATGCCAGTGTGTTTTCTTTATTCCTCTGCTGCAAAAGGTACAGTCGGCACTCACTATATTTCTCCAAGCCCCATTTGCTGGCAAATGTACGGAGCTCAGTCATGAAGGTGTCAATGACAACGTGGCTCAACGCTGGGTTTCTTCCCTGCTGTGCACACTGTTGTGCAACTTTATAGCAATAATAATTCTTCTGGCTGAAAATGTCTGTTACATCCTCCAAAGGTTGTGTGCAGTGCTATAACTCATCACCTGAAGAGGAATGGGAACACACAGTGGTGATGAAGCTATTTTGTGTCAGTATGGAAGTCAAAGTAAACATCACTCACAATTCAGCAGGATGGTTTTGGATTTTTCGCCTCTTGGCATGACATCCCGTGAGTATACAAGAGCAAAGAGGCCATCATCATTCTTGTTAAGCTTTTGCTGGTTTCTTTTTTTTTTTATGTTATATGTTATGTTTATATGTTAGAAAAATTGTAAATTATAGTTAGTATTCTTTGGCACGTGTTTTGTTTTTTGCAAACTGTGCTGACTGTTTGGATTTATGCAAAAGCTGAAGTATTTATTTCTAGTATTTAATTCACAAATCAAATCACCAATTCTGTTCTGTCGTGGGATATTCATGGTGTATACAGTGGGTACGGAAAGTATTCAGACCCCTTTAAACTTTTCACTCTTTGTTTCATTGCAGCCATTTGCTAAAATCAAAAAAGTTAATTTTATTTCTCATTAATGTACACTCAGCACCCCATCTTGACAGAAAAAAACTGAAATGTAGAAATTTTAGCAAATTTATTAAAAAGAAAAAACTGAAATATCACATGGTCATAAGTTTTCAGACCCTTTGCAGTGACACTCATATTTAACTCACAGATTGTCCATTTCTTCTGATCCTCCTTGAGATGGTTCTACTCCTTCATTGGAGTCCAGCTGTGTTTAAATAAACTGATTGGACTTAATTAGGAAAGGCACACACCTGTCTATATAAGACCTTACAGCTCACAGTGCATGTCAGAGCAAATGAGAATCATGAAGTCGAAGGAACTGTCCAAGGAGCTCAGAGACAGAATTGTGGCGAGGCACAGATCTGGACAAGTTTACAAAAGAATTTCTGCAGCATTAAAGGTTCCTAAGAGCACGGTGGCCTCCATAGTCCTTAAATGGAAGAAGTTTGGGACGACCAGAACTCTTCCTAGACCCGGCCATCCAGCCAAACTGAGCAATCATGGGAGAAGAGCCTTGGTGAGAGAGGTAAAGAAGAACCCAAAGATCACTGTGGCTGAGCTCCAGAGATGCAGTAGGGAGATGGAGAAAGTTCCACAAAGTCAACTATCACTGCAGCCTCCACCAGTCGGGGCTTTATGGCAGAGTTGTCTGATGGAAGCATCTCCTCAGTGCAGACATATGAAAGCCCGCATAGTTTGTAAAAAACACATGAAGGACTCTCAGACTGTGAGAAATAAGATTCTCTGGTCTGATGAGACCAAGATTGAGCATTTTGGAGTTAATTCTAAGCGGTATGTGAGGAGAAAACCAGGCACTGCTCATCACCTGCCCAATGCCATCCCAACAATGAAACATGGTGGTGGCAGCATCATGCTATGGGGGTGTTTTTCAGCTGCAGGGACAGGACAACTGGTTGCAGTTGAAGGAAAGATAAATGTGACCAAGTACAGAGATATTCTGGAAGAAAACCTCTTCCAGAGTGTTCAGGACCTCAGACTGGGCCGAAGGTTCACCTTCCAGTAAGACAATGACCCTCAGCACACAGCTAAAATAACAAAGGAGCGGCTTAAGAACATCTCTGGGACCATTCTTGACTGGCCCAGCCAGAGCTCTGACTCAAACCCAACTGAGCATCTCTGGAGAGACCTGAAAATGGCTGAACACCACCGTTCACCATCCAACCTGACAGAACTGGAGAGGATCTGCAAGTAAGATTGGCAGAAGATCCCAAATCCAGATGTGAAACACTTGTTGCATCATTCCCAAGAAGATTCATGGCTGTAGTCGCTCAAAAGGTGCTTCTGCTCAGTATTGAGTGAAGGGTCTGAATACTTATGACCATGTGATATTTCAGTTTTTCTCTTTTAATAACTTTGCAAAAATGTCTACCTTTCTGTTTTTTTTCTGTCAAGATGGGGTGCTGATTGTACATTAATGAGAAATAAAATTAACTTTTTTGATTTTAGCAAATGGCTGCAATGAAACAAAGAGTGAAAAGTTTAAAGGGGTCTGAATACTTTCTGTACCCACTGTACTTTTTCTTATTTTCAGAAATGCACATTAAAACTTTGTGATTTGCCCTAATTCTGAGTGGCTATTTGAGAGACACATCAATGAAAAAGTTTACACAAAATCTTTTATTTACAGTTTCTTGTTCATATAATCATAGCAGATTCAGTACAGTACACAATTTACACATAAAATCATAATTAAGAATGAGCGCTCAGCATTACCATGCAATGATTATGTGTTAGAATTAGGGTTGTCAAAGTTAATGCGTTAGGCCCTACACGTTTTTACTGCATTTGGGCAAAGTGTCAAATAGAGATCCTTCCAATCCAGAAAATGGTGAAAGAGTTCCAGGAAGGCCCTGAGTAAATTGTGATCTCACTGAGACCGCCTGGATTCTACAGAGGAGAGTTCAGAAGTTTCTTATAAATTGCTGGACATCTCTGATGGATTCAGACTTTTGCTTTTCTGCTTAATAATCAAATGGGACCATTCCTCTAATACAAGGATAAAATGATCAACTTCACTAACACCTTTTACACATTCATAGCCCTTTTGAAATAGATTTAAGTGCAACTCAATCCTATCTAGATATGTCCTGTTTCTTAAAATGTTGAAGAGACCACTTTCCCTCAAGTGCAGGGCAAGGCATCTGGATTTCAATGGTTTTACGGGAAATTAAAAGATTCCGCAACACTATGAAGAGATTTCATAAGGACCAAGTTGTCACCAAAGATTACAAATTCATCCAACAAATCTGATTATCCACTAGTTTCAAAGCACTCAATACTTCAGTACTGAAGTATTGAGTATACTACTCAATAGTATACTACTACTCAAGGTTAGTATACTACTAACCGTCTCCTTCACTGTGTTAGTCACCATGGGGATGAGTCCCTCAACAGGCCCTTAAAAGGACACCATTTTTACATAGACCTTATTCATCCTATCATAACTGGGCTATCCTATTTTTATTTTCATTTTGGTAAGGTTAAATTTTTCCAAACAATTTAACTTGGCGGTTTTGTTACTGAAACCTAAAACCAATTTGTAACTTTTAACAGATATTGTAATACCCCAGAAAATATTAAGTGATGAAACAAGTATGTCCACAGCAAAGCACGCATGTAATATGAAGAGATTATGTGCCACCACAGAAAAAATGCAGACATCATCATTTTATTTCTCGGATCTGAAACCTGTGCTATGAAGCAGGTTCAACAAGTCCAGGGGGTGTTCTAAGCCTATGGAGACTGCAGCGGTCACCTGCTACTCCTGCTCACTCAGGATGGGAATTGAATTGAATTGAATTGAATTGAATTGAATTGAATTGAATTGAATTGATCTAGCCAAGTGGTACAATGCTGCTAGTTATCAACTCACCAATCGCTATCACAAATGGCCATTAAAAGCAACACATCTGCAAAGTAGGAAAGAAAGCTGATAAAAAGAAAAACAACTCATGAATATATAAATACATGAGGTAAATATTCCTGCAGCATCATTAAAGTACAATAATCTGTTATTTATCAAATATATGTTCAAATTCAAACATGTCTCCCATTGATGCCCTTTTCTATTTTATTTTTCATTTTATTAATGAATGGATTGTCTTTGCACTTAAATTGTGTCCCAGAGAAGTTTCCCTATTGGGCTACAACCCACAAAGAAGTAAACAAGCTTTGTGATGCTGAAAATCCAGAGCTGAACCTGAAGCTAATCCTGTTAAGGCACAAATCCTGCTTCATAGTACCCGGTTCCTACGTCAGTACCCAGTAGCAGAGGTGAAAGATGAAACTACACACTACTAAACTAACTAAAACTGCAGCACATAGCCATTTAAATTTGGACTGCTTAAATACCGTCCCAGGCCTGGTTCTTTGCAAAAGTGACTAAAACGACCATCTTTTAAGGTCATTTATGTACAAAGTGTGAAAAAGGTTTAAATCCTTATAATCCCTCTTGGCATGTTTTCTTGATCTTCTCAACCTACTTCTGACACAAAGCAATATTTGCTCCGTTTCCCAAATATTAAAAGATTCCTAAAGAGTGTAAAAACAAAAATTAATTAAACTTCATGCTTATGAAATGAACTCTGAAGATCTCTTTGCAAAAATATAGCATTGCTACTAATGAGATGTATATTCCATTTCAGCAATTAATCGCTTCAGTATGTTTCATCTGTAGGATTCAGACTTAAACTCCCTTCATTTGATGTCAAAGACTTTGGAAACTTTCTCAAGTCATTAAACCAAACATTGCAGAGGTTTAATCTTCTTTTGAAGTTCTCCAAAGACAAAATAGCTATTTATAGAACAGAGATTAATTTCTTCAGCAGAGCTTTACATAATAGTTTACTTAAGCTGTTATTGTTTCCTTGTCATTCGGGGACCCCTGATAAACTCCTCTCATGAATATTCCAGTTCTCCTGTTAAAGTATTCTCAGAAGAAATGCAGCATTCTTCCATCTGCAACCACTTTTGAAGCTCGAGGTTCTGTAAATCTCAGGCTGTGAGGCCTAAGCCCACAAACATTTCCCATTATTTTTTTCCTTCTGCCAAACTGCACTCTTTAATGATTAAATCCATCAGCAGACAATCTCAATTCTCTTTTTCCTGAAGCCGCTGGTTTAACATTTCCTTTATTTGTGCTACATCTGTTGAGTCCCCTCATCTGACCTCAGATATCATTGCATTTTTAGAGAACTTATCTCTTCTGACACCTGGATTCAATCATTATCTTTCTTACTGGATGGATGCTGCATGTGCAGCTGGGATTTTTTTTTTTTTTTTTTTTGGATGACTCTACAGCCTCACTCCAGACAGGCCTATGATTGGAGAAGGCAGTGATAATGGTTAAGATGTCACAGATTGTGTCTGTTTAGGGGCTTTCCTTGAGTGGAAGAATATCTTTTAAGTTGTTCCAAAGATTATAATGGGTCTACATTTTGTTTGTATTTAAAGAAATTAACTGTGGTTCTTTATAGAACATTGTAAATTATCTGTTGTGGTAAGTGTACAAGGTGGCACTTAGATGATATATTCCACTGCAATAGTCTTGGGTCCAGTATGTTGTTGATTTTTACCAAGTTGAATTTTTGTTGCGTGAACATTAGCATGCTTAGCTGTGAGTGAAAGTCTGAATCTAATTAGTTTTAAGCTTGTGTTTACTTTCAAGTGCTCCTGGTGTCTCTGTGGACCATGGTGCATCCATTGGATTTAGTTGTGAATTAGTTGAGCTAGAACAGCCTCTCCAATGGATCTGCCAAAGCCCATGTAGCAGACAAATATGTTCCAAGCTTTAAAAGCTAAGCGAACTTTGTACCTATTAATGACTTCATTTAAAATGGCAGAACAGTCAAACAATCTGCCAATCGGAATATTTATAACATTTAACTGTCACTTACAGTATAGCATAGACCAGACCTACAGGGAATTGGCCTGGTAAACAAATGACTTGGCTTTTTGATTGTTGTGCATTTCATAAATGAAAAGAGGGGTCTGCAGGAAATTTTAAACCTATTATCAACCAAGCAAAAAACAAGATAAAATTCAGAGACTAGAAGAATTAATGTGTACAAACTTGTAAAATCAGCTGAGTTTTGCTTTGAAAAAAGAATGATTACATAGCACAATTATTTGCTGAAAATCACATAAAATGAGTTCTGTGCAAGATCTCTTATGAACTCCATAACCACAAACCTGCTGCCCAGTTTGGTGCTTGAAAGTTTGTTAATCCTTCAAAAAGAACAAGAAAATATCCGGATTTTTTATTCCAATCTGATGTGTTGGACTGTTCAAATGTGACTTGAAAGTTGTTTTTTTTGATAAAGTTTTTCCAATTTTTTTCCAGCACAAACTGGTGACACTTCCTTTGCCACTCACTTGTGTGTATTATTGAAAATTTCCACCATAAAAAAATATAGTTTAAAGTCACTTTTAGAACTTATGTCTGTCAAATTTATGCAAATACATTGGAAGCTCATGTGGGTTCACAGACTTTCAAGCATCACTGTTTACTGACAGTTGTTTCATTCACCAGTAGCACATCTACTGTAATAGTTAGGAACATGCTGAATTTGACTGATTCTCAAGTTTAATTATAGTTATTGCACTTCAAGATACAAAGGAAGCTCACAAACACATGACCCAACAACAGAGACAAAGTTCATTCGTGGACCCTGAATGAGCCTCTTGCTGTGAAAATTAAACTCTGAGGAATACATTGTTTGGATAAATTATATGTTTTTCTTGTCTTTTTTTCTTTTTTTTTTTTTTTGGAATGTTAGGAGGAAAAAAAGAAAATTTTGTCAAACCTCTCAATCTACTGGTTAGATCCACACTTGTCTTGGTGGCATCTTAGTCTTGTACATGTTAAAAAGGTGTGGAAGGATGTTTGAATCAAAGTTGGCAATTTGGCAAACTGATGAATGATATTAAGAAACTTGACTGAAAATGTCCTCGGTTCCCTGGGTGGCATGCCTCACCATGGTGTGTTGAATGTGCCTTCCCTTGGTAGAGAGAGTCTCAGTTTGTAGAAAAAGGGCTCAGTGATGACATGGGACCTCATGTTGGTTTCTTTCTTATCTTAAAAGGTATGATTTCATTGGAAAGTGTTGAATATTTATTAAACATTCAGGGTCTTGTCAGTATTTGAAGGTTTGGAGTCATCTCCAGAAATGATATATGTCAGCAAAGGTGGAAGGCCACATATAAGCTCTATGAAGCTCCATTGTCATCGGCCATCATTGTATTCAGAAAATAAGAACAAGACCAATTAAATAAATGTCTGTCTCTGAGTTACAAATAGACAAATGATACTTGCCTTTTAAAGGGAGGGAAAAAATTCATATGCCAAATCCTTCAAGTTACTATCAGAGTAATGAATATCTTGCTGTCTGTCAGTTCTGTGATTTTCATAGACAAGAGGGAATATCCACTTTTCATCAGACAGCTTTTACTCTCTGGACTCGATGCCATATGCCATTGTGTCAGTCTCCACTCATTACCTAGTTAAAAAAGAGAAAGGGCATATAAAAACATCCTTCTACAGCTGCCAATAGAAACATGAATCAATCAGTCATCCTTTATAAACTTACTTCTTGGTTCCTCTATTGGCGCTGCTGTGCTCGCACAGGTGCTCTCCTCCTGGGTGTAGAGCTAACTCTGCGACTCTGGGTCCTGCCCCGCTGCTCTGAAGGATAAGCCACCACCTGGGTGGATGATCTCTGCACCTGCAGACCCTGCAGCTCCCTCATGTCCCTTGCCATCTGAGACAATGTCTGACCTGGGTTGGTCTGCAGACGCTGGAAAAGGCTTTCCCTGTTAATTTTCCTCTCAGGACAACTGTAGGTTAGTGCCACTCCAGAGTCTGATTTCATCTCTCTGGAGAAACCATCTGAGGTGCCATCAAAGCAACGTCCAATTGCAATCTCTTTGGCCACCCTGGGGTTCTGGTCTGTGACTGTGTAAATGCCGTAGTTGTGTCCCAAAGGATCAACAGGCGCAAGCATGGTAAATGCATGTGTCTCATTGTTTTGAGCAACTGGTGGGTGTTTAATAAGATACTCTTGTAGGAGGCTGTTGATACCGATCCTGCGACAGTTGCCCTGTGGAAGTATAGATATCAGGGATCTGTCCACCTCTGCTTGGTCAAACAGCATGCCACTACATTTGAACTCAACACAGGCAGCCGAGGTGTTGGCCTCTCGCATGTCACGGGTACTCCGAATGTCTCTAATGCCATAAAGTTTGCCTTTTGTCTGTGGGTGTGTTCCCCCCAGATTCCTTGACCTGACCATCACCTCCCTTTGTCCATGAATCTTGACTTTGATGAAGCATGCTCTGAACTCCTGGGGGTTTGGCCACCAGGAGAGGTAGTCTCCTGTCCAGGTTGTCAAGTCATTCTCCTCAAAGGGAACAACATTATATTCATACTTGTCCTTTTCCACTCTAAAAAATCTAAAATGATTTGCATCCACTGGGGCATTTTCACAAGCTATTAAATTCTGATATGGATATATGGGTCCATTGGTTTCATCAAGATTGTTCTGGTTAGGCTTTGCTAAGTTGATTCTGAAGGCGGTTTTCTTTAGAGCTGGATCCTCATGATCTGACCGCTGGTAGTCTATCTTATCTAGGTAGGGCTGAGACACTCCAATGATGTTTGGATTCATCTTTGGGGAGGAAGGGGCTGCCTCCAGTTCTTCTCCACCTAGCATTGCTGTAACATAAGCTGTGTAGGCATCGGGCCTCATGGCATCACAGAAAGCGGGTAAACAGGCTCCATTGGGCCCAGTTATGACGCTGTCAAAGCGCCCCCATGCCCTAGGATTAGATGAATAGCCAGGTTTGGGCTCCAAGTTTATCAAACTGATTACAACACCCTCCAGCTGTTCGGTAGGTAGAAATTTGTCGCTCATGTATGCACGGACTTTTACATAGCAGCGCCTATTTTCAGGCACATCTAAGTTAAAGAGTCTGCGTTCTCTAATCTCCATGTTGCCAATGAGAAAAGTGCGCTCCTCACGCTTGCTTCGTCCATGGCCACCTGCAGTTGTTCTGCTGTAGGAGAAGTCACTCTCCTCCTCCCAAACTCCAGTGTCTGGGTTTAAAGACCAAAGCTTCATTTTGGGAATGTGTTCCTCCATTTTAACATGTTGTGTGTCAAGAAGGACTTGAACTGCTCCAGCTCCAAGTACCTCCTTGTTGGTATCATCTCTAAAGTCCACTGAAAACATGCCATAGGTCCTCAAAGGGAGCATGTCACCCTCATCATCCACAAAGTTTAGGTCACCAGGGGCTGCAGCTGCTGTAGTGATGTTTCTTGGGTCAATAAATGTGACACTTGCTTTTACAGTCCCCTCATAGATTTCTCCATTGTCTTTATGGAAAGAGTTAGGAGGAATCACCAACTGTCCTATTGGGTCCTCTCCTTTGATTTCTCCTAAATCAATAAAATTGGTCTCTCCAGCATTGATATCAATAGGTGTCTGCTTTCTCATCACTTTCACATCATGATAGATGGATCCACCTTTCTTGTCAAAGATAAACACTTTTGGAGTGTCGAGAAACCGCTGAGTTGGGTCAACAAAATTAACCACTAACCTATGAGTTTCAGGAGTAATTTGCAAAGTGAAACCTCCTTGGTATCCAGTGGTGCCCACTCTTTCCTTACCAATGTAGATATGCCCAAAGCGCAGGGGCTCATCATTGTCAGCTGTGACGACTCTGCCACGAACCAACACTGTTGGCTGTAAGCACTTCTGGCAACTGCATTGTGTCACAGCCCGGATTGGAAGGCTATAACTACCGCAGTCAATGACTTGACTCTCCATCTGCTGGACCCCACAACAGAATCCCTCTCCATCTCTGCAGCGCATATCAAAGTCAAGGGAACCAGGGCATTTGTTATGAGGGCAACGGCCAGCGTTGTAGTACTTGGAGTCAGTTCCTGGTTGAACACAGTCCATCGGGAGTCTGATGAGGTGTGTTTCAGGTGTAGAATTGCATGCTGGTGTTCCTTTAGCTGAAAATTAGACAATAGGATGCATTAAGCCACAAGCTACTGTATCAATACATGGTGTGTAATGAACAGAAAACATGAAAAGCTAATGTTATTTGTTATTTTGGTTTTACTTATGTTGAAATCATGCATGTTTCTATTCTACTCTCTTAGATTTTAATAGTAGAATTAGTGCATACTCGATACTTAATTGGATTTAATTGAAGCATTGTTAGTTAACATATAGCATATACTTTCTATTAATTACAATCTCAAAAGAGATGATGAAATATGAATATTTGTCCACGTAAACAATATGTGGTAGTTTCAGTTCATGCTAAAAAATTGTGGGAATTTGCCTTGCTAGGCAGTTGTTTTGTGTCTGGTAGTCTTATGCCATGTCATGGGAGCAGAGTATTAAAGCAATACTACATATTGCCTGCTACACACAATAGCTATCTGCTGTGCTAAAAGTCATTTGAGACCATTTGCTCAGCAGATAGCTGGCGGGAATAAAGTTCTAACCTAAAGACTGTGCGTCTGATTCATTTTGATGGCACACTGGTATTGTGTACATTCCTGTGGTCATCATAGATCTACAGTGACCCTTAGGCTGAAAACCAGCACAACTTTGTTACAGCAACTGGGGATCAACACAGTGTTTGTTTTGAATATGCAGCATGACTGATTCAGCAAAGAAATGCAGGAGTATATTGGTGGAGGCAACAAAAAAGGAAGTGAAACAGCAAGAGATAAGAGAGTCAACATCAGACTGGCAAGATGGATGCCAGATTGTGCTTCCTCAGGGGATACCAAAGTTCAAAAGTCTGCCAAAGTTCAACATGTCCACTTTAAACTGTGTGGTCCCTGATTATCTACAGTCATAGACATTATAGTTAGTAATTCTAACTAGAGACATGAAAATATATCAGCCTAATATCCGTGTTGATCAATACGTAGTTGGGTCACTTTGATTCTGCCATGAAACTGGCAAGATTAAAAGAAAAACTAGTAGTTTAGGATTTGAACCAGCAATTTCACACCCCAAGGCCAAAGGGTTAAATATCATCACACAGCATATGTCAACATTTATGTCGTGAGAAGTGAGGAGAAAAAATTAGCGGTCCAATTTTTGGGCCTTCATTGTAAAATAGCTATGTGTTTCTCCATGGACCAAATTTTACAACCTGTCATGAGATTGTGCAGTTTGATTAAATTGTATGAAAAGAACATTTATGACTTGTACACTTGATGTCTGCATGGCACAAAAGTAACCATAACTGTCCAAGTTGGATCATAAAGCCTGCATGAAATGGTAATTAGACATCAAGTTGAAGAAAGCATTTATTTGCCAACCTTTCAACTGGGGGCTGGAAATAAAGAATGACTGTCCACATTAACATTGGCGGGATAATTAATGTGCATGATATCATGTGTGAGCTTGTAGTCAAGTATCCTTGTTAAGCTCCCAACTTCCAAGTAAGTCGATAATTGCACACACATGGATCTGTGCAATTTGCAAAAATAATCTCATTACTCTACTGCTGTTATTTTTTGTTTCATGAGGATATGACTTTCCTCTCAACATGAATCATTTAAATTTCAAACGTCGGTGTTATATGGAAAAACAAACTTTAGAAAGCCATGTTTGCCGTGAGGTGCAGGTGTGGTTCATCTCATATGCAGTGTCACCTGCCGTAATGACTTCTGGAATGCAGGGATTTGTCTGCGGTCTGAGGTAAATTAGCTTCAAAGTGGTTTCATGAAAACCGTGTTTGTTAATGTTAACTTCCAAGCATCTGGCGTATATGAACACTGTGTAGTTCGCCACCACAGACATGGAAACACGTACTGTCTGACTGAGTGAGAAAAGAAACAGAATTCATTGACAGTTTTGGGTTTCATCTCAACTCTGGCTGTTCTTGAGAAACTAGGCTCAAGGTGTTAACAGTATCCAGAACCGTCTCGTACAGAAAAGAGAAAAATGCCTGTTTAGAAAGTTGTAATTTCAACCAATGTAAACATAATAAAAAATGTATTCCTGGTACAGACGGATTGTCCTGATATTTCTATTTCCCTCTGCTTGCTTTTCCCTTTTCTCCCCTCAGTGAGTCTAAGTCTGTGAGTTTTCTCTTTCAGTTGTAGGACACTGTGGTTTTCTTTGATTCTTCGTAATGCACAGACATGTCTCATGGATGACTTGTTTGGAGCTCAGCACTGGCATTCCTCTTAAAGTGTGGATTCAATCTCCACAGCAGCTGCTCTTTACACAGCCAAATGATTTGTGGTTGTTTGCTTTTTGTCAGTGGTTTTACTTGAACCTGTGGAAGACTACATGCGTCATTGTCAAATGCCTTGGAAAAGAAGCCATCCTGAGCTGTAATCCCCATGAGTCGCTTTCTATCATCATAGTAGATTACTTTTTCTTACAGCTGATGATGACAAATTGCAGTTTACTACAACCTAAGTTGTTAGCTCTGAAAACAGATTTTTAAGTAAGAAAAAGTGGTTTACATGTGTACCATAAAAAGCATGTGATCCCCTTTCTATGTGAGAGCCTATTTATTACATACCAATCACAGTCAGAAGAGCAGGGGAGGACTTGATGTTGCCTGCAGGACTGCTGGATTTGCAGAAATACTCTCCTGACTGCTCTGGCTTCAGATCTCGCAGCACTAGGTCTGCCTCATACTTGTACACCTTCCTGTCCAGCAGCTTTCCATTGTGGTACCTTAAGAAATACGTATAAAAATGAAGAAACAAAGAAACTAAGTCTTTTTGTTAACATCTCTGTTGATAAAGATTAACAATTTTAATACCTTGAATGCATGCACAATTGTATGTAAATGTTGATTTTTAGTACCATATTTGTATGTTAAGTTATAATCAGTTTAGTTCCACTTTTATGCAACAGGGCTGTTCTTTTTGGGAGAAAACGCTTTTATAAACTCAGTTGGACATATAGAAGAGTGAGCATTGGTATTCATCTCACCAGTAGTACTTGTCAGGTGGTGGTGATCCCGTCGCACTGCAACACAACAGCACTCGTCCTCCCTCGTGGCGCACTTTGTCCTCTGGGTGCTTCACAATGTATGGCTTTTCTGTAGAAACAGAAAGGCACAAATCCTGTACATCTCACTCTGATTGGTAAGAATGGTGAGCCAGAGAAATCATACATCTCAGTCACATTGCACTTTTTTCTAGCATTGTTCTCTGCTATTGTAAAATGATTATACATGTAAAATGATTGTTGCCCTTTCAGAAACGGCACAGCTCTACTTTTATTTGGTTTTCATGCAGCCAAGTTATGACAAGTCTTACAAAAGTTTATTCAGCTGTAAGTTTCCTCTTTCAGTCTGAGAGTATGATCTTAATGAGTGATCTTAATATGTTTTCTGAAAAGTAATCCACCAATATCTAATCATTGACTACTCCGTCATCTGTTGGAACTCACCCGCTGATCTGAGGACGGCCTGTAACCACGACAACCCTGTAATGTTACTGGAGGTAGAAACAGTGACCGGGGCAAACTTTTCTTTCCTGATGGTGATCAGTGTTGAGTTGGAAGCACAGACTCCAGTGAACCTGAACTTCCCCTGGGCGTCTGTTCGAGCACGAATGGCTTTAGGATGGCTGGCCAGAGCCACGCTGGCTCCTGCCACAGGGACTCCAGTCACACTGCGGATGTCCCCACGCAGCACGTGGCCCTCGCACACACAGCGGCTGCAGTCCTCACTCGGACGGCCCTCAGTGCACACAAGCTGGCATTTTGCTGTTGTGAGGGACCCAAAGAGACAAACATGAAGACCGATAAAACACCAGGATAACGAGTTGTGTAACAGTTATATGGAGTGGGATTTTACATACCTGGACATGGAGTCTTTCCACATTTTTGCACATCAACAGGCCGTCCTTTACACTGTACTGTGACTGAGGCCCTTATGCAGGTTCGTCTCCGAGTCCTGCGACCTCCACCACAGGTCACCGAGCACATCCCCCAGCGACCCCATGAACTCCACTTGGCTATTCACATAATATGAAACAAGAAAAAATTTTTTGAATGTTCAGCGGAGACAAAAAGTATTGAACACGTCAACATTGTTCTCAGAAAATATATTTCTAGTAGAGCTATTAACATGAAATATTCACCAGATGTTGGCAACATCCCAAGTAATGCACACATACAAAGAAACTAACCTTTAGTTAGTAGTTATAGGAACTACTCTTAGAACCTCTCAGTCCGAATGCGCCTAATGTCTCTCTACTTTTCTCCATTCATTCTCCCATCAATGATATGAAGTCTGCCAGTACCACATGCTGAAAAACAGCCCCACACCATGATGTTCCCACCTCCAAACTTAATTGTTGCTATGGTGTTTTTAGGGTCAAGTGTGGTGTCATTTCTCCTCCAAACATGTAGTGTCTTATGACATCCGAGGAGTTCAGTTTTGGTCTCATCTAACCAGACTATGTTTTCCAGAATGTCATGGGTTTGTACAGATGTTGTGTTGCAAACTTTAAGTGAGCATCAATATGCGTTTTCTTCAGATATGTAGTCTTGGGTGGTGTGCATGCATGAAGGCCATGGCAGTTGAGTGCTTTACTTCTTGTTTTCTTTGAAAAAACTGGACCTGCTGATCCCAGGTCTTTCTGAAGCTCTCCATGAGTGGTCCTGGCCGTTGGAGAACCTTTCTGATTATTGTTCTGACTCCTCTGTCTAAAATCTTGCGAGGAGCACCTGGCCATGGCCGCTTTATGGCCACGCCGTGTTCTTTCCACTTCTGGATGATGGCCCCAAGGTTGCTCACTGGAACTTTCAGAGGTTTAGAAATGCACCTGGAACCAACATCTTCTGTGTGTTTTGCACTAATAAGGTTGTGTAAGTTTTTAGACAGCTCTTTGCTTTTACTCATCATGGAATGCTTCTTGTCTGACACTTTGGTGATGAGAAACCTTTTTAAAGGCATCAATCAGGACTAAACCAGCTGATATAAATGAAGTTTTATTACATATAACTAGGGCTGCACAGTGACATAGTGGTTAGCACTGCAGCTCACAATAAGAAGGTCGCTAGTTCAATTCCCAGCTGGGGAGGAGTTTCAAATAATTCCAACAGCGGCCTTCCTGCGTGTCTGTGTGGGTTCTCTACGGGTACTCCGGCTTCCTCCCACCATCCAAAGACATGCATGTTAGGTTAGTTGGATGCTCGAAATTGCCCCTAGGTATGAATGGTTGTCTGTCTCTCTGTGTTGGCCCTGCGACAGACTGGCGACCTGTCCAGGGTGTACCCTGCCTCTCACCTGATAATAGCTGGGATAGGCTCCCGCGACCCTGAACCGGATAAGCGGTATAGAAAATGACTGATGATGACTAATTAAGTTATAATAAATATAACTTAATTTATGGACATAAATGTTTGGATTTCTTTGTATGTGTGCATTGCTTGGGGTGATGCCGACATCAGGTGAAAATTTCATGTCCATAGCTCAACTAGAAATATATGTTCTGAGAAAAATGTTGACATGTTCAACATTTTTCTCTGCTGTATGTAATCAACATTTTTATTGTCTCCTTTAATTACTCTGACTGCATATAGAACTGTGAGGAAAAATATATGGAGAAAAAAATGACCTAAATGGTGCCATTATTCTGTATTTTTGGGTATTAAGAACAGATTCTAATCTTAATCTAAACACTTGATTGCCAGTTTCAGCATCTAATTTCCCTATAACAAGTGCTATGCTGAGTTAATTTTAGTTTAATTTAGAGAATTATAGTTAGTAAGAAAGTTGTAATATTCTTATGAGCTAGCTACTAATGGATCCTTGGTTGATTACCTGTGCATGGAGGGGTGGAGCACTCCCTCCTCTCTGAATGGTGACCCTGACATGCTGGAACGAACAGGAGAGGCATGGCCTGAGAGCTGACACACTTCCTTTGCCGGACCTGGATTCCCACATCATTACAAACTGTGGTTGAACATGGGCCCCACTCGCTCCAGTCAGTCCAATAGCTCTGCACTGAACACACATTAAAGATAAGCTGATTATGTCTTAATCTTGAGAGCTGGAATTATGAGACACTATTTATGCTGAAAAAAGAAGCAGAGCAAATATTTGTTGACTGACAGCTTGTTCAATCCTGAGCTGCTGTCATCAGGACTACCTGGAGGACACTGAAAGCGAACGTGGTAGTTGGAACAGATGCGGCCGTGTGGTTGCTCTTTGTTGATGCACCAGAAGCCCTTTTCCAAACTGGAGTGGACTACTTCTCCTGTGTCTGCAGCTGCCACCCAGTCTGTAGTGCGAGCCTCCATGGCTGTGGGCCGTGCACAAACCCTCTCTCTGTAGTAGAAACGAATTGCCTCCAGACGCTCGTAGTCTCCATTCCCACCAGGATGGTCGATGTTGAACCAAGAGGTCCACTCAGTTACACCTGGAGGCACATTGAATGATAATGAGTGAAAACCAAAAGTAAGAATGAAAAAATAGAGAAGAATTAAATAAACAAAATTCCATACATATAAGAAAACAGCAGCGATGGGCCACAGACTTGAAGAGTAAGTCTGTCTTTCTCATTTGAAATGGATTTGGTGAACAGGGAGCACTGCAATAATGGTATTCTTTCCAACCCCCCCTGGTTTGACTGATTAAGCATATAGTCTATTTGTTTTAGTCTGTAGGACCAGTAATTTCATGGGAAATGTGAGGAATTGAAATTAAACAAAACCCTTGTGCTGACAGAGTACACTTTTTCTCAAAGCTATGCATTGCTTCTAAAAATAAAATGCTTGCATGATGGTGGAAGGGATATGCTCCTGAGAGCAAATCTGATTACATTTGAAGGTTTTGTTTTGTTGTTTTTTTTAATCTCTACCCATAAAATGACAATTCTGAACAGGAAAAGAGAATTTCAGCTTCTACCATATGGCCATCTGTGTCATACTTAGGTGCTTATATTCATTAGTGCAGCAGGTTACTGTACCACCAAATACTGAACTAGCATAACTGTAATGTCTGTGATCACTGATCTAGCACTGCCTATGTTATGCTACATTTGACTTACTTAAGGGTCAGCTGTAAATTACAATATGTGCCCAGTTTGTAAGCCTGTGGTGTTTTACATACTCCAAAGTTGTTGTCATTGAAAGTATTTAAAAAAAATGCTCTCTCTAAATTATTTAGAAACGTAATGATTTTCAGACCAGTTCTGGGGTGATAAAAAAAAAAAAAGTGTGTTGAAATTTTTCCATGTTTATTTTTTTTTTTTTTTTTTTTTAGAATATCAAGATTATACATTGACCAATATAAAAAAAGTCACCACCAAAAAAGATCCTACACACTAATACTTCACTACTTCCTTTGGTTTTGTTTACGTCAGCATTCACTATGACACTGTTTCGATCCCACAGACTGCTGTGTGAGAGTCACACGCGCTTACCAGTCAGCCAAAGGGACATCCCTGGGGCCAAGTAGCCAGGGTGCGTGATCAATCAGAGGCATAGTGACAGGATCCCACACTGTCACATCTCTCCCCCTCTTTTCACAAGCACGTCCTCGTGCGCCGTGCAGGGTGCCACCAATAACGAATCCATGGACTGTTTACCAGCATCAGTCTTCAGGCACATAATGCTGCTGCCCGACCAACTACAGCAATCACAGATCCTAGACTGCCCCCACAGGTTTGTACAGTATAGTACGTACTAGGAAATGATGGGTACTTTCACTATTAAACCTATTCATGAGTTCTACTGTTGTTTTTCTTCAATTTAGTGGTTTTGGTGGTGTCTACATCTCCTTAAATGTTTTCTCTGCTTAAATCAAATTATTTGACCCTTCTTAAACAGACCAGCATCTTTTCCTATAAGAAGCAAGAAATAAGAAGCTACCCATTGCATCGGTTGGGATTAAACAACTTGTTGCCAGCTGAAATATAATTACCCATGCAGTAATTATCAAAGGAGGCTTGTACCTAGTAGCCGAAGGAGTCAGTTTATTGATGCAAACTGCCTTTGTTGGGCATTGAGAGTTTTAAGATTAATTTACAGCTACTGCTGCTGCAGATGTCCAAAATTGTGTAAATTCCACTAGATCAGAAAATCAAATTGCAACAACTAACATATTGTGATTTTAAGAACACTGTTTATAATTTGTATCAGCTGAAAAAAACAAAGATTGCTACCAAACAGTCACCCCTGGATTACCTGTTGTCTGGGGAGTCCGTGAACACATTAAAGGCCACTCTTCTGCTCCTGTCTGATAGGATCCTGCTCCTCACAGATCCTGCACACAGGGGAGAAAAAGAAAAAAAAATCTTTAGTCTTTTAGCTTTATTCCAAGAAAAATGATGAATTGTGATTCCAATTCACAACAGCCTTCCTGTGGCGTTTAAATGAACTGACAGCTAAAATGATTATCTGGGCTTGAACAGAGTTTTCTGGGCTGCATGGATGTTTGTGTCGTCACTGTATCTTGAAATTTGAGAAGTTATTCAAAGTGTAAGTACAGCTTACACAAGTGTGCACATACATTTTAATGGAGTCTTTCTTTATAGCAAGAAGGACTTTCTCACTCATTTTTATTTTCTTCCATTTAATCACACACTTCTATTTTACAAGAGTGAAACAATGTCCAGGGCTCTGGGTAGCTCATCAACACAGGATGGTGTAAAACTCCTTTCTCTTTCTCAGTATTTTGCAATTCTTTTTCCCTTCATTTCCACTCGCCTTCATCTTGCTCTGCTCTCTCATTTTATGCTTCTTTAGCCCCAAACCCTTGCCATCAATCATCCTCTCCATTCACGCTTTTGTGTCTAATCTTGTCCTCCTGTGATCCCCTTTCTCCTCTCAGTGCTTCAGCGTGCTGCCCCTGCAGAGGATGCAAACTCCAGCTGAGACAAATAAGTTCACTCAGTCATCTTTCAAGCTGCAGTCAGGCCAGACATGTTTCCCTCAGTGCACACAGACACGCAAATATCTGTAAACTTTTTTCCCCCAAGCATTAAAAAAGATATATTAATGATAAATGATTATTCACTTTTGAGCAATGCATGTTTGCGTCACTGAGTCATTCTTACATCTCTGCACGCGCTGCTGTTGCACACTGAAAATAAGATGGAAATAAGTGTTGCCTTTTAAGAATGAGAAATATATTAAACGTGGCATTCATTGTATTTTTGGCTCTTTGAGTTATAAAACATGCGGCGTGACATTTTCCCTCTTGCTTTGATGTGTAATTATTCATTTTCTGCCACTTCCAATCCTTCATGTTTTGAAAAACGTCACCTGTTTGCTTGACATTTCCTCTCAGAGTTTCACTTGGGTTGCGGGGAAAAAATAAATGTCATGGACGGAGACAGAAACAAAAAGTAGCTTATGCCACCTCAGCGTGTGCATGTGTGTGTGTCCAATATGCACAAGCACTACTGAGTTTATAAGCAGAGAATCCCAGCACAGAGACCAGTATTGATCCCAGTCCTTGTTGGTTTTATGGCTCACTTTGAGCCTTTATTGTCATGCCAACTCTTTTCCTTCAAGCTTTAAAGTTTTATTTACATTTCTTGATAGATTTAGCAAAAGGAAGAAACTCAACAGAACAAAGACTGACTGTCCACACGCGCATGACTTATGTTTTAGGGTAACACAGACAGTCAGTTGACCGTCATTGTTGTTGATTTTTATGCTCCTAGCTTTGAATAAACCATTGCTGGGTTTCCATACTGGCTTTGTGTCTCCAGTACACTGGGATGACTTGGGAACCACAATCCAAAGCTTTCATACTGATCTGTTGAGCAGATGTGGCTCTGCCTGCAGATTTAGTTTAGTGAGTCAAATCAAATAGTTTTCCCATCATTCTTTTGTGTAATTATTTGTCAGAAAAAAATACTGGGAGATTATGGAAAATATTCTTACATTTACTTTGACTTTTGTTTCACTGCAGACAGGATGAAACTGAGACATTTCATGTTTTGTCTCATCAAATTCAATTCGTTTGTTGATTTGAATTCATTTTTTTGCCTTTCAGAACAGCACCACATTCCAAAAAAAGAGGGCAAGAAGTGAAGGAAAAAGGACAAAAAAGGTACTTTAAAGTGGTCCTTTTTTATTGTTAATGACTGGAAGGAATCGGCAAATTTCTTTTTTACAATGCCTTGAATGGTTCAAGGGATGTGGAGGAATTTCAGCGTATAAGGTCTACAAGCTGGGCACTTCCTCATACCACACTGTACCAAGAACTATCACTCATCAATATCTAATATAACCACAATCATGAAGGATTAAAGTGCCAAACATTTATCAGCACTGTAGTTTTAATAATACTTCTCAAAATTCAAATGTGCATCAAAGCATCCTCTTATTCTTGTTCCAAAGTAACACAGAGACTTTTGAGATGGACCATCACAAGTCATCATTCCAGATCTTTTTTTGGAAGAAATGCACATCGTCTGCTCCAGACCAAAGACTACAATATTCATCCAGCAAAAAGTCCAGCAGCTGGGCTCCGTGACAGGGGTTGTGTCTGTGGCCTTGGTGAAGCTAATCTGCACATCTGTAATGGCAGCATTAAAGCAGAAAGTACACAGAGCTGCATATTCTAGACAACATCTTTTCCATGGATCAGGCCTGCCCGATCCTGATCTGTTCCTGACAGAGAATATGTGGAAAATTTTGAAAGAAAAAAGTGCACTGATGACCTAGTGCTGTTGCAGAGCCTATGCTTCCAGGAACAATGGGACAAAGTACCAACTGAAACACCTCATCAGTTCATATCTTTAATGCCAGAACATCTTTTATGTGTTGTAAGAAAAAAATGGTGACATCAAGAAGAAGAAAAAGCTTTACTGTCCCAAATTCTTTCAGAATGTGGTGCAGGCTTGAGATAAAAGGGTGGATCCATGTCAAAAAATGTAATCAAGTTAAAAAAAAAAAACAATGATGATGTCCCATTGTCTGCAATAAAAGAAAGAAAAAAATACATGTAGATGTAAGACTTTTAGCTATTTCGATTTGATTTTAGCTATCTTTTCAAATTCAGCTGCTTTACATTATTTTAAATTACTTTTTCAAAAAGGTGTTCGCAAATTGCATTAACCATCATTTCCTCTGGCATCCTGTACATTGGAGAACAAAAAACTAGCAAGGTTTTTTTCTCCCCAATTTATCAACAGTGAAATCTTATTTTACAGCTAAATAATGACCTTATCCACGCTGAGGCACATCAGTTTGTTTCCAAGAAATTCTAATGCAGTATTTCTCCTTTTGTTATATAACACTGTTTCTCCTTTTCATTCCAAAACAAATCGAATTCACAGCGGAGCCTTGGGTTCCTGATTATCATTTCAAGATGTTTCACCAAACCCAAATAGCAAACAAGCCCTGGAGTTTTACAAGGTGTCTAATGGTTTTTAGAAAGTTAAAAGAGGAAACTCAGATTACTGTAGCTACAGTGAAAGGCAAATGTTGGAGCAGTGACCTCAGTTATGGCAGGTATGAATTGGCCCAGCTCACAGAACATATTGTGCTTTTGAATAACATATTAACACTTTATTAATTTTAAAAGGCTGAGGGGTTTTATGGAGGTACTGCTTCACACGGCTGGTATGTGAGTGAAATCACATCATCAGGAAGTAAGTAACACGTGCTTCTCAAGCCAAAGGGTGAAAGTTAGAACTTATAATTTCCTCTTTATTATTCAGAAAAGTCCAAGATGAAGTCCTCACTAGTGTCTTGTTTGACTTAGTTCACTTGCGCTGTGTGAGTTTTCTGCTTTGAGGACAGAAATCTCCCCTATGACTAATGTTTATTGTGTTGTCCACGCGTCCAATGAATTATTGAGGTGTTTTCTGATCTGACGGCTCTGTTAGAAGAATAGCATTTGCCTACGTCTTTCCGTTACAAATCACTTCTCCGACAGTAACTTTGCTGATTTAAGGTTTATTTTGGTTTGCTTGGTTACATTTAGGGAACAGTTGTGGTTTTGCTTGAAAAGAGAGGCTGTAAGAACAACATTATTAGTCTTTGAGAATGACATTTGTTTCTGTTCACCCCACAAAACTCTCTGGTGGCCTATACATCCTTTTTCAACCTCACTTTGACCCTCATAAACCATGCAACTGGAAGCTGATCCATTACAGTAGCACCATTAGAGCAAACCTGCCTCATGTCATGTTCCTGAATTGCAGGTAATATCAGTTTCACTTGTAGCCTCATCTGAATATAGCGGCTGGATTAAGTTTCACTGAGTGCTGAATTTCTGACCATCTTTACCTACCATTAGTTTGTTGTGACAACTGTGTCTTATTTAGCTTTGGAATGGATGATCTACGTCACAAAGGTTCATTTGGATGCACAGTAGGTGTGTTTATAGCCTGACTGCACAAAGGAAAACCCTATAAATAAACATTGGTGTCTTTGTGAAGGACAGTCTCACTCGTTCACTTTTTGGGGGAGTTTTGTGTTTTCGCCAGCTTCCAATGAAAAGCTGTTGAAAAGAAGCATGAAAGGAGGGAAAATGAAGGACTTTATGAAAATGCACCCAGAATGGTTTTGTTCATATTCGGGAGGTACAGTTGTGCCAGATGTATGTTGGCAGACAGACAAGGCTTAAATAGAACGGTCTCCTTAGATCCTTTACCAAAAAGAAGTATTTATTAAGTACATGTCATGAAGTATACTCAAGTATAGTGAAGTATATCCCCCAAGTGTACTTTTATTTACTAAGTACACTGATACCAATGTACTAGCAGTATACTAATAAGTATACTTCTTGGGACTAAATTGGCCCACTTTACGTATTTAAAAGTACATTTTTAAGTATACTGAAAGTAATCTTCTAGGTATACTGCGAGTTTACTCATACCAAAACTTCAAGCTTACTTTTACTTTCAGAAAAACACTTTAAAGTATACTAAAGTACATTTTAAGTAGACTAAAAGTAATACATATGATATGAACCAGGGGTTTTCGAAGTGTGAGAGAGATGGCCCCTAAATCTTACAAGATAGGATTTAAAAACATGAAAGAATGTACATCTTGCAGTATGCCACAAAGAAACCAGTATGTGTGAAAATGTACAATGAATGTACTACTAAAGCATATCGTTCAAAAGTTTAAATAAGTATATATAGGCTAAATATACTTAAACTTCTAGTTTATTCATGAGTAAATGCCAAGTAAACTTTAAGTATATTTCTGATAAGTACATAAACAGTAAACTGAAAGTATACTGTCTTATTTAAAGTTTAAAATTAGTATACTTAAAGCATATTTGCATGTACTACTTTTTGGTAAGGGATGTGAAAAAAGCCCCCCTCTCCGATGTCGTTTAACCTACTGGAGAAAGCAAAGCTTGCTCAGAGAATCAGGTTGTTCAGTATTTCTCAATGTAGCTTGTTGAAGAAGTGTGCTCTTGAATTTAGCTAAAACAGAGCTGAGGGATGTGTCTGTGTGGGCCTGTGTGTGTGATGATCCATTCACCATGTCATATGGAAGCTGTTTATGTGTTTGGCTAGCTTCTTAGCTGAGGTGAGTGTGGTTTTGGTGGACTCTGCTCTTTCTCTTAACATCTCTCTCTCTCTCTTCACCCCAGCATTCCTCATTCTAGCAATTCTGTCTGAGCTCTAAAACATCTGCTGCTGCTTGAAAATCTGCAATTTTGCCTCCGACATTAGCTAATGATGCAAATAAACCACATGATCTGAGGATTTGCAAAAGTAGAAGTAGGGATTTGTGCTGTTTAAATAAGATATCTTCTGAGGAGTACCGCATTGTCTCCCTGTTGCTATTAAAAAGACTTTGGCAGTGTTGAATTTCCACATTTTAATAACTGGAAGTCCTTACTTGAACCTTTGCACCTGTGCACAGGTACAGAGCCAAGAGCTGGAAATAGCAGAATTAAAAGCAGCTGATTAGTCCTGCAATAACTATTTTTTGGCATGTGTGTGTACAGATTAGTACACTGAAAGTGGAATAGGAATAGACATGACATGGCTTGGAGGCTTCCATTAATGGGAGTTTGTGCTTTTCTTTGATCCATTGTAGTCTCTGTCTCAGTCAGCCATTGAATTCAGCTGGCCCAACGGCTCTATGTGCAGCAGACAGTGGTCAGCATCTGGAGAACTAGCCCGACAGTCTGGCTGAAATCATGCAAACGGGAGAGAAAGGAGGCTGGAGGATTCATGCAAAGAGGTTGTAACACATCAGCGCTCCTCCCTGACTTACTGTGGGCATTCACGAACAGCTGCCACCTTTAAATAGGAAAATAGCTCATAAATCTGTGAGGTTTAAGGTGTTTGGAGAGAGGGACAGAGAACAAAGCCAGGATAGTGTTTGATGGACTAAGACAGAGAAATAAATAGAGAAAGGTGAAGGACGGAATTTGATGAAGTGAGGGAGAGGCAGACGAGAGAAGGGTGGGTGAAGTATTTGTGAGAAATACCTGAGGGAGTCAGATTAGAAACAAAAGGCGAACAGATGAAGACAAATGGAGACATACAGTCCTTTCAGTAGCTGAATGCTGCAAAGGGGGCTGAGATGGTCATCAAAAACAGAAATGGGAAAGAGTGACACGCCGGGCAGTTTGACAGGGGGGAAAATAGGACGGTAAAGTCATTTTACCTGTGTTCTTTACTCCTCCTTTTATTCCATTCTCTCATTTAGGCAAGCACAAAGCCAGCAGGTGGAAAAGTGGACCACTCAGTTAGTGATTATTGCACCTTGTTTCCAAGGTGACTGGGTTTACGTCTTTGGGGACTGCTGGTTCAGCTTTTTAGAGGAAAAATAAGGCCAAAATTCACCATCTTTCTTTCAGAAAAAGATGTAACACTAAAAAAGAGTGTGGCGTCAAACATTAAAATTTACAGCCCATTTTAAGTTCTGAATGTTCTGCTTAGTCAGGTTCAATATGAATCACCATTTATAAATCTACTTTCATTGTCCTCTCATCTTGTGATTTACTCGTCAGTCAGTGGCATGAAGCCTCTGCCAGACGTTTACGACACTGAGGCCTCAGCGCCCAACAAGATATGGAGACTATTAAGGTGTATTCACACTTGATTGCTTTTATGAACTGCCAACTCCTTAACTTGGGGGAAAAATAGTTAATGTGAAGCAGATGTGAGGTGTAAAGAAAGGGACAGCCTCTGAAAAACTACTGGTAGTGGAGGAAAACGACTTGTACTGTGGAAGAAGCATGTCTGCAGATATCTGACTCTTGACCCACTGAGAAATAAATGCCAGGTATAAACAGCTGGACTGGCTCTTTGAGCTGAGGTACATTTTTCAGGATGACCTTCAGTGTGAGGGGTAAGGTGTTAGAGAGAAGCTGGCTGCTACCGGGTTAGAGAGGCAGCTACTGCTCTGCAGCTTGTGATTATGGAGACAAAGTGTGCCGCCAGAGGTTTTGGTCACTAACAGCTCTTTTACTGTCATCAGCAGAGCTTTTTGTGAGGGTAAACTACACCGCAGGGAGAGTTTTCATGACCTCCTCGTATATCCCCACATGTTGTTAATCATCACGGTGGTGAAACATGCTGCTGTCTTAACATGAGCGATTAAGAGCTAATGAGCTGGGCTATCAAAACAACCACACAGATAGGTATCATCTCAGTGAAAAATACTTTAAATTACTTAGTACACTTTAGATTTACAGTATTTTTAAGGTAAGATTTTGTTGTCTCCACAATGGGCTGCTCAGCATGAGTAATTCAAGCACACATGGACAACTGCTCTTATCTTCTTATCTCCAGTCATTCGTCTCAAACCATCCTGCTCTGACATCCGCAGGGAAATGCCGTTAACACAGAAAACTTCAGTTTCTGACAGTTGTGTTGCACATATGCGACTACTTACAAACTGGCCTGCATTTCAAGAAATCACAAGGGAGATGAGAAGTAAACTCAATTTATGACTGATAGTATAATTTTATGCTGTTTTTCAGGAACAGCTGTGTGCGTAAGTATGCGGTTTAAGCAGTTTCCTGTGATTGTGTTGTTTTCACATCAATTTCTAAACTTTTTCATGAAAAAAAAAAAGATGAATCATCACTTGTCACTTACCTTGACCCAGAGCCACAGAGGCCAGGAAAGAGAGAAGTGCCAGCTTAATTAATTCCAGCATTGTGCTAATGCTTGTCGTGACAAATGATCTTTTTCCCTCTCTCTCTGATCCTCTACAGCATTGATGCAAATCTAAGAATAAACAAATGGCTGGTTCCTCAGCCTTCGGTTCCTCAGGTGTGAGTGATGCTGCCGGTGGAGCAGAGTCTCGCAGCTGCTCCTCCTCATGTGAGTTGAGCAGCTGAGTTGGAGACAGGAGCTTTTTAAAAGAAGGGGCATCAGGAGTGCACACCAATCCAGCCCCTCTCTCCTCACTATTGGCCAGTGAGATGCAACATCTGGGTCCCCCCATATCATCATCCAAAAAAAGGTGAAGGTCTGGTAGTGGTGGAGGGGGTGTAATGCACACACATGGAGAAAGAGTGAAGGAGTGTTTGTATGCGTTTGGCTGTGGTTACTGAAAATAAGAGGGTGTTTCCCCATTCTTCCAAGCAGCATCTCATCATTTCTGAATTATTTACAGCGCTATTTTTTTCCTTTGTTGGTTATTGCAACTTTGCTTTGCAACCCTGTTGTTATATTTGTCTATGGAACAGGTGTGTGCATGCATGAGTGTGTTTCCTTCTTTAAATCCCTATTTATGTTTCTCCCTGAGTCTAGTCAAATATGGAGTAGCTTCCTGTGCTTTTGCTGTTTTCTATTGTTTTTAGTGGGTTTTACACCATTCAAAATGCACATAACTAGCTTCAAACTTTAGATTTACTTTTCATTCATAAATACAAACCACAGCCTGTTCACAGCTTCTTTTAAGTGAAGTTAGATTTCCCCAGCAATGACACATGCCTTACCTCCCCCATCTGGCTTTCTGTCTCAGTCTGTTTCTTTATCTCTCCTACTCACACAGGACAGTGCCAGATGCTGCTCTCCCTCTGGCTCAGGTTCTGGTTCAGTTTTGTTACTTTTTAACGGTTGCTGATTGCAGGGTGATGCATTGCCAGAGAGTGGAAGTGGCGTCATATGGCATGCCATTCAGGAAACAGTTGTCAGAGCACAGACACGAGACGTGCTTATGAGGCACTTGGATTCAAATGAGCCATGTGTATTGCTTGTAAAAGCCACAAAAAATAAATAAATAAATAAATACTATTTACATTCAGGTTGTTTGTAATGTTCTTGGCTTAAACAAACAAAAAAAGGGGATGGGTAGATTAAACAACAGCTTCCTAATTGAATGTCTTTTAAAATTGGGAACTTTTGAAATGAGAACAGTGGGGAGAAAAATATTTTTAAAACATACAACAGTGTTAGAGATTAATCAAGTGGTTTTGAACCTGTGAGGGCTTTGATTAGCTAGAAACCTACAAATTCCATGCGTCATCACAGTCCTCCTGAAATGTCTCATATGACAACGACAAAAATAAACAAGTGAAGTATATAACCACGTCAATTTTACGTAGTACAATGTTCTGGCTGAGAAACCGTGCTATTGCATGTATATGTCACTTTTTCATGTGCTACCCACCTAAAAACCTAACAGGACAAGGGGGAATAATAGTTTGTTTCAGGCATGAAAAGCTACTCTCACTATGTGCTAAGTTTACTCCTGAAATAGCCATAGGGATTTTTGTTCCTGGCTCTGCTATATGTGTTTAAGGGAGTTTTCCTTTCACAGTGCAAAATATGTGGTGTGAGAATTCAAATAAATCAGACTAATTTATTGAGCAGTCCGCGGCTGATTGCTGCTTTATCTATTACTAAAGAAACATGTTTTAAAGCAGAACTCAGTAACTTCAGCTTGGGGCTCCCCCTAGTGGCTCAAAGTTCATACCCCCCTACACCCCCACAGCACACAGACGTCATCTCTACCTGTCTTTCCTCTATTTTGATCCCTGGATATATTTCTAAGCTTTTACTAGCTTGTTGATGCTACTTTGCTACGTTGGTAGTAGCAGCTCGTCTCCCTCTGCTCAAAGCAGAGTCCTGTGTCTCCTGCAGCAGGATGTTTTTTCAGTGTTTTGCTTACAGACCAGAAAACCCCAGGGGGAAGCTAGGAAACATCGAAACAGTCCGTACACACTTTGTTTAGCCCCACAGGGATTCTGAAAAGCATTTGGAGGTGAAAAAGTTACTGAGTTTTGCTTTAATTCTGCTTTTCACATGGCCATGACAGTTGATAAAGGGAGAGGCACAGGTTTTGTGTGTCTTTTGAATAGAGAAGTGCATTTTGAGGGCCAAACCTTCTATTTTTTATTGGAGCAATTTAAAGACAACATGGAAACTTAAAACAATATCCACTGTTTTGCAACTCTGCTAATCTCCACTGGTTCAGATAGACTGCAGTTGTTGCACTTTATCAAAATTAAACTCTCCTATAAACATTGTGTTTGATTTTCAACCGCACTATTTTCTTCCTTTTAGTAAATCTGCCCTAAAGTAAACCTCACATAACTTTTGTGAGGTACTCAAGGAGGGCCCGGGCGGGATTCGATCCTGGGTGAGAGTCATGCATGCCAACCAATTAGCCAAAGGGATATCACTGTGGCCTAGCAGCCAGGCGCATGATCCGTCAGTCATAGTGACAGGACCTCACATCATCACGTCTCTCCCCCTCTTTCCATAAGCACATCCTCATGCTCTTCCCAGGCTGCCACCAATTACGAATCCAAGGACATATTAGCAGATGGATCCTGCCGACAACACCAGAATGTGGTAAGGTATGCAAGGAGGGCCCAGGCAGGATTCAATCCCCAGACTCAATGCTGAGAGTCATCACGACCCAGACAGCCAAAGGGATATCTCTGTGGCCATCCGGAGGCATGGTGACAGGACCCCACACTGTCACACCTTGTTCTTCCAGCCTAGGCTATTAGGTGACAGCTGCATTTTGCTTTTCAGCGCCATGTCACACATTAGTAACTGGATATAAAACCCACTATGCACCGTGGCTGACTCAGCAAAGAAACCCAAGAGGACATAATCAGCAGAAGAGAGTCACAGAACAAGAGATAAGACTCAACCCAGACTGACTGGATACAACTCAGAGAAGAGACAGGGTGCAAAGTAATGCCAAGTTTCCTTCCTGACAGGGTGTCTGAAAAGTTCAGCAGAGCATCTTTAATATTCACACAATTGTTGAAATATAATTTAATTTTATAAATCCAACCCTGTATTATGATAATAACCTTTTAGCAGAATTTACAGCTATACAGATCTGGGCATGAAAAAGTTCCCCTTTCAGCTGACTGCCAGCCACTTACCGGCGACTTGTCTGCTAATTCAATGGCACAAAGAAATGCCTGTATGCCCCGGGGAAACGATTTCACAGCATAAATGAACGCCCGGAACAAGGACGTTTCCACACGCCAAGTTTGGACGACGTACGTGATGGCGTATTTGCGGGACAAGTTGTTCAGTGAGTGATAGTGCAGTAATGGTGCACTATTAGTGCACCACTTCTGGCAGAAAAAGGAGGAACTTTTTCATGCCCAGATCTGTACTGTACATTCATCCATAAATGAATACATATTTCAAGGTGCTCACAGGTACATTTAATTGTTCAGGGTGTTTCTACAAGAAATCCTGATATCCAATGAAAAATGAATGTCAAATCAAGCAAGTGCTTTTTTTTATTATATTGTAAATCCTAGAAATTTTCACACACTCCCTAAGACTCAGTAAATTTTGTTCCTTAAAGCAGAACTCAGTAACTTCAGCTCGGGGCTCCCCTAGTGGCGTCCTTTCACTGTCATAAAGTTCAACCCTCCCTACATCCCCACAGCACACAGACGGCTTCTCTACCTGTCTTTCCTCTATTTTGATCCCTGGATATATTTCTAAGCTTTTACTAGCTTGTTGATGCTACTTTGCTGCGTTGGTAGCGCAAAGCATCTCCCTCTGCTCAAAGCAAAGACCTGTCTCTTCTGAAACGGGACGTTTTACCCGCGATTTGCGGGTAAATATGCCGTGGATTATATTTTTCACTGGTGTTGGCGAGTAGCAGGTAAGAATACGAACTTTTATTTACTTTTTGCGGACGTGACAAGTGATTATTGAGCCTGAAGCAGTGATGCTTCACCCGGCGCCCAGGCAGCGCAAGCTACGTGAATCACTCTGGTCCAGCAAAGAGTTGGTTATGAGAGCCAGGAGCCGTGTTTAGGTGGTGTGAAGCTAAAGAAATGTTTTCTTCGAATTAGCGCTGGTAATCTGGTTAAAATCAGAGCTGGAAGCAGCTCGGTAGATAGGGGACCTTAGTACCGTACAGCGGTTTCTGTTGTCGCAAGTTCTGCTCGGGTCGGCGCAGGCAAAGTTGCTTGGAGCTGCTCGCAGGCCAGAGGCCCCGGCGGGAGGGGGGGGGGAACATTGATTGAATCGCTCCGTAAACACTTTGTTTAGCCCCACGGGGATCCCGAAAAGCATTTATTGAGGTAAAAGAGTTACTGAGTTCCCCTTTAAAACTTGTATTTCTTTCTTTTCTTTCTTATATTATTTACATTTACATTGTGAATTAGAACTGGATGATCAACCCATTTCTTATTCAGAGTTACTCTCTGTTACAAGCTCCACTTAACTTTTTGACAGCATTTCTTTTCCATGTCACACACTTTGACCGGATGTCACAACAAGCATTGCTGTCAGTACTAACTGTTCAAGTCTCCAGGCTACCGACAACTCCAGAACTAATTATTCACTCACTCCTTTAAAAAAGCCCCAACGACAGAGTGGCGACAACTCATTGTTTCCTGACTAGGTTTGGACAGGCATGACAGACAGGACCGCTGAGAGCTAGGACATTTTTTTCTCCTTCTGACACAGTTAATACAGCCGAGTAAAAACACATCAGCATTCCTTTTCACTGACTTACTACACCCACTCACACATGTGCACACGCACAGGGCATTAGTGCATTAGTATGCTGAAGAAGCTCCTGTGCCTTTGTATAAATAAACATTACCTCATCCACAAACAGCCTCGGTCTTAGTCATTCTCAATGAGAGCCACAGCATTTTGCTCCCTAATGAGAGACCTTCCTCTTCAGCTGATTATAGTCTGATCACACCTGTTTATGGCTTTTATTACTTAATCAAATCCAGTTGGAAGCTGTAACCACATGTAATGATGTGCCTTCGTGTGCTCAAGTCCAACACTACTGCTGTTTTACAGCTAGGTGGCTTAGTGCTTGGTAACCATCATTACATTGCGAAAGGTGTGTGAAAACCTGTTGTGATGCTTCAGGAGCTTATTTTTGCTCCAACTTTGAAAATTAAAAAAAGTATCAAACAAAAAAGTTGACATTGCCAAATGCACCTGACAAAGGTTAAGACTAATGTTTCTGGACATCTGATGTACTCAAGTCAAGCACGAGCTCTTATTTAAGCTCCTTTTTTTACATTTATATCACAGCTCCTGAGGAAAATCTCTAATCATCCTGACAGAAAAAGCAGCAATCATCAGTAACTAAGTGGGACTGAGAATCAGTCATGACAAGGCAAATATCCATGTTCCCACCTTTAAATTATCTGTTAGGGACATTTTAAGACAAAAAAAAACCCCAGACACTGAGCACTTTTTGAAATTGAACCTTTTCTTTATTCAACAACAAGAACTGTGCGGATCTTTTATAAAAGCAAATGAGGTAACCAAAACAAAATAATGCTGAGGTGCAGGCCGACTAAACAAAGGATTAAAAACAAATGTAGATTATTTAAACTGCCAACCTACACCACATCATTTCAGCAGCACACTCAAGTGGTAAGATAAACGCAAAGTAAACTTAAAATCATATAAGCATGTGAACATTAGAATTATTTATTCAAAGGGAAAATGTTCCTGTAATTAGTATCCTATAAATAAGTTTTCCTTCGGTGACTGGAAATCTGAAACAGTGTAATGCTACAACTTTTACAAATTGACTGACACTTAACTCCTCATGCCATTCCCTAAACAGACACAACTCAAGCCACAGCTTCTAAATATCATCTTTCTACAGTAGCTCAACAGCACATTTGGCTAATGTGTTTCCAGATCTAAACAACTGAGATGTTAACATTAAATCACAGTAACAATCTATAAAATGCAAAGAAGGTAAGAGAGACCACACCGGCTCATAGGTTACCATGTGTTACAATTCTATAAGATAGTCTGTTCCAGGGTAGTCTGGGAGATTAAGCTCATATTTTTTCTGGATGTCGTAGGGCAGGAAGCGTCCGGCCAGGAAATGCTTCCCAGAGAAATTCATAGCGCACTTCTTCGGTGCTGTAAGTGAGATGAGAACTTCTGGATTTATCCCATCCTGACTTGGTTCTTCAGCATCCCAACCTAGAAGAGAAAAATGAGCACATAGCGTTTTTGAAGTTCGACGAACTTTCTCTGAGCTGACAGAAGTATAAGATTTATTCTCCATGTGTGCGTCCACACTTGGAAAACTCCTCTCAGGGAGCCAAGGCTCTTGGGGAGATGCCTTGTTGCTCATTTATCTCCCCACGTTAGCTGGCCTGAATTCTGACATCAACACTGTTTTTAGAATTTACCTGAGGGCACATCCACACTAGCAATGGGGATCTTGATTTGCTTCAGCGTGACCAGAATACCCGAGTATGGCTCCTTAACATTGGAACAGTCTGACTCCGAGCCCAGCATGGCATCAATCACTATGTTGTAGGCGTCATTTATGAGCTGCACCTGAACAAAGCACATTTCAGCATGAATAATATGGAAATTTTCACTTCACAATTCACCCAGTTGCCCAAATCACTTTCTCAGCCACGACTTTTGCCACCACCACCCCTCCAACCAGCTGAGGCAGGATTGCTTTCTAGTTTTTAAGACATCAAGACTGTGTGAATGTGGTTTCATTGCATGTAAGATGACTGTTTTACTGCAACAAGTTGCAACCTGTGCAGATCAGTGATTTCCAAACTATTAAGTTTTATTTTTACTGTGCTCCTCAAAAGCAGACTTTGACAGGCAATTAAGCCCAAGCCTGTCCTCTTGACCTTTTTTATTTATTTATTTTATTCTTGCAGAATAGCTGTGACATGTTTTCATCAGTCAACATTCATCAATTAAAACACAAACCTAAGATGGAAGAATTACTCATCACTACCTGACAACATGATTGAAAGTTATACATTTTGACATTTTCGCCTCAGGTGAGAAAATCAATAGCATTTGCAGTGCATACCCCAGTGCAAAGCCTGCAGCTAACAGTTAATTAGCTTGACATAGTAAGACGTCAAAGAAGGGGAAACAGTTAGCTTAACTCTGTCCAAAGGCAACAAAAACAAAACCACCCTTTAACTCACTAATTAAAATGTTAGTTTCCAGAAGCAGTTGTTGGGCAATGAGGTATAAATGTCTCAGCCAAGGAACACTTTAACATAATCCTCATTAGAAAAGTAATTTTTTAACTTTTACGGGTAAAAAAAAAACAATATATGATGTGTTTGCCACAGCTGAACTGAAGGATTACAGTATGTTACTGCTAGCAGTGAGGTAGAGGTGAGACAGGGGTGTAGCTAAAACAAAAGCCAGCTCGGTCAAATTTTACTAGCAGCAAAAACATGACTGAAACGCTTGTAAAATGTGTCACTCAGTAAAAATGCCACTGACCTCTGTTGGGAGATAGGAGAGGAAGGGAATGTCCATCTTCTCACACTGAACCGTGAAATCCTGGTGCAGACTGTGAGACGAACGCTTTGGGTGGTAGATGGTGGGCTCATAGTCCTACATCAGGTGAAGCCATAAAGAGAAGACAAAAAAAGGAGAGAAAAACACAATTACTGAAAAAAGGGGAGCCTCAGAAGAAAATCCCTCACCTGTGGTTTCAGCAAACGGCGGCGGGACTCAGTGTGGATTATGCTTCAAGGCATATTTGACCTGCAGTTCACACCAATGAAAAAACTGTTGATTGGTGATCAGAAGTTGTGGTTTCTGCAGTCTGCTTCTTATATGAATACTTCCCTTATGCACTGGAAACTGAGAAGAGTAGAAATCCAGACCCCTGTAGTCTGAGAGGTCTGTGAAGCTCAGCAGGAAGCACCTGTGATCCATGACCTTTGTACAGTCACACAGATAAATCTTAAAACCTATGACCCATAGTGTGGGTCAGCAGTCTGAGTGGGTGTTTGTTAAATGGTGCAGGTTCATGTTTATAGCTTCTCTTTGTTCATCTTCAAAACAAAACAAAAAATAAATGGAAAAATATTTGCATACAGTGATAATCCAGAACAATGGAGTTGCTTGGTACAAGAGTGTACAGACACAAATATCAAAATCAAATTCTGAAAAGTTCAAGCGGAAAATCTGGGGACTGTTCACAAAAAACACTTCTGAAAGGAGTCATGGGACATTTGGACAAAAAAAAACAAAACAAAAAAACAAAAGATGCAATCACAGACAACAATCAGGTTAAATGGGGCATAGTAGTTCTGAGATAGTGTAACGTTACTCAATATACAGTATTACTCAACAACCATCATTCTGCAGAATAGCTACTGTAGATACAACACTAAGGGTGTCACAATATACAGCTATTTATCATAACTGCTTTAAAGGATCTAGTCCAGGATGAAGAAATGAGACTCGTGACGCGACTGGTGCTGCATAACTGAAGCCACCAGCTGAGCTGGCACAGGAGTGCGCACAAACTAATGCTGTAATGCTGTTTACAATGCTGATAGTCTTTTTCTTCGTAGTGACACTTTTTAGTGTTTTTCAGTAGATCTGGGTCATTTGTTAATGGCAGAGAAATCCATAACTATCCCTTGCAGTGTTTGAATCCAACACAACTATCTCTTTCCTGCATCAAAACTGTCAGACGCGTATGCAGCGTCAATTGATGTCACATTCGTAGGACTGTGCGGGAAATTTGGCCACTGAATTGCAGCGCATTATGCAGCACACACCCTGTTCAAGGCAATGCAAAGATACATGGGTGGGCTCGTTCTTTTTGGTTTTAACGCTTCATCACCCATTAGCATTAAAAAACTGCACATGCATGTTTATTCTTTCACAATTCCTGCCCCTAGTTCCTTAAATAGAAGAATTAACTCTTACTTGTATTGATAACACATCCATAATGATATTGGGATTTGATCTCAGCTCATGAAAATTATCACCGATTTAGAATACAAATTAATTACTAAATGTATTGATATTGCAATATTATTATCATGAAAGCTTTTGGCCATTATAACAGTTTGATGTTGATCCTGTGACAGCCCTAGTTCGTACTTAGGATATATTGTCTTTTTTCTTTCTTTTTCTCTTTACCCAGTGCATGTTTAGTTTCAACTGATTTATGTTTGCTTTCACTTCAGCAAAGAATCCAAAGTTTTTCTTCCAGCGCTATGCTGGTCCATCCCTTTTGACTTTCAATTCAGGCCAAATAAGAGACACAAGAAGCCCAAAAAGTAATAAAAATAGACTAAAATCTATGGCTCAGCTGAGGCTGCCCTACAAAGGAAGCGATCCGTCACGTCAGTTGCTTGCTTGGGTATCCCAAATCAATCCTAATGCCATCACCTCCATCGTGATCTCGGTAGACCATAGAGCCCAGCAGAACCCAATCCACTGTGTGTGTCCCTCTTGGGGTTAACCAGCAGCCCCAGCATGCACTTGACCTTATCAGCACTTATACTATTAAAATATGTGAAACTGAAGAAGAGCTCTACAGCTGAGGTTACTGAGCCATGAGACTGAAAGAAGTAAATGGTGCACAAAAGGGTCTTTTTCCAGTAAATGCTCGTATGTAACAGGGTCACACTTCCACTCCCTGAGGGATGATGGTGTTTTGTACTGCTCTGTTTTGTTAACACAGCCCAATTAAGAATAAAAGGATTAGGTCTGGAGCACACAGTTAAAATACTTAAATCTTGTAGAATTAAATTGTGCATTTTTTTAGTGTACAGTAGACTTTGTGCATTTCTATTCAGAATACAGAGATGAGATGTTCATTTATTTTGATATGAACATCAGAAGTAATGACCATTTGGCTTGCTTTGTCCTCTTCTCCTTGAAAGTTAGCTTTGATGAAGAAATATTTCCATCTTCTGGTAAGCTTTGTTGTGTTTTCTCTCATTTCTGGAAGAGAAAAAAGATCAAAGATGCACACGAGCCCCTTCGTGAACATGGACATCTTGCAGAGACGTAAACTGGACCATTCATTTTTTGCGCCGTATAATCACATTTACAGATCTGGATCAGGCAGCACATGGGTGTGTATGTGTGCACATGTCAGAGTGTGCATTTTGTTCATGTGCCTGCGTGTCATCCTGTTGACAGGGATCACATCGCACCATGAAAAACACACGCTCTTACACGGAGAAAGCAAGTTGCAGTCCAAAGAGCTCCAGTTTCTGAAGTTAGAGCAAACTCAGACAAGTGTGGTCCCAGTCGGTTCGGTGTAGAGAGCACTGACTTCTAAAATTCAGAGCCATAAAAAGTTTCTTTTTAAAATGAAGTTAATGTGTCACAACGGATGAAAAATCAAAATTACAGAAGCAGAAGGTAAAACGGTTTAAAAAGAAAAGGGTATAAAAATGCAGACACAACACATGATACTATGGAAGAAAGAATCAGTTTCCGACTGTTTTTCCACGTAAAGTTACAAAGAAGCTTCTTATTCATTTCTGGGATTCCAGGGTAAAAATATCTCCCTCAAAGATGACCTCTGACCTTGTTCTTGGCTTCGCAAGGGAATCGAGTGGGAGAAGAGGGACACTCCACAGAGAGGGATCAGGCTGCTTGGATAAAGTCTGCCTAAGTCTGCCTAACATGGTTTTTATCTGAACTATCAATGCGCTGTAAATCTAGCATGTCAGACACATATGGTAAAGTGTGTAGATGGATTCCATCCTGAGCCAAAGATCCCAAAAACACAGATCTGATATTTCCCCTCAAATAAAGTCATAGACCAAAGCAAAACAATAGCGCCATGTAGTCAAAAGACGCAACATTCATGAGTCTGTAGTGTTTGAAGAGGACTGATCACGCCGCTTTAAGCAAATTCTCTTGACATGTCAGCAAATGTGCAGCCTGAGCTGGAGACATCTCAGTCATGACATCACATTGCGGCTGCAGAGGTAAGGTGCCTTTAAGACATCTTTAACAAGAGTAACAATAGCATGATATCATGACTGTCTGAGTGCCCTTGCAGAGAGGGTAATGGGATAACTGCTCCAAGCCATTTACAGGAGCTACAATGAAACTCTGTAAAGCACAGAGGGCCTGTATACAGGATCTCCTGGTAGTATGACACAAGCTCAACCTTTTTTTTTTTTTTTTTTTTAGTTAGCACCAGACTCTGTTCACTAATTGACAAATCCTTATGCTGTTTCACTTTTATGAGGTGTATTTACTTACAAATATGCGCAGGTGTCGGGCACACACCAAGCCAATGGAGCCATTTTGATCTGGACCACAGACAACTAGCACTGTTGGCTGCTTCTTTGCTAGTGAGCTGAGAGGGTAGGCCTGGTGGGGAGACAAAGGAAAAAGTGGGAAGCAAAAAAGTTACAAATACAGAATCAGCTGGTTACTTAGACATGAGACAAAGGGATAGAGGAGATTACAGACCAGAAAATAGAAGCAGCTGTTGATAGAAAACAATAGTGGAGCAAGAGGAAGATCGATTACCAGTAATATAGTATTATCCTTCCACCTTAGCCTCCTTATTCAGAGCAGGTCATCGGATATGTGCCTCAGCCTCTCCATCATACTCTAAATACCTGACTGCAGCATGCCAGGGATGCCGAAAGAGGAAGTGGCACCAGCTTCACTGTCTATTTAGACTAAGAGAGAAGGCTCATTCTCATTAAAATAACCCTGACAGCAGTGGAAAAAATGCCAGTGTCCACTTCCTGGGATGCCTCCTTATATATATCACACTTTCCATCCAAGTCCTGACTGCAGCAAGCTGCTGGAATCTGTCTTGTTTACTGGCCCTGCGCTCCTTGTAAATCACCCTGCACCTTCTTAAACCAGACAGGTATTCGCCCATGGAGCTGTCATCCTGTGTGGATAATCCTCCATCTCCCTCACCTTAACAGACGTGCTGTGTGTGTGTGAGAGAGAGAGTTCATGTGTTTATTTTCCACAGTTCCTTCATAGCATTAAATTCACTGCTACAGTATGGATTGTTGATGCTCCTCTTTACATTATTAGATTATAAGAATGGTTGCTTGTCATTGTGTAGGTCAGAGCATAATTACATGAGCTGGAAGAAGAAGAACATAAAATTGAGTGAGGACTGCATTTTAGCAGAAATTCTGTCCAATTAGAACCCAATAAAAGTGTGTCACAACACAAAAAGTAGGACCAATTAGCCCAGTTTTACCACTTCCATTAAGTGCCTACAACAGATGCTTTCACTACCCACAACCCCTAAGCATCTAGAAAAGGAACTCCTGAGAGGAAAATCTATTGAAAAAAATATCTAAATAATATCTAAATCTAATAATATCTAAATATAAAAAAACAGAACATTCTAAATGCAGGACATGCAAAAAGTTTTCAAATCCATTCAGATTTTCCACATTGCATTATGTTTCTTACGTATAGTAATTGAAATTTAATTGTTGTTTTATTTCCCCTTATCCATACAATACGCCACAATGGTTAAGCAAAAACAGATTTGTTGAATGTTTTCAGATTCAGTGAGGAGACATGGTTGAGGTGTCTCAAATAGATCCACAATAACAATTCATTTACCAATATTATGTCACAAAATAATGAAATAAATCATTCCCTGCTGCTGATACTGAGATAACACTGAAATAGGCTGAAATCCCTCCACTGTGCATGAAACCCACTTTCAGAGCTGTTTTGACTACAGTACATAGTTCATTAGAGAAGCAGCCCATCCCCCACACTAGATAATTGGATGGATAACAAGACTCAAAGTGCATTAACTAGAGCGATGAATCCAGGATACAAGACAGCTGCTCTTATCTCCATCGTAACGGCTCAGCTGAGAAATCATCGCACAAACTCAATGAGATGGAAGAGTGACTGCTGTGGTTGCCATGGGCCACAGGGCTGATAGCAACATAAAGGTGGATGGAGGGTAGTGATTTAGAGGAAAAGATTAGGGGACATTAAAACAAGGCAGGGTTTTTCATCAGAGTAAAGCTTGAATGTGATCAATACTGATAGGCTGTTTGTTCTTCAGCAAGATTTAGCAAAAGCTGCTCAGATTTCATAGTGGAGAGGTAGAGTGGACAAAAGGAAATGAATGAAATCCATGAAATCCATAGTCCATGAGCCAGCACGGTTGGTACCATCGGGGAGGAAGTCATAGTGATTTTTGTTTAGGTCTGTATCCCTAGAAACAGAAAATATATGGTAGCAGTCCAGCGGTGCTAGCCAAACGTGTTGTCACTGGATTTATAACACTAAACAGCTATTTCTGAAAGGTGGTCAGTTGAGGGCTTCAGGAACATTTTCATGCAGTCACTCTAAAATCACTTTTGGCTTAAATGTTTCTAGGACATGCTATAACAATTTAGTTCAATCCCCTAAGTCAGCAACACAGTGGGTCATCATGGCAGCCAAATATAATATGGCTGCCACCCAAAAAAAAAAAAAACATTTTGGTAATAACTACTGAACCATGTCAGGTACGCATGCAAACTTAAATCAAATGCTAACACATATTTTGCTACCACCACTGGACTGCTATCATATATAGTATTTTCAATTTTTAGGGATCTAGACCTAAAAATCACTATGAGATGTACCTCCTGGAACAGATGACCCCAAATTTGGGGTCCTTGCTCATGGACTAAAATTGCTGCTCTTGGTTGTTCTCTGAAAAACTGGAGAAGGCTTTCAGAGGAGGATGTATTCTCCAAATGTTTCATTTTTAGAGGTAATGAGACTGAAGCCCTTCCTGAGTTTCACACTTTTATAGTAGCAGTCTCTGCATCAGTAATAAGAAAAAGCTCACTTGGAAAGACAAATCCATGCAGAATTATGACCCAGCTCTGCAGTTTCACTCAAATATAATAAGCGTGTTTTATGTCATTTTGGATCATTGTTTTGCAGGTCCACAAGTTTGCAGTCTCTCAACATTTTTTCCAGTCACAACAAGCAGCTATTTTCAGCAAAACTTCACTGATAAACCTGCTGTTTACTGCTTGGTCAGTGCCAAGTGTCAGAAAGATGAGATGAGCAACCGCTGTGTAAAAGTAGCTGTGCAGCATTTATGAAGCGAAAGCTATTTTTCTTGGAAGCTTGTTAAAAAAGTGTAACATAATCTCATGGCATTGCCTGTAACTAGCACAAAACTTCTTTTTTTAATGGTGGTATACGACAAGTTAAGATTAAAATTTAAAACAGAGTTTCTCAGTACAGGATGCAAAATAAATAGAGAAGATTAAACAAAGCTGAGCCATGCCATTGCTTTGTGTCTGCAGACTGTATTAATATCAGGTTAGAAATATATATACTGTATATATACATATACTGTATATATGTAAAGCTATTATACTGTATGTGAATTAAAATCTGTTCATCAAACTTAGTTAAGAATGAGCAGACTGTTTACACTTGGTATCTGTGTAGTTTCACTTTAAAAGGAAGCCTCATCCTCAAACACAAATCCACTCAAACTAGTCATTAACTCTGAATTTGAGCTTTCAAATCACAGAAAAATGAGAGCAATTAGCTTAAAAAGAGATACGAAGCATTTCTAATGGGGTCTTGGCAGGCACCAGCTTTGTTGATCATACTTCTTTTGTTCGTTTTAAGTGAAAAACTGGAAGGGTAATCGTCACGTAAATACGAATGTCACAGCTTTTTCAATCATCATGTGAAATGCAACTTGCAACTACGACCCAATTTCTGTGTTTTTCATGTGTTTTGCCAGGATTTACATCCACCAATGACGAAAGCCAAGCTTTTTGTTTCAAGTGAAATATCTAAGGTGCAGTTCTTTACCCCAAAATCAAATGCAATGGTTCAAAAATTCTGCCTCTGCAGAATATATATATATATATATTTTTTTTTTTAAAGGAAAGAAAGGAAAAACTAAGATTTAACCCTGAGATGTTTTGTGATATGTTTTATTGGCATGCATGCGGATATCTTTTACCTTTCAACGTTATGTCATTTCATTTAAAGTGCTTTAACAGCTGATAATTCCTCCTTTTTTAATGGTTCAGTGTGTGAGAATGCTTGTAGAGTCCTTTGTAACTTTGGAATATTTTTCAGAAATTTTTATTACTCGCAGTTTTAGGAAGTAAACACAGGATCCAGCTTTAGGAAGGGCCCCAGCCAGACAAAAGGTTATTAGAGTTCAGGGTCAAGAGTGGAGCCCCTTTCTAGGTACATGTACCTAGAAGAAAATATGTCTGTCCTGATTATAATAACGTCTCTAGAGGAAAGTTTCTTTGAAATAAACTCTAAAGGCACATGAGCCTTCCTCCGCAATCAACCTGAAACACACACTGAGCCTGAGAAAACACTGACAGGGGCCTAAAAACACAAATATACTCACAGAAAAATACAACCTTTTAATATTTGTACGAGAGGACCAAGCTGAAGTCCAGGAGGCTGCTGTAAACTACAGACTAATTTATTGCTGCGTGGTAACAAAAATGTCTCCTGTCTCCACTCAGGTGTTGAAAAGCCTCAGACTGATACAGAAACACACACAGTCTGGAGCTGATGGTTATGGCCACTGCTGTTGGAACACTAAAGGGATTACTTACAGAAAACCTATAATCTATCTGGCAGCCAGAGGTGTAGGTGTGTGTGTGACTGTGCACATGCTTGTTCTTGTGGTAGCCAACAGCAGCAGGCCAGCAATGAAATCAGTGAAATCAGACTGTCTGCATCTCCTTCTACTGTAATTTTCCTTAAATAGCAGTGATGTCATGTGAGCGGTAGCACGCTGCTGGCGGCTGTGGGCAGCCGTGATCTCCAGCATCCAGGCCATGTTTGTCTAGTAAGGCTATGCCGTTGAGTCTGGTGGTGGAGGGCCAGGCATGAGGCCAGCAGCTGTTGATGATAATAGAGGGGAAGTGGATGTGGTGGGTTTAATCACACACTCTGAGGGGAGAACATGAAGTATTTGCTTCTAACTGATGCTGCCACATGGGCTGTTAATGCTCCCATTCTTTATCTTCTCTTTGCTTTCCTCTGAAAGAAGACACATCATTAACCTGATTTTATCACTTAAATGCATTTGTTTTGCTGTTAAACTGCTAACTTGTGTTTCCCCTTTATTGCCTTTTTCCTTCATCCCTCTTCCCAACAGGGAAGAAGGGTTTCTTGTGTCTTGCAGCTCAGACTCTTATACATCACAGCCTCTTTAAGAGCCTGCTGAGGAAACCAGTGTGGCAACAAACCAAGCCAGTGGTCTGGACATAGGCAAAACCACACGTGCCCTTAACAGCCCTCCACTGATTCATGTCTCAGCTTGACACAAACCAGATCACAGCTCAATGAAAGTGTAGCCACACCAGAGAAGGGTTGTGGTTACGGACCGGGTGCGGTTTGGTAAAGTAACGCCGCCACAAAGTGAGCTCAGGTGTTCTGCCCCGAGGTTATCTATGCTCATATTTGGAGGTAAATGTCACAGAAAGTTAGAGCATTCCCTCTACATTGGAATCAGAAGTTGTATTTGGACGTTGCTGCAAATTGGAAAAGTGTAAGTAGCTGCAGCTGTGACTTTTTACCCCCTTATGCAATCAAAAGTACACAGCGGGGACTCGCTGGGTTTTGCAGTGATTACAGAAGCTCAAAGTGACAGAATGTGGAGGCAATGGGGTGAAACTGGTGACCTTTAGAAACAGTTTGCTGAGATATAAACAGTAACGGCTCTTGAATGGATTAGTTTGAGACTGAGTTTCTTGAGGTCAGAGTCTGTCAGCCTGAACTTTAAGATTTTTCAAATCTTTCATAAAACTCTTGTAATTAGCGCAAAGAAAGAATAAGTTTTAGCTCATTTGATTTGAATTTTTTTCCAAAAACATTTTCTCAGAGAGAATAATGGCCAGACTTATGTGAAGCCCAACAAGAACTAATTGCAAAATGTGAACAGATAAGTTAGCAACAGTAAGTAAGAGCAGCAGATTTCAGACACAACACATACATCATTTACAGCTGTAACTACTGTTGCGTGTTCGGTGCCTCTGGTTTAATGGTCCAAAGAAGCAAGCCTGGAAAACATAACAGAAAATTCAAGCAAAGGTCCATTTCTCAGAAAATAAACAGCTCTGTAATAACAACATCCTGGAACAATGTTATTTATCTCAGCTGTTATTTGTAGATGGACCACTCTCACGAGGACACAGACCTGGATGATTAGATGAGTGGAGGATACATTGATGGATTTATGAGTTTGCCTCATGCTGTGTTTAGTTTCATACCTGCAATAAAGCAGGGATATAAAAGAAAAAAGAGAAAAACACCAACAGAAATGAAGTAAAACTAACAACACAGCAGGTGAGAAGGAGTGTGTACAGACCTTAGTGATGGCGAGGGCACACGCCTGTCCCCAAATCTCTATGAGCTGCTGCTGTCCAAACCTGTAGTCTCTCAGCAGCTCTGCCTCTATGGCTGCCGCCTCCCCTTTGCTGGCAGACAAAGGATAAGAAATATGCCTATTAGTCATCATTATCATGAATGACAAACAAACAACAGTAAAAAAAAAAAAAGCTGTTCAGCATGTTGAGAGAAAAGCGTGGGATCTAAAATGTGAAAATCATCTGAGTCAACATGAGTTTTTGTTCCATCTTTTCTTGCAAAAGCTTGTTTTTGTAGCATATGTTTTCGTTTGTTGGCTTTTATTTGGGACAACATGGTGGTACTAAGGTCAACCCTGAAGTCTTACAGCTGACCAGAAACTGAGAGTCTGCTAATTACATGTTCTCCCTGTGCTTGGGTTGGTTTTCAGGTGCTCAGGTTTCCTTCACGTTTTCCAAAAGTGTGCATGCAATTCTAACTGTACAACTGTTCAGTGTTTAAGTACATATTGTGCAACATTCTGTTCACAAGGTGATTAACTGGAAAAACACAAAATATATAGAAGACAGATTATTATTACTGTTATTGGCAGTAGCAAAAATAGCAGTTTTATATTTCTATAAAGCAAATATTTGTAATTCATTGGCAAAACCGTTCATTTCAAGTTGACAGTCACACAGTACAGTAAAAAAAATCTCATTAAATGAAGTTATTTACAGGCAATGCTGCAGAGTGAATTTCTGAGGATTAACAATATAAACTTGAGTGTATTTTGGGTATTTTGCCAACAGTCGAATTACTATTTTGTCCTTTATGTGCCTTTGTAGGATGATTTGTTTGAAGCAATCGTTTTGAGAACAGCTTGGTTTGGTTGAACATATTAAAGGGCCCATATTATGCACCCCCCCCCCCCCATTCTAAACAACTCTTTGACACCTTAATCTAATATTTGAGTCTTTGATCAAATCCATCCTCAGTTACAGCACTTCAGCTGTGCAGCGGACCCTCTTTTTTCCCGTCCTCTCTCAACCACACCTCTGAGTGTGTCGTGCGAGCAGCCGCCGCTGCTTCATTGTTTCTCGTCTCTACCAGTGTTGTGCAGAACAGCATACTAGTAGAGTCCTCTCTGAAGCGAGAGACTGTCTCAGTCTTAGAAGCAGAGCGGCACTGGTTAATCAGGTCTGGAAGTGGATGGTGTTCCAGACCAGAATGACCAGCCAGTGACGTAGCCTATGAATAAAATTTGGAAGTCAGGCCGATCATGAAAATGCTTCATTTAAAAGTGGACATTTTTAGTCTCTTAGTAAGTTAAAACACCCCAGAAGACCATTTCAAGCTCTTAGAAAAGTCACTGGGCCCTTTAAGGAGCATTTTGGTGAACAGGTTTTGTTTTTCTTCATGTCTTGATTTGAATGCAGCTCATTTACATTCTGTTTTGCTGCTCGAGCTGAATGGTTATGCAAAAATTTGAATGACATCCAGTTTAATGTGTTAAAAAGTCATTTGCAACACTTTAACATGCATGCAGGCAGGAATTAGTGGTCATATTTTAGCAAGTAAAAAGCCCCCCAGGGGTGTTTAAGAGATTCTCAGACGGGCCTAAATGTCAAGTTTTTCCTGTGAGAAACGTTAACAGCTTCTGAGTTATGTGACCATGAAACTCAAAACAGAACATGTGATCCTAAACTGATAAGTGTAGTTTACAGTCATGTACACATGCTGGTTTGAGCTGGGAATGCAGCCTGATTAACTATCAATGTAATCATGATCTGCGTTCATCATGTAGTCTTGGACCGGAAATGCTTCTCTTGCTGTTCGCGCGACTGATAGTGCTGTATGATGATATTCTGGTGTTGCTTTTAGTGTGGAAATATGTGCTGGTGTTCTTGTGCAATAAATATAGTTAAGACAAGAACCAGATGACGTGGCCTCATGCAAACTGATGTTACCTGATATTACAACTGTGTCCAGCATGAAAAAGTGTCTGGTCTGTGTTCAAGATTCTGCAGAAGGAATCCCTTTTACTCTACAGACACCTAGTGGGTCTTATCAGGTACTACGCTCACAAAGAAAACCTATTTGAGATAATTACTTTCAGGTAGAAATAGCTGGATGTTTATGTTGTGTGTTACTTCATTCATTTCACCTCATCTTCGGAGACATAAGAAAATCCCACAGTAGATGCAGCTGAATTGAAGTAAATGTTATTCACTGTTATTATAACCATCCATCATGTTATGATTGTTGCAAACCAATAAGAGATGAGATGAGAATCAATGCCCCAAATCAATAATGTTCATCTAATCAGCACTTACTGAATGAGGTCACCCCGTTCTGCTTCACATTTTCAGCTCTTAAAAGAGATCAAAAGCTCTTCGTGAGAGTGCAAATGGACACACTGCATGTATGCATGTGTAGATTACTTTGTGTTACATCATTTGTTCTTTTTTTTTTCTTGATATATTATCTTTCAACATAAAACACAGAAAAAGAGCCAGCAAAAAGCAATTCCAGCACATCAGAACAGCTTCATATTTTTCTAAATTAAGATATGCGTCCAGACAAACAAAGCATCCGAAAAAAAAAAGGTTATGAATGATCTGTAATTGGTTTAAGACAAACTTAAGTGTTTTTGAGCAGCAATAATGTTGTATTATGACGCTGTCTCACAATTATTATTAGTCTCGACCCATTTTCTGGGAAAGAAAATGAGGGCAAGCAGGCGAATGTGATTGCTGTTTTGTTTATGCTGGACAATAACAGTGAAGAACTGTATCTGCATCCCTGGTTTCCTCTCTGTCCTTGCAGCTGAGGTTGTTTTTGTCTGCATGCGTGTGCATGCCTGTGTGAATGTGTCTATGAAGACAAGGTGCACACACGCCTCTATTCTGTGCCATTCTCCTCTATTCTCCATAGTGAGCGTGGCAAATCCTCAGCCTGCTTGTGCTTCCTCTGGGTCCGTATAAGACACAGCAGTGTGCATATGTGTGTGTCTGCATGTGTGTTAGCAATCCAGTGTATCCAAGTGGGGCTCCTGGCATTTACCTGTGCCAGTGGAGCGGCAGCAGCTGTCACCCATGGCTCACCTCAGGGATGTTTCCTGAGTCACTGTGACAAGCTGATCTTTGGAAAGTTCACCTCGGTCCACGGGGTTCGCTCTGTTATGCCGTACCGAACACCACCAGCACTTCTTGCAGCCTTTATTAAGCTGAATTGGTTCTATGTGAGAATGTGGTTGCTTTTAAAATGTGAAGGGTAAAAAAAAAAAAAGCAGGTTTTACTTTTAATGGTTCCAGGACTGATACAGCACAGGAAAAGTGCTGCAGCTGAACAGGCAAACACTATTGATTTTCTACATTATTGACAGAACAATGTGTCGTGGGTGTGACGCTCAGTGGCTGCCAGTTTTAGCTGGCTCTACCATGGGGGAGCAGCACATAGTGTTCGGGACAGTCTAAAGACAGATGGCTGCTTCATGCCAAACACAGCATGTCTTTTCAATTACCACCTCTCATCATGCTTATTATACTTCTAAACTACCTATCTAGCAGAAGCTACATCAGAAAACTCAACTGATTTTTGAAAGAATTTTCAGAGAGCACAATTAAACTGCTTATTAATGAAAATAGGTATGCAGATATACAGTAGGCCAATCCTGGCTTGTGTATGTGTGTGAGAGAGAGAGAGCAAACTGTAGCTGTTGAAAAGATGTGGTCCTTGGAGTATTAGCCTCTGCACCTGAAGCCAGAGTCATGCCACAGCCGGCAGGATCCCCCTGGAGAGAGCTGATTTCCCCATGCTGAGCATGATGTGCTCAAGTGGTCTGTCACCTTCAGCGTAGCGCTGCTCAACTATGATCACTACCTGCTTAATGAGTCTGTTTACCTTAACACATGAGATGAGGGAAAATTAAACTTTAATGGTCACAGTGGGGAATTTGGATGGTGCAGCAGCAAATGGCAGGAAAACATGGCAAAGATAAAAACATTTCTAATAAGAAGTCAGAGTATGATAAAAAAAAAAAAAAGTTAAATATTTGAATATAACTAGATGAAAGTGTTGTAGCCATAAAGGTAACTTAAAAAGTAACTGTATATGCATACATCAGTGTATGATGTTGCATACACTCAAACATAACAGAATATAAGTAAACACATTCAACCACCCTGCAACAAATACACTGAGTGCACAGACATGCTAGATTTATCCTGAGACAGCGGCTTATGAACTGCACAAAAATAATACTGTATGTTTCAAGTCTCCAGCTGTGAAGCATCTTGAGAGTTGAACACACACCTAAATATCAGAGAAGCTTCTGTTTTTCCAGCCTCCTTTACTTTAGTTCCCCCCCTAATATATATATATATATAAAGCCCTGTTATAAAATATAAACCCTTTACCACCACCCCCCCACCCCCATTCTCTGATTGAGCTCGCCGTTCTACAGAGACTGAAATTATCAACAGCCACATTTTTCCTTCCCCGTCTCCTGGCAGGTCGTAAACCAAGAAAAAAAAAACCTAGACTGTTATTGTTTTTGCTGAAATAAGAAAATTGGCATAAAATACATTAATATTATCAAGTGTTGGTTTTTTTTTTTAGCCTAACAAACATTGCTAACAGCTTAATTGTTTTAATACCTTCTGCTGCTCATTACTAAAAATTACATCAATTTATTAATTAAATGTATTTATTTGTTAAGGTTTTTTTTTCATTTTATTTAGCCAACTTAGATGAATGAAATAAGAATCTATTGGGTGAAGTTTTTAGTTAACTTTATGCAGAATATTCTTAGTGTGTTTTTATTACAGTTGACCTGATTAGTGTAAGTGCATTGTACACTACTGTCATCAGTGCTTATGTTGAGACTATAGGAAGTCATTCTTTTAACTCTTCTTTTGGACTCTGTTGAAAAATAAAGAGAGGAGGTGAAACTAAACAGAACATAAAAAATAAGGTACAAGAAACTGTTATAGGAATCAAAAGTAACGATATGTGCAAAAGATGAACTGATTGAAGATTAAACTGAAACTGAATAATTTGATCACAAAAAGAGGAAATCCAACGATCAAGGTTAGACTGACGAAAAGAGACACGGAAAGTAACCAACAGCATATGACAAAGTGCGATGGTGTGAACTTGGTTGTGTTGGTTGTTGTCAAATCAAAAAGGGTTGGTTGTGTTCCACAGAGAGTAACCTAAAGAACTATGCAATCTTTTTTTTTTTCTAATTTGCTCTGCATTTGACCAACATTAGGCTAACTGGTTCAACTTTACAGTACATGCAGTTTTGGAGAGAGTTTTGATACATTAATCGTGTTCCAAATGAAGTTTTAATACCATATAACATGTAAATACAGGGAGTGCAAAATTATTAGGCAAATGAGTATTTTGACCACATCATCCTCTTTATGCATGTTGTCTTACTCCAAGCTGTATAGGCCCAAGGCCTACTACCAATTAAGCATATCAGGTCATGTGCATCTCTGGAATGAGAAGGGGTGTGGTCTAATGACATCAACACTCTATATCAGGTGTATTAGGCAAACAGAATTATTAGGCAACTTCCTTTCCTTTGGCAAAATGGGTCAGAAGAGGGAATTGACAGGCTCCGAAAAGTAAAAAATAGTCAGATATCTTGCAGAGGGATGCAGCACTCTTAAAATTGCCAAGCTTCTGAAGCGTGATCATCCAACAATCAAGCGTTTCATTCAAAATAGTCAACAGGGTCACAAGAAACGTGTGGAAAAACCAAGGCGCAAAATAACTGCCCATGAACTGAGAAAAGTCAAGCATGCAGCTGCCAAGATACCACTTGCCAGCAATTTTGCCATATTTCAGAGCTGCAACATCACTGGAGTGCCCAAAAGCACAAGGTGTACAATACTCAGAGACATGGCCAAGGTAAGAAAGGCTGAAAAACGACCACCACTGAACAAGACACACAAGCTGAAACGTCAAGACTGGGCCAAGAAATATCTCAAGACTGATTTTTCTAAGGTTTTATGGACTGATGAAATGAGAGTGAGTCTTGATGGGCCAGATGGATGGGCCCGTGGCTGGATCGGTAAAGGACAGAGAGCTCCAGTCCCACTCAGACCCCAGCAAGGTGGAGGTGGGGTACTGGTATGGGCTGGTATCGTCAAAGATGAGCTTCTGGGGCCTTTTTGGGTTGAGGATGGAGTCAAGCTCAACCCCCAGTCCTACTGCCAGTTTCCGGAAGACACCTTCTTCAAGCAGTGGTACAGGAAGAAGTCTGCATCCTTCAAGAAAAACATGATTTTCATGCAGGACAATGCTCCATCACACGCATCCAAGTGCTCCACAGCGTGGCTGCAAGAAAGGGTCTAAAAGAAGAAAAACTAATGACATGGCCTCCTTGTTCACCTGATCTGAACCCCATAGAGAATCTGTGGTCCCTCATCAAATGTGAGATTTACAAGGAGGGAAAAAAGTACACCTCTCTGAACAGTGTCTGGGAGGCTGTGGTTGCTGCTGCACGCAATGTTGATGGTGAACGGAACAAAACACTGCCAGGATCCATGGATGGTAGGCTTTTGAGTGTCCTTGCAAAGAAAGGTGGCTATATTGGTCACATTTGTTTTTGTTTTGTTTTTGAATGTCAGAAATGTATATTTGTGAATGTTGAGCTGGGGTGCTAATATAGGGTGTTGATGTGTTAAGATCCCTGAGGGGATATTGGGGCTCTGTATTTTACCCATCTCTGTACCAAAGAGCAGTGGGCTGCTACTTAAAGCGCCCGGGGAGCAGTTGGTGGGGGTTGAGGACCTTGCTCAAGGGTCCACAGTGGTTCACCTGAATGTCGTGTTGGGGACTCTTCCCGGGTCCTACGCAGCAAAGCCCACAACGCTACCACCAGGCTACCCACTCCCCCCTAAGTGTTCAGACTGCGCCACAGGAAGCGGACTATTCGTGGGACCACGGTCCATTTGAAGTGGACCAAACTCCCAGAATTTGAACGCACCCTTGTATTTTGTTTTTACTAAATAATAATTGAGTACATTTTTCTTTACCATTACCTTTCTCAGTTTTTTGTTATTTGAACTATTGCGTATTCAGCCTTTTCTTTAATGGGAGGGTATGCAAACAGTTGAACACAACTAACTTGTGCATACTAACGCACCATTAATGCTGATCAAACTAAGCAGGTTTTTTAAGGAGTAATTAAAATTACATTGCTATATTCCACTCTGTATGTATAATAACTGCGTAGTTCCAAGTGTTTAACTTGTCTTCAACAAAGACCTGTGACAACCTGTAAAACATTTTCTACACCATGAAATGAAGATATGAGAAAAACATCTGTTGAAACACCAACCAAGAGTTAAAAACATCAAGCTTTTGGAAATATTAAAGTTTATTGCCTCAGGTCACTAGCACACAGTTTTTTAAAAAAAGAGAAGATGATGTAACACAGCAGTAAGCATGCTCCTGTCTAAAAATTCAAATTAACATCTTCCAATCTGAAAAGTTCAATAACTAAAACAGCATGAAATTAAGTTTCACATGTGTTGCTGTTTCTGGTTGTAACTTAATGTATATGTTGTGATGGATATAAGACAGGGATGTTTCACTCCTAAGCACAGTGACTGCACAGCTCTGCTCCTACTCCTACCACTGAATTTACTGTTTTGTAATTAACTAAACTTCAGTCACCAGTGGAGAGCTGTGGGTTGGAAGGGAGCTGCTCTTGTCTATTAAAGAGCAGATAATAAGTCAGACTTAAGCTTTGAGAGACACCAGAGGGGAAAAAAAAGGCACAGTTCATTGGTTCCACAAGCCTCCTCACTGTTCCTCTTTCTACCGGTCTTCACAGCTTTTATCTGTCCACCTCCCGCTCCATCTCATACTTAACAGCTCTTAACAACACTTTGGCCCTTTTAAACATGAATAAAGAACCACATGAGATAAAATGTTGATAAGAGGAAGCACCTCTTTTATATTTCTGCTCTTACTGTACTATTTTGTGACATTTCCATCCACATCCGTTATGTTGCCGTCTTTCACAGTGAATAGACTGCAGTGATGATTCAGCCCAAACAAAGTGCAGTGACAGCTTTTGTGATTTCTAGTAAGTAATGACTGTTGAGTTCATTAGGTTTCACTGGATAAAGAGCTGCATCTGCGACAAGAAACCTAACATAGCCGATGATTGACAAGTAGGGGTTTTTTTTACTGGAAAATCATCACCAAATGAAATATGTCAGTACAAATACATATATATGCTTGTCAGCTTTTTATTATTAGTCTACAGTTACCCACTGCCATGCAAACACTACAAATACAGTATGACTGGCATACATACAGTATATGGTTCTAATTTTGAATTCATGTAAGATGTATGATCCTCATTTAATATCTTTAAACAAGTGTAATTATTATTGTTTGCTCATGAGTAATAAAGCTGAAGCTACTAATATAACTGGGCCATTAAAAACAATTGAAGGTTCAAGGCAGTCCATTGCGATATATTAATACAATTTATCCTCTAGCAATCATAAATGTCTGCACTGAATTTCATCAACCCTGCAATGGACTGGCAACCAGAGTGCATCCTAACTCTTGCTAATTGCTGGGAAAGGCTCCAGCTTCCCACAACCCTGAAGTGGAACAAGCTGTTTAGGGGGGGGGGGGGGGGGGGGGAGGGAGGAAAGAAAGGATGGATGGATGGATGGATGGATGGATGGATGGATGGATGGATGGATGGATGGATGGATGGATGGATGGATGGATGGATGGATGGATGGATGGATGGATGGATGGATGGATGGATGGATGGATGGATGGATGGATGGATGGATGGATGGATGGATGGATGGATGGATGGATGGATGGAAAAGCAAACATGTCAGTTTTCAAGCTACAGCAGAACGTCGGTGGATCTCAAATGTCAACACAAAATTTTAAGGTAATTATAATTGTGAATCTATCAAGAAGCTGCCAGGTTTTTATGGACTGACAAATACAAGAGTGGTCCAGCCTAAAAAAGTTTTCATCCTGCACTATGACTCAGCTTTTATTAATACTGTGTGAACAGGAAAACATCAGTACAATAGAAACACTTTTCCATGTGGCCATGAGCACTGCATTCTGTACTACGAAAGCACATCCAGAGACTCAGGATTATTCTCTAAGGTGCTTTTCCTGTCTCCTTTTCATCGCTCACCTACCTTCCCTTCACTGCTCTGCGCTTTGATCTCCAACTCTGCCGATTTCACCTTATCAGCTACCCTAGTTTGCCTTGGTCCATTTTCTTTCTCCATATTATCATCCCCTACCACCCTCTGTCTCTTTGTGCCCTGCTGTTCTGATGAAAGTTCACACTTCAGTGAGTGGCAGCAGATGGAAGGTTGACAGCAAACCCAAAAAAAGTAACAGAAAGAGAGAAAAAAGGACAGTGGATGTGACGTAACCTGATGGATTCAATGATTCATATGTTTTTTTTGTATGTGTTCTTGTTTGTTTGTTTTATTTTCTGACTGAAGGAATGTGTTCATAGGAAGATGAGCACAGCTGCTGTGTGTAGACCTCAAGAGGAAGAGGTAATGTCTCTCCCTCATTATTATAAATGCAAGATAATCTCATTACAAACACATCCTCGTTCCAGCTAAAAGGTTTGGCCATAACACTGGCTTCATGCTGATAGACCTCCATGCTTTCATCTTACTAGAGTAGCTTGTATAATGATGCTATTTAAAGAATGGCTTCCCTGCAATTTTAACCAGGCTATCAGTGGGCATTCCCAGGTGTATGTCTGATTGTCTGCATCTAATATAACATGTGTCATATTAGCACACTTTTCATCATCAATCCCAGCTCCCACAGTGTGTTTGCAGGACATTCTGCAGCATCCAGCTGGGAGACAATGTAAAGAGTTGGGGGGTTAGGGTCTGAAAAAGGAGGGCAACAGAAAGGGAAAGAGGTTCTGATTCAAAGTCACAAATGTTAGGTAAAATTTTAATCAAACTAGATATTTAAAACAGAAAGTCAGGAATCAGAAAAAGAACAATAATATTGTCTCTTGTCTTCTAAAGAAAAGTGTTGCAAAACTCAAACTGAAGAAAACCAGAATCAGGTTGCTACAAAAAAAAAAAGAAAAAAAAAAAGCCCTACATATGTCTGAATACATAAGTGTGTAGATGAGTGTGTGTTTGGGCTCAGATTTGGATGATGTGGTGTTAGAGGCAGCTGGCTAGGTGTCCAACATTCTAATTTTCTGTCTAAATTACCACAATCGTTGAATACTAATCACATCATAGCCGGCCAAAAACATGACTCCCTGTGACTACATGCAATCTCAACTGGCAAGAAGGATCCATCTTAGAACGTTTCCCTTTGCATAATTAGATGGAGGAGAGGATCAGGTGCCAAAGCAAAGGGTTAAGTCTCATAAACAGGCTCAGCTGGCACATAGAAACTGACCCTGTGCCTCCAAATAGTCCCGTTCTAACTACCTAGCATGAGCCGGTCACGCTGCTCGACTCTTATTGAATCAGCCTGGCATGATTCATTTTGGTCTGAGTCTCCTAAGGCGATAATTTCGCATTGTGTCCATGTGTGAAAGAGAAAGGTACACAACCACATCTAAAGAACTGTCTCAAGTAGCATCATTTTTTAAATGAGACTTAATCAGTTTAACCATCTGCTCATGTTGTTCATATCCGGTACAAGGAGACAGACATTCTTCAGATGAGCCCAATCAGTGACCATCGCTGTTTGCTTCTATAACTCATTTCATCCTCCAATGACCCTGTGGACACGTAACGCACGGACATGGATCATATTTACCGAAAGCAACAGGTGGTGATTTCCTGAGTGTGAGTGAGTGTGTTCTCCAGCTAAAAGTGTCCATCTGTGAGTCAGGTACTTATCGCTCATTTTTAGATGTCATGTGATTAAAAAAGAATAAGGGCTGTTATCTAGATGGGCAGGCAGCCTGCTCCAAGCACACTAAAGTCACACAGATGTAACGAAGCACAACTTGACATTAAACGCATGGGACATATGTAACACCCACACCCATGTGCCCACAGATGACGTCATTCTGTATTCCCTCAATGGTTTTTAATTCTGTCTTTTTTATTCCTGTAATATCCATTTACAACCTCTGCTTCTCCTGGCAACCCACAGTTTTAAAGCTGGGGCCTCTCAGCATCATGTATTACACGTGGTTCCACATCCTGTTTGTTTCAAAAGGTAAAAAAAGGTGTTTTTGTCCTCCAGGCAGTAGAAGCAGAACAGAATGCCGCACAGACTGGGACATATTTTGATGACTTATCTGTGTTACTAAGTGACCACCATTGTAAGAAACAACATATCAGTAGCCTATAAGAGGATAGGATGATTGTCTGATGCACCTGCCCCAGTTCACAGTGTCAGTAAATATCTACTGGTATATGGAATGATGCCAACATTTCAAATTACACAATTAAAAGGTGGGCTTGTTCATTCTTCAAGAGTCCCTAATGCAAAGCCCTGATGCCATGGCAACAGAGCTGCCAGAATCATGTGACTGCCTAAAACCAGCATGCTAATGAGAGTACATACTGTTACTGTATACTGCTTTGAATAAGATTGCTTGTAGTAAAGTGTTTAATAAGTCCCAAAATCCGCAAAGGTGAAAGGCGCATGCAGCTTGAAAGCAATCATCATGAAAGATAACAGTATTTATGATCAGAATAATATTCCCACCATACAGGTGCAGAGTTGTGACAGACTATAACCTGAAAAAGGATTTTTCTGACATGAACAAACTGATGTGCATATATAAAGCAAAATGAGCTGACAGAAACATGAAGGAACATAAACAAATAAAATTTTAAAAAAAAACGAAGAAAAATCTGACAATGTTCGCATCAAACAGATAAATGAGAAGCTGTTGTCCCGGTTTAAATGGTCTCTGGTCACAGATGTACAGTATGTTGCAGCTCTTCCTTTGATATTCTTCTTGATTCTTAAGAAATTCAGCTATTTTATATCTTACACCTAAACGGATACTTTTTAACACCTTAAAAGTTGCATCATCAAAATGTTTTTTTTAACACTGCCAGAGGGAGCCATTTTGAAGCTTCAGATTGACAAAGCACAGCCTGAAACTAGCTATGAGTATAACCTTAGGCTTCTCCACTGACGCTTCTCCCGATAGACAGAGTAAACATTCAGGATATGCCCAGAAAAACAATGTTCAAGAAACGTAATAAGGACTCATACCAGCTCCCAACCCACAAAAACTGTCAGTGGTGAGTAAAAAGCTACATGAAAAGCTCCTATTATCTTTTATCCCCTTCAGTTTGCCAAAAGTATTCTGTTAATTAACATACAAGAAAATTATGCACAAATAAAAACAAATGCTAACAAAAAACATATTAGATGTTATCTGATTAAGGGGAAAATGTAAAGGCTGACAGATCAAATCTTTATTTTTATATGGAACTGTGTTCAAAGAAAAAGCTTTTTGAAACAAAGATGTCTCAATTATGAAACAACATAAGTGAGGAAAGAGAGGGAAGATGGAGAGGGAGCAGAGAAGAGGAACAAAGGAAGAGAAAGAGACAGTGCATAATTAGAACAGCTGCCACAAGAAGCACTGGTGTCAAGTCAGCCAAATAAAGCCCTGCCACGAAGAGGACAATGCTCCAGCAGCCCTCTGCTGTATGTGGCCACATAAACACCGTTATCCCAGGCTGCAAACTGACATACTGGGAAACAATGGGACCAGTGACAACAGCTAAAACGCAATCATGTAATGCATTTCAGGTTAGTCTATAATCCAATGAGGCCTCTGTTTGCAGGTTTAACACCTACTTGGCTGCAGATGTCAGAGTTGGATAGCTGCAGGACATAGTGCAACAGACTGAGGGGGAGAAGGGGGGGGGGCATCTCAGAGTGTAAAATGTGATGGAAGAGAGAATGGAAAAATTTAAGAAAAACGTAGAATATATCATTTATCAGCACCCATGTGTCTACAAATAATGTTTATACCAGGATAACAGAAGGGAGGATTAGTTTAGAATATGCTGTATGTTTGTCAGTGCACACAGCAAATCTCAACCAATCTGTTAACTGAAAAAAAGGATAATCCGATATAAATTATCCTGCTGTGCAAATAAAATCAAGTGACTGAAATCTAACACTTCATAATCTGCTGAGAATTGTCTTTTTGAACGTCTAAAGCATTTCATTGTCATTATTCCCTGCATATTCAGGCGTACATTAGGAATGATCTCCAGTATGTTATTGGCACCTTATTGTTCATAGATATAAATAAATAGTCACCTTGAGCTGCTATACTGCTAAAGAGGGACAAGATGTCAGGAGACGTTTCTGAAAACAAATCACACAATCTTTCTATTTTTTTGTTAATTTTTTTTTTAGATTAATCAGTTATAGTGCTGAAGACTGTCTCTCACAAGAATTTAGGTTGCTTTTGTGCAACAGCGTCCTTTCCTTGTGTAGCGTTCCGAGGGGCATAGAGCTTCAAAATTATGTTTGCTTGTATTCTTATGGATTTTTTCTCTTTCATACTGAAATCAAACATACACATCATTACAACTGAGCTAATCCACATTTCTAAGGCTTTAAAATTCAGTTTGTGAGTGAATGAATGTGGATGAATGTGCCCTTGCCAGACATGCCAGAAAGTTGTGGATTCTCTTTTTTTATTATTATTTTATCTCCTACAATTCCTCAGTGTGTAACATCAGTATTGGGTAGACCTCATCCTTCAAATTCAAATTCAAAAGCTTTACTGTCATTAGTACAGTACAGGAATGCTGTATGCACAACGAAATTACAAGGCCACAACGAAACTGCTGGAATAAATAAATAAAGATAAAATATATAAATAGAAATAAAAATAAGTCCAAATCCATAGTAGGTAGAAATTACATAACACACAGAGTATATACATGAATATATACGTACCCATATACATACACACATGCACTCATATACATATATTCACAAATGCATTTATATGCATATATACATGCACATACACGGGCACATGCATTCCATGAAATGAATGCATCATTGGGGTCTGGTGCATGTGTGCATTCATGGTGGTGATGGCTGTGGGGAAAAAACTGTCTTTGAGTCTCACACAGACTCTAGATTATCAAATAAATTTTCGGATTTTGTATCAATACAAATCTAATTTTTATTTTATCGGTGGAGTGAAGGCATTGCAGGACAGGGTCCTGGGTTGGGAAACACCTAAGTGAACTGGTGCACGGGTAAGTCACATAAGATGATGACAGACCCACTTATTTTCTTATGCTGTCAAGATATTGACCACTGAGGTTAAGAAGTGTATACGTCACACATGCCAGTGTGAACTTGTGTATTAAAAGCTGACAATCATCTCTGAGCAGAAATGACCTGGATTCCATTTTAAAGAAATGATTTTCACAGCAGCTGTATGCAAAAAAAATATTCTGATAAGAAACTGTTTGCTAACATCTTAACGGGTAATAATCTGGTTTGTTTGCAGCTTGCATCTGCTGCTATGGAGGACAGTTTTGGGGAATTATTGATGATGCATCCAAGGCAATTAGCAGCTACTTGGGAAGAGAGTACTGTATCTTGAGGCAGCAGTCTTCAGGGAGGCTGTTTAATAGTTCTGAAAATCTGACCTCAAATGCAAAGTTACTTTTACCCTTTCATGCAAAGACTTGTTAGAAAGATCTGAAATAAATCTCTTGAGGACAGTCTTACCCTACTGAAATGCATCAGAATTGACAGCAAGGAGGAAATGATTAATGTGCTTCTGAGTCGACCAGCGCAACAGCATACTGTGATTATGAGTTGTTGGCCTGCAACCAGGCTTTCCTTTTTAAAAAAGAAAAAAAAGTAATTGACCATATGGCACGGAGGACTAGAGGCTCCTTATAAAGTGTTTACATTCACTGTCTGTAAAAGTAAGGATGTATGTTGGAGCTGAGGATGTGTCATTGATCATGATTGTTGCAACTCTTGCATTTCTCCCTCAGAAACCAACAAGATGTCCTGATGTCATTCTTTTACAGATTGCAGATTAAATTCACCAACTTTTATGCTGTGTAAGATGCTGTTACTTTTGCATGTGTAATCCCCCCCCCCAATGAGAAAAGGAAAAAAACATCCAAAATCAGCTTTAGAGAAAAGTTAATGGTTTGGTGCTTGGGAGTTTTGTGTGGGCGATACAGAAGATAAAAACTTGGCAACTAATTTCCATCTTCTTTTTTTTTTTTTTTTTTTTGCAGAGAGTGTCCTCATTGCAGACTTTAAAGGCCCCGCAGGAACGCTGTGGGCCTCATCTGAGCTCAGCTGGTTCGGATACAAAAGACTAATCTCCTCCTGCTTGCAGTTTTTATGATTCTATTTTGTAGCTCTGCCAATAAAAAGCAAGAGAAGAGGATCCCCAGGCAAAGCAGGGGATGACATAAAAGAGACGGATGCTTCTGATGCTGCTGAAAAGTCTCCAAGACTTTCTTTGAACTCCCTTCACATATATTCTTCTCTCTCTTCCTACCTAATCATCCTGTGTGAGGCTGTATTTGCCATATGTATATGAATGTGTGATCCTGTCATCTCAGTCCTGATTCATTTTCTTTCACAGAGCGAAATGTGGAGCGTGCTTCCTGCAGAAAAGGCAGGTGAGTCGACTAAAGGCAACACATCAACACCTAAGAGCATATACATGCTAAAGCCTTGACCTACATTCCCATTGTCCCTCAGTGTCTCCCACTCATTTCACCAGAATCCTTCACATTAGTTTTGTTTCTAACAACCGCATCTGTGTGCAAATACACACACACTCAATGTGCAGGCTGTTTATAATTGATGAGCACAGCGGTGGGGCGACGATGAGAGGGACCAGAGAGCCATCGCATTGAAACTGGCATTCGGCCGACCTTTCACGGCTTCGCTGGCATGCCTCTTTGAATGCATGCGTTTGCATGTGTGCAGCGCGTGGGTGCATGTGTGGGTGTATTTACCACGCTCGGGTGGCAGGTGGTGAGAGAAAACGCGAGGAGGCAAATGCTGATGACAGAGATGATGGAGAGTATTCTTCAGAGATGCTCTGATAAAAGTAAACAATGATGATGAAAGAGTTGAGAACGGTGAGGAGGGACTGTTGTGAGCTGCTTGTAATAAGAACAGGTGTGAAAAGCAGGACACTTATGTTTGCTAGAGGAAATAAAATAACATGAAACTCTTTTGTTCAAAGTGCCATTACACACAAACTCCTACAGAATGGTGCTGGCTTTGTGATTTGACAAGTGCTTCTCCAAACTCCACTTTACTGACAGAAAAGTTTATGTGTTAAAGGTCTGTGTGTGCAGCTGTAACCTCCGGCTGCTGACGGCTTTTCCTCTGACAGCCCTGGCTCTTTAATGTATGCACACATGGTATTTCCAATACATTTGGAAAAGAATGTCACACAAGCTGCGCCGCCTTAGGAGCCTGGCAGGGTGTTGGTTGATTTCTATATGCACAACGTGCTCGTGGGACTGCGTATGTGAGCATACAGTCAGTATTCTTCACTGCTGGGGGGAGAGAAAGCTGCAGGAGCTGGGGATACAGTGGTGCCAGCTGCATGCTGTGAAGATGTGGAGGAGGTGTCGTCACTTTAAGGCTGCTTTTGTCACTCCTGCCTACTCAGACAGATTCATCAACTGTGTTTTATTTTACTAATAGTGTTGATGGCTGACAGCTATAATGATGAAAAATGCCATTGCCTTTACTCTTTATTTATAAGCTCATCATTCAGATTCAATCAGACTGAAAAGTTGCATTTTTAAAGTATATTGAAAATTAAACTTTTTGCTGGATTCTCCTTTAAAGCAACACTAAATCAGTTTTCACCTTTAAAACTCTGTGCTTTTGACTCATTTGATGGCACACTGACATTCATTATGCACAATCCCAGAGCCACTGTTGCCCTGCAGTGTGACAGAGCTGGGAAACAATACTTTACAGGTTCGAGTTCCAGCCCAGAACGTCATGTGACACGCACTAGCAACTGGATATCAACACACTGGTGGCTCACCATGGCTGATTCAACATAGAAACTGGACGTGAGGAAAATAAAAAGAGAAAATGGCAGATGAAGACAAAAGTCAACATTCAGACTGGTTTCTGTCCATTTAAGTGAGCTCAGAGAAGAAACAGGATGCAAGACGGATGCTGAATTAGTCTTTGTTGGGGAAAGCAAAGTGCTAAAATGTGCTTGAGTTCAGAGTGCGACTTCAACAGAAATAGGCCTAGATTTACTTTGTCAAGCACCAGGTTTCTCCAGCTTTGTGGGTAACACCCCCAAATTGAATTAATCCACAAACTCAGGAGTAACCAGTTAATTTCAGTAATGTCCAAAGCAATCAACCAAGAACAGTGCAAGATCGCTTGAAGAACATTTAGCGCAGCAACAAGTCAGGCCCAGCTTGTTTTGTTTTTTGTTACAGAACCTTTTAGCATGAACATAATTATCTGTTCAGCTACTTTAGCTGAGATTTAAAAAAAAAAAAAAAAAGCTTAATAAAACAGCTCTGTCATGAGAGTCACAAGATTTTGCTCCTGAGTTTAAATGCATCTGGATTTATTACAAATTGCAAGTGAGGAAGGGCCAAATTCTGCCAGTGGACAGCTTTTTTTCTTCTTACACATGTCACTGTGCACCAAAGTGCTGTGTGGGTTTGAACTCCATCTCCTAGATAAGGGTCATGCACACTTTTAGTCAAAGGGATATCTCTGAGACCAAGTAGACAGGGTGCATGATCAATGGGCTCTATGCACAGCTCCACTACTTCAGGTAGCTCCTTTGTTTCCTGTCTTTCATTACTGGATGAGCTGATTAATTCAGGTGTGCCTGACCTCAGTAACTGGCCAGACACACCTGGATTAATCACTTCGTCCAATGAAGGACAGGAAACAAAGGCGCTACCTTAAGTTCAGGAAGTAGTGGAGCTGTGCATATTGGAGGCATACACAAGTCCAACTGATGTCCATATAAGGAGAATTTTGTGTGATAGAGTAGCTGATGTATGAGCACTCATGAAGCATTTTAGAGTGTCTGAAGTAAAAAATATAGCATAACAGATGAGACATGCAGTTGTTATGGCAGTGAGGAGTATGCAAGAAATCCGCGAAGGGTGAAGCTTTTGAAGAGTCGTGGCATAAATTTAAAAATCTTGTAAAACATGTTCTTTTTGTGCTACTGTTATTAGATTTGGACAAGTACTGGCATCGGGTTGTTGTCTGGTTGTTTTCCAACACTGTCATCATCCAACGATTTGCAAAGAAACAGATGCATCACAACATTCTGCATTTCTCTGCACTCGGTAAAGATGCGGGTGAGAAAGCTAAATGATGATGATGATGATGTTCCTTCAGGGTTTATAGTGTGGCAATTGAAAAAACATTAATAAAGCAAAAAAAAAAAAAAAAAAAAGTGATTGGTGTTAGATGACTCCTTTAAGTTTAATATTGCAGGTCATTTGTGATTTCCTCCACTCATTCCTTTTTTTTTTTTTTTTTTTTTTTGGTATTCCTAACAAAATATTTTCAAAAGTAGAATGTCTTCATTCCCCGTATCATCTCCTCCCACGGTGTTGTGCAACACCTAGGCTTTCTCAGCACAGCAACAACCACCACAATGTCAGTTGCAGGAGCCAAGACACTATTTCAGCACTGAATAAGGATGCAAAAAGCAGTTAATCTTAAAGCACAAGGCTTAGTAAAGAATTTGCATAGATTACTTTACATACACTCCTCCTAGCAGGTTTTGATTTGGAAAGGAAATTCCCATAAAAATATCAGCAACAGAGCCAGGTTAGAAAAAAAAAACAGCTATGCCTCTCACACCTCTGCACCAAACAGCTCTGCAAGATGTTTTGATATCCTCCACAAACAAACAAAGCCTTATCTGCCTTCCTGTGGGCAGTACTGGTCAAAGCAGTTATGTAAAATCTATAGTTACTGAGCCTAAAAGCAAAATGTTCAAAATTCAAATGCATAGCCAATTGAATAATTGTTATTCAGTCTCCCCAAGGCTGACTAATCTCATTACCTTGACCCTTGGTGCAAGGAAAATTAACTTGACATAACTGCTGGTGCTTTGAAAATGACCTCCTTCCTCTCCTCTAATTTCACTTTCTCTAACTTCTTTTCAGAATTTGGAATCTTCTTTCCGTTTTTATTGAAACACATGCAGTGACTATTAATATTAAATACCGACATGATACTGTTTTATGTTTATTGTTGCTGATAATTCTTTCCCAGAGTGGTTAAACTAGGTGCAAGATACAAACAATAGCAACTAGAGCAGAAAGAGAAATTATCAAGGAAGTAAACAGATGTTTTTGCAATCATCCACACAGTTAATGAAAATAAAGTAAGAGTTGAAATTAGTGAGCATTTGTGTGCATCAAAGCATCATACAGAACATTTGAAGCAGCTGCTTGGACCCTGCTGGAGTATCACAGTTTCTAACGTAAGTATGTGCCAAACATTCGGACAAAACACGCGAGGCCAAGAACAAACCAAATGGTTCAAAAAGGGAAAAAAATGAGTTGGTAGAATTCCTCAGCAGGCTACATACTCATCTAAATAAAACACTGATTCTGATACGCAGCTTGAATTCACTTTGACAAAGAGAATGTCTGCAGACATCAGTGTAGGAGTGGGTGGAAATAATGAGCTGGTGTGTGTTCATTATTGTGTAACTTGTGTATGCATGTGCTAAGATGTGGAGAGACTTGATTAAATCTTAAGAAGAATCATCATGAGTTGCAAGCATCGTTTGTCAATCATTCTCTGAGACTGGGGAGACATACTGGAATAACAGCACATACATGGTGGACTGCAGTGACTACAGATGCGGGCAGGAAAAAGTTCCCCTTTCAGCCGACTGTCAGCCACTTACCAGCGACTTGTCTGCTAATTCAATCGCACAGAGAAACGCCTGTGTGCACAGGGGAAACAATTTCAGAGCATAAATGAACGCCCGGAACAAGGACGTCTCCACACGCCAAGTTTGGACACCGTGCGTGATGACGTATTCGCGGGACAAATCGTTCAGCCAGTGATAGTGCAGTAATAGTGCACTATTGCTGCACCACTTCTGGCAGAAAAAGGCGGAACTTTTTCATGCCCGCATCTGTACAATAGTTGCGTTAGAAATAAAAAAGAAAGAAAGAAGGATGTTCTCAAATCCTGGCACTTTTATCCAGCAGTCATGGCTTTAAATGTCCATAAATGTTTAGGAGTTACATAATATCACAGATGCTTGTTGCTATTTAACTATATTCTAATCATCTTGAAGTCTACTTGGAAGACACATGTCATACATGTCTAGTAGAAACAGTCAAAACATGCAAACAGGCTATTTTACCCCCGTCTGGCTAATTATTTTTCTGAACAAATGAATGCACATTTTATTGCCCATACATCATTTTTAAAGGGACACTGCAGAAATATGGGTAGAAACAGGCCTTTACACATCACAGCCCCTTCAAATCAGTCAACAATTTTAGTTTCTTGTTCATACATAGTTGTATAAACATAGTTGCCTTGTAGGCAATTTTCTTTACGGTAAGTTAAAGGTTGCACAGATGGACATTTAAGTCACTTTGGTGGGTATAATCAGGGATGCAGAGAGTTTAACACCAGCCTTGGTGGATATCAGGTGAGGGTATGCAAGCCACATCAGTCGGTACAAAATGAGTGGCTCTGCCACCTTTCTCCCAGCTCAAAGTAAAACACCGGTCAAAAACATGGTGAGCAGTTTTCATACAAATACCACAAAAAATGTAGTTTAGTCAGATAGATTTAAACAGCAGATAAATGTTGCTGGTAAAATCAAATGTGTTGTGAAAAAACAGATCTTATACTATCTTAAATATTTTCTCTCATTTTTCCCGGTATGTCTCAGTAGCTGACAGCAGCAGCTTAATGAGAAATCTTAGTATTCGGATTTACAGTACACATATTTCTTCCAAACGTGACAGTCTGAGACTCCAAACCTAATTTAAAAGTGATAATGTGTTGTGTACTTCTGCTCACAGAACAACAAATGTCACAGTTACCTTTTTTTGTTTTTTTGTCTGTTGCCACATTCTCTCTTCCATCTATCTAATTTTTACACCCGTTAAATCCTATTCAGGGTCACAGGGGTCGCTGCATCCTATTGCAGGTGCTATTGGGTGACAGACAGGGTCCATTAACACAGGCTGTCAGCATAGAGACAGGCCCAACAGGGACACAAATGAAACAAACAGCCATTTGCACTCAATTATGGGGTTGATTTAAAATAAATAATTAACCTAAAATACAGTACATTTTTGGGCTGTCGGAGAACACCAGAGCCACAGCACTTCCTTTCTTCCTTTTGTACACTTTATAGGGCCAAATAATAATAGTATAAGGCATTGCTACATGGCAGGCATATGTACTGATTACTGTGAGCTAACAGAAACAAGAAAAGCCATAAAAACTCCTGTCCCTCCCTATCAGTCTGACTCTTTTATCACTGAGGCAATTTTTAAAGAAATCATACACTGGAATTGCAGAAATTCGATTTTTGGAGGCTGCGAGAGTAAGAAATATTAGATGTATACACATGTGAGCTCAGATAATCAAGTAAGTACAGGAAATAATAACAAGATTACTCATTTTTCACCATTTTGTTCCCTCAGTTTCTCTGTTTCTCATTTCTCCAGTCTTTATCTTCCATCTCTGAGGAAAACAGCCAGCTGATTCCTCCGTCTGGCTTTCCACTTTTCATTTGCTTTTACTAGTTGCCTCACAGGTCATCTGTTGCCATTAGCAACTGTCCATCAAAGCAGGCAGTGGGAGAGGATTCCTCTACCGGCTGCTTTACTGTAATAGATCTCAGCCAGGGCTCTGAAGTGTTGCTAGGCAAAGAGGAAACTAAACCCTTCAAATCTAGTTCCCAGGTGATTATAGAGCTGCTGACTAATAATTATATTATTTCTTTTTGTGTGAAGAGAAAGAACATGTAACATACTGTTTTCTGTAGAGATATATGCTACTTTATCAACACACATGCAAAAAATTACCTCGAAGCTAATTTGATTTCTCTATTTTTATTTATTGTTTTATTGCTGGTTTTTTCTCTCAACTTTGAAAAGCAAACTTTCATTTATACTAATATAATCCACCAGAGAATGCAAATCATTTGATAAACAAAAACAGAGAGCCATATAAAAGACAACGCAAGCTATTTACATAATCGGAATTCAGTGACAGGGTTTCCTCCGATGGGAAACAAAGCTCTCGCAATCAGGACGTAGCAGAGCGAGACAGTGACACCAATTACTGCAAACTGGGACAACCTTCCTGGTATGTGAATGCTCACAAACATATTAAGACATAAACAAAGGAAGCCGCAAAACTAGAGGGTAAACACTAAACGTTCTTATCTGAAAGTTGCAAATGTTTATGGAAAGAAAACTGTATTAGCAAATGTAAAAACTAATTTCCATGATTTTAGTCCCTTTCTTTTGCTTTCTTTTTGTTTCTACCATTTTTCTGCAGTTTCAAAATCACATTGAACGTGCTTATTAGAAAGAAGTGTTTTCCTTTTCTTTTTTTAATCATAAACACAACAACATCTGCCTAATTAATCTACAATTTCACCCCCAAGGTGCCTCCTTGCAAAGATCTTCATCTATCGCATGGCCTGCACAATATCACAGTTAGCCAGGCAACATTCCTCCCGAGGGTGTAGCTGAAACTGGTTTCTATGGCAACTGGCACAAAAACCAGTTTGAATGACAAGTGGTAATAGCTGACAGAAAAAAATGAGTGGCAAGACACAACACCCCTCCCCTGCTTCTTTTAACAGCTTAGTGGTCCTTATCCACCTCTTCCCCCCTTTTCTTCTCCATATAAGATCCTCCTCTTCTCTCTCCTGTTTTCACCCTCTCCTCTTTCCTTTCTGGATCGTTTTCTCTTTCTCCCCAGTGATTTTCCAGCAGAGACAACATACGGCGAGTCACCAGTGGGCATCGCTCCCATTCTGTCATCATGAGGGCATTTCTCTTTCTAGTCACATTGCCTGGAACAGCTCTGACCCCCTGTCAGCGAGTCATCCGCTGCATTCAGAGACAAACCCATGAAGGGAAAGAAATTACAAGCTGAGAATTTAGAAATTATATGGTTTGAGAAAACTCTCTGAAGTTGGATTTATTGCTCCCAAACAACTGAATTTGAAAACCTCTGTTACAGTCAAACACCACTAAATAAACTTTTGTTGCTACTTTTGACCCAGTCAGTCTCATTCTGATCCTTTCAAACTCTTTACAGTCTTTGCACAGCCCACCTCTTCTTCATCTTCACCTTCTCCCAGTTGTTTCCTCATAAAGTCATAAAAACGGAAAGTAAGCTAACAAGTTTTTGATAAAATGTTAAGAAGAGTGGTCTGCAAATCTGTTCTTGGGGGAACAAAGGGAGTTGAGTCAAACCATACCCGAGGTTGAAATGATTTGTTAAAGATTTGTAAATCACTTCAGCTTCAGGTCTGTCTTGTCAACACCAACATATTATTTTAGCTCACTAGTTTTGGACTAATTTTTCCTCCATTTCTGGGGATTTCTTTAAGGATAAACTTTTTTTCAACTGGACCCTAGAACAGAGAGTTAGCTCTCCGTTAGTTATTTGGGGGGGTATCTACACTCTACAGGCTGCGCACGCCCCCGACACGCACCATCACAGTACAGCTGAGAAGAGCCACTTACTGGCCACCAATAAACCACAATCGCAAAACTCTAAACTCAAGGGACAACAGTACTTGTTCATTCGTTCATTCAACTTTGGTCAAATGAAAGAGTTTTTGCTGCAGATAATGCTGCCCCACCTCTCCCATTATATGGATGCACACCGGAGGGCGACTTAATCTAAATATCGCCCGAAAGAGAAGTGAGAGAAATTTTAACGTTGAGTAAATCAGTCAATCAACTTTATTTGCCGAATGTGCCACAGCACAGATGAAATTACAGTCCGCTCAAATCCACAGTGCATAAAATATAATAAACTATAAAAATACTTTTTTTAGGAATCCGCTCAGATACCCAGAAATCTAAATACAATTAAGTTTAAATACTTAAGAAGATTAAAAATTTACAAATGGGTTGTGTAAAAATGCATGTGTAAACTCCTAGAAATAAGGTCCAGGTTGAAAGAAAGAAAGTTATCCTTTAAGACCACTCTAAGGTATTATAGAGTCAAACAGCCAGTTTAGGTTGGTTTTCACCAAATGCACATGATGAAGTGATTGGCTTTAACTTTTCCATGTTTTCAGGCTGCACAGAAGCACCAAAAACTGCTGATTACTAATTCTCTAAATCAAGCTTAAATCTTATTTGGATAACATTTTTGGACCTCTTCCATCAACTTGGCTCAACTTTAAAGTAAAGGGAGTAAATCTGTAACTAAACTTTATAAATAATCAAGGTCCTCATTGGACATTAGCTATTTTGGTTTGTGTAATACCCAGCTTCATTCACTGGAAGTATGGCACCTGCAAACGTTGCCTGATTAAATTGAAAAGACGTGGTAAAATTAAGAATTGTCCATTATATTTTGTAACATATGCAGCATTCTTCTCTGTGTACTCAGCTCCAGGGGCTCTGGAGTTGTTCCCAGGACATAACCAGCCTTCTTGATAAGTTTGTTCAGCTAAAGTCTGTAGTTCTGACGCTGCTGTCCCAGCAGACAGCTGTGAAGCACATTAGACTTTCCACAATGGACTTACTGAGGATGCAACATTTTGGTGCAGACACCAAACAACCCCAGTTTCCTCAAGAGGAACATTTGGCTCCCTCTCTTCTTGGAGACTATCTCAGTGTTGCACTTATAATCAAGTCTGTTGTCCAGATGAACTTACAAATATTTACAGCCGTCCAACAACTTCATCTCTTCTCCCAGGATGTAAATAACTCATGTTCCTCTGAAAATCCACATTCATCTCTTTTGTTTTGTTTTGTTCAAGATGATATGATTGTGACCAGCTTTCTGTACTCAGCTTCTTGTCCATCACTGATACACTCTACAACTGCAGAGTAATCTGAGTATTTGCGCAGATGGCAAGACTTGAAATGGAAAGAAATGAAATGGTGAGATTACAGACCCTTGTGGTGCCCCTGCTGACCACCATCTCATACACAACTTTTCAGTCTCACAAACTGATCAGTTTGTCGCGTAGTCATAAATCCAGATGATTGTGGAGGTCTCAACCTGGAATTTCGGAAGTTTTTCACATAACTCTGCTGCTGAATTGTGTTCAATCAAATCAAATCAAAGATACTTTATTGATCCCCGAGGGGAAATTCATGTTTCAGTACAACCCATCCAAGGCACACAAACAAAATATATAAACAAGACAGGATCAGGCAGACCGTGGCCACGCAGCCCTTCACAGGGCGCACCTTTGCAGATTTGGAAAACGATAACATGAGGAAAGGTGGTGGTTGTAAAAGAAAAAGCACCTGATCCCCATTATGCTGCCTGATTTGTGCAGATGAGGATGGGTTCAATGAAGCAGGGAGAGGATGGTATCTTCAACCCCAGGCCCATTATGATAAGCAAACTGTAATAGGTCATGAAAGGTGTTTAGTTACTAATAAAGGTGAGCTGATAACACTATACAACAGCAGCAGAGGAACCTCATTCACCTCATATCTCTGCTCATTCAGTGTTTATTCTCAGGGGGATCCCATCCTGTCACCTACCTTTTAGTTATGTCACTGCCCGATAAGGATGCATTAGGGTTGTTTTCAATTAAAATCTTGTATGTCATTAACTTTTGATGCATCTTCAATTTGTATCTTCTTATTGAAATAACTGCTCATAAGAGATGAAATCAAGAGCAAGATTTTTATGTATCATGCATCACCCCTCGTTAATTACTGGCTTATACGAAGGAGTGGCAGAGAGTGATGCACAGGTCGACCCGTGCAGGTCGCATGAGCTGAAAATTTTTACTTAAATTGCAGCAGGAGTGGACAGCTAAAGGCCAATAAGCAACATTGCCCACCACACCTTTTTGAGTTATTTTACTCGCTAGCAGAATGACGTAACTTCATTTTCCACTTACCCTCATGCTGAGCAAGACTCTGGAGCACTTTTTTAATATGTCAAATGCAGCCGGCGATCAGGAAGGCTTCTCGTTTTCCCCCAATTTTCATATTATGGAGTTCGCCGGGGCCCAAGCCTAAAAGGTCCATAAAAGTCCACAAAAACTTGTTAATATTCCTCCATACTGCTCGTTCAATGTAGTCCAACTGTCCTGAGTGGGTAGCGTCCATAATTTACTCAAAACAACGTCATTTAGTGTATTTTTAGAGCCTAAACAGTAGTACATCCCATCAGAGGCCTCCGTAGTTTCGTGAATGCGCTTATGCGTGCTTCATGGAAGTAAGATGTAATACTGTTTAGACTCTAAAAATATAGTAAATGATGTTGTTTCGAGTAAATTCTGGCTGCTACCCACTCAGGACACTTGGATTACATTGGACGAGCAGTATGGAGGAATATTGACAATTTTTGTGGACTTTGGTGGACCTTTTGGCTCGGGCCTTGGTGAACTCCATTATATGAAAATTGGGTGGAAACGAGAAGCCTTCCTGATCGCCAGCTGCATTTGAGATATTAAAAAGTGCTCCAGAGTCTTGCTCACCATGAGGGTAAGTGGAAAATAAAATTACATCATTCTGTGGGTGTACTATTCCTTTAAGTTCTGTTTACCTGTAAGAGATTTTGCCCTGGAGAAAGTGTAATAGGTTTACTGTATATTGGAGATGTAAGGCCAGATATAGTTTCTATAAACAGCAGAATGACAAAACAACAAAAAGCAATATTCAGTTTGACAATCAGAGAAAGTAGCACATCTAAACATCATCTCCCAACATAACTTGCAGAGTAATTTGCCTCAGCATCGATCAGGTAAATGAAAAAAGCACAGTTCTTGTCTGGCAGTTGCTTCGGGCTCCAGGGATGTGATGAGGAGGTACTCAGGGTTTGTTAAAACCTGTCAGTAAGCAAGAGTACTGTAGGTTCATAGACTCCATGGTTACCATGGCAACTGACCTGTTAGTTTCAGTTACCCTCGGGAAGATTTCAACTATGGTTTGAACACAAAAACACAGCTTGTGCTGAACTAGTAATCCAAGCCTGTGGGCAGGGTCTTCGTGCAGATATGAGTGTAAAGCCCTACAACCAGAGCAAGAATGCAGCTAGAACTTCATGAGCTACAGCTAAAATTAAGATTAACACACCGACAGAATCATGTTTTAGCCAGACAGGCTAAATCTCAGTTTTTTCGGTCCCTCATGACCTTCTGGCAAGGCAATGCTTCCCAACCGTTTTCCATGACTGGCTGTGCAAAGTAATGCATGTTATAGGTGGCTGTAGAGGTTATTGCATTTTGAGATGCTGTAAACTGGTTTTTCTAGATTATGCTTTTCCAGATTTCTAACGGAGTGATGTTATTTCCTCGTCATTACATTCAATTGAATTTAATTGTATTTCTCCAAGCATGAAATTCTTTGATAAACATCATTTTAAAAAATAGTGGCAAAGTGAAAAGTGTGAAATAATAAATTCATAGAGACCAATTATCTCTGTAACGCTTCACTCATGGGAAGAAAATGACGGTCTTCTTCTTGGCGAAGACCCTGACTTCTTCCACTTATGAATGCTGCAGCAGAAATCTCTAAATAAATCTTGTCGTAATGCTGCAGACTAGACATGTTGGAGATATGGTTATTACTGGGTGCTTCTGCCAGTCAAATGTAAATGCATTGATGCGGTGATTTCAGTAATTATAACCAATCCCTCATAATACCCCACATCTAAATTCAATGAAGGAAAATAGATACAGAGCACTGGTGACATGTGTGACAAAGTTTATTCTCTATTCACTGTTTTATCCAATTATGAAAGATTGTGTATATTTATCTTTAAAACATTTATTAAAACGTTTTTTATTGCTCATAAATTGACTGTTACCCTGGCTAGGAGACCGAATTAGAAATCTTTACATTGTGCAAATGCTTGGAAAGTTCTGACAAACAGAATAATCAGATTAAGTGTTACTGTTTGACTTCTATTACTATGACAGAAGAAGAGAGCAACTGGAGCAGCATTAATAATTCCTTTTGTGTATCTCTACTGCTTAACCAACACCTTCGTAAGCAGGAAAACCTACTCCCATAATCTTAACCTTCTTTTTTATTGTTACGCATGTCGACAATCTAAATGTAGCACAGTACACAAGCAATAGTAATGCAACCTGTCTACATGAAGGCCTGCAGAAATACCACGCTTAATGGTATTTATGCATGTTAAATCAAAAACCTTTATTTATCATTTTATCATTTTCGATGTGAAAGCATACAGTAACAGTTATGATTCAATGGTGTATTCTTTGAATAATAATTAAAATGAAAGTCATACATACAAAGGACTCCTTATAAGAAAAGTTGGATTCCTATAATAGATCAGTCACGCAAATATTTCCCTACAGCTAACTGCATTACTGACATATGACAGAAAAAAAAAACAACATTTAGGGAAGGAAAACTGAGCACCTATAAAAACATGTTACCAAAAGTAGGACTGAAGAGGCAAAATAGGCTGAAAAGCTAATTAGGGGAAAAAGGAATTGAACGAGCAGAGAAAGACAGCAAATGTATGTCACCTGAAATATTTTCAGAAGCGCTAAAATATGTGAAAAGATAAGCAGCGCAATAGTTTAATTAACAGAGGGTAATTGAGAAACTGTGTGGAGCTGCCAAAAGAAATAACAGTCTGCCTCTAATAATAGCCTCTGTTTCACTGAGTCAAAAGAAAGTCTCTGTGATTGGAGGAAATGCCTTATAAAAGGAAAAGAAATTAAAAGGGAGAGAAACATCATCTGTCACGTAGATTTCCACACCACTGGGCACAGACACTGATTTTTAAACCCAATGTACGCTCGAGGCAACGACAACACTGTCATTGTGATTATGTAGGGCGTCTTTTTTGGGTTTGTTTGTTTTTTTGATGGATTGTCAGAATCAAGTTTGAAAAAACAAAAGAAATATGCAGATGGTACCCACCAGCTTCATCTGAGCACAAAGGCTCAGGCATCTAAGCACAGAGAGCTCTGTGATTCCATTGAGTTAAAAACCCTAAAGCACTGCCATGGATTCTGGAGATAATGGAAAATATGTTCCTCACCGTCCAGGGTGCCACTGGTTGCTTCTTCTATCACCACTCTTTCTGTAGGTGTGAATGTTCTCTAAGAATTTAGCAGGGAAGTGCTTGGAGGCATCTAGCTGAGAGTTTCTCAACAGATGCTGCATTTGAGTGTGATCTTCTGCTACTGAGACACCGGCAGATCCTGAGAAATAAATCTTGCAGACACTTAAAGGGAAGACTCAAGTGAAACTTTATACACCTGCATTCACTTTTTCACTTTGTTTTATGTGGCTCAACCCTTTAGATTTTAATTAAAGCTTGTGCTCAATCATGGTTGTAAAGGTGGAATAAATTAAGCCTCCTCAAGAGCCTATTGTTTAACTAAGACAGATAAGGAGGAAAAAGTGGCACAAGTAGAGGGGAAAGAAGGCCACTTTTCAAGGACAGGATGTACTGAGCTGCTTCTTATTTTGTAAAACTAACCATTAAAATTTACTCCAGCGCCTACATTCACACAAGCCTCTTTCCATCAGAAATATCTGGGTCAGTGCAAAGATAACTAATAGAAGTAAGAGGAAGGTAAGAAACACAGATTGAATAGGATGTATTTTCAAGCAAGCACATACTCAAGCATAAGATGTGCATACAGCATAAATGTCACATCGCTCACTCTTAGCGTTAAAATAATTAACACATTTTGACCTTTGCTGCGGTGTTGCCAGTTTAATACTCAAATGGTTTGCTGTTCCTTCTGCAAAAAAAAAGTAATTACAGACTCCATGCTCCATGTTCAGCCAGTACACCTGAAAGACATTCAGTTATATTCTATTATATTTGGGTTGTCAGAGCAAACTCAGTCAATATAAACTCAAAATTTACCACATCATTTTAATTTGTAGTGTTGGACCTTTTCACTGAATCCACTGCTAATGCAAAATTGCTTATTTTTTTTCCTTTTTGTAAACCCTTCATTTTTTTTTATAAACTATGAATTGGGACACCTTGGGGAGAATATTGCTTTCTCTCCCATGTCTCTTAAATAATTCACAGCTTGGGTGTAATGAGGAGGTCGGCGTCTTACTCAGCTCTCCTCAAATGGCTCTCTTGTGTTCTTCATTAACAAAGGCTGCTGCCAGGAGACCAATTTAAACCTGAATTTGCACTGTTTTGAGCTTTGGGATGGTCCAGCAAATGAATTTGAGAGCCATCAAACCTCAGCTGAAACAGAGCTCAACCTCAGGAGAGAGGCAGTGTATTGTGTAATTTCATCAACATGAAGAACTATTATTAGCTCCCTCTTGCATTTGCTCTCATTTTCATATTCCTCTTCAGTCTCTAACTGGCTTTACATTTTTCCAAACATTTGCTCATACTGCATGTCGAACTTTAAAATGCAACTTTTCAGGAAAAAAAAAATGTAATATTAATAAGGCAGAAGGTTAGAGATAAATCCATGTTAAAGTCTCTCCCTTGGCCTGCTTGTCTGAACTTTATAACACCTTAAAAAACAAAAGTAGGCTAGTCATAAACTTGGCACAAAAAGTGAGGAAATTCATTGTTTAGCCCGAGGTATGCTCCATTGTTTGGTCCAAAAACATACACTACTGTACATTGATAAAAGGGTCAAAAGAGTAAAAAAAACTTGAAAATTCCAAATAAGCCAACATTTTTCATGAAATAGAAAAATGTCTCATTTTCAATACTTCAATTTCAATACTCAATACTCTAAATAAAAGATTTTATTTCAGTTTTTTGTTTTTTTTTAATCTTTCCCCTTTATTTTCATTTCCATCTTACACTGGTAAACCCCTGAATTAACTAAAATGTATCATAAACTGGTCAGTGGTCCATTTCCACATTCAATTCAATAAGCTAAGTTTTTATTTTAGGTTATACACAGTCAGTGTGATATTTCTGGTCAACATCAGATTGAATTGTAAGAATGGGTCTGCAGTCCAGACTATTTAAACACTTGGGCATGCAGGTAGTGCACAACATCAGCTACACCGAGACCATCATGGCCTACAAGAGGAAGTGCGACTACGTCACAGTCTCCAGAACCATCTCCATCTGGGCCAATCAGAAACCTTGGTTGACAGGGGAAGTTCACAGGCTGCTGAAGGCTCGGAATGCTGCCTTCAGAGCTGGGGAGGTGGCGGGCCTGAGGACAGCCAGGGCCAACCTGTCACAGGGGATCAGAGAGGCCAAGAGACAGCACTCCAGAAGGATCATCAACCGCTTCAGGGACAGCAGAGACTCCAGGAACTTGTGGCGAGGTAAGCCCCCCTCCCCGCGACAACTCCCCCTCCCTGCTGAACCAGCTGAACGACTTCTTTGCTCGCTTTGAGGCAGAAAACGGCACTCCAGATAGGTGTTGTCACTGTCTTTGGACAGCATGAGGAGAACACTCAGGAGGATCAACGCCAGGAAAGCCCCTGGTCCCGACGAGATTCCAGGTCGCGTCCTGGGAGACTGCTGTGGAGCTCACGGATGGCCTCACGGACATCTTTAACATCTTGCTGAGACAAGCTGTCACCCGACGTGCCTCAAAGCCACCACCATCATTCCGGTACCGTAGAAGTCGTCCCCCACCTGCCACAACAACTACCGCCCCGTCGCACTCACCCCCATCATCATGAAGTGCTACGAGCAACTAGTCATGCACCACATCAGGTCTGCCCTCCCCCCCCACTCTGGACCCCTACTAGTTTGCATATCTGTCCAACCGCTCGACCGATGATGCCATCTCCACCGCCCTCCACTCAGCCCTCACCCACCTGGAGACCAAGGACTCACACGTCAGAATGCTGTTCATCAACTTCAGCTCAGCATTCAACACCATCATCCCCCTGCAGCTCATCGCCAAACTGGTCCAGCTGGGACTCAACACCTCCCTCTGCAACTTCCTGATGGGGAGACCACAGGCAGTTCGGGTCGGCAGCAACACCTCCAGCACCATCATGCTGAACACGGGGGCCCCCCAAGGATGCGTGCTGAGCCCCCTCCTCTTCACTCTGCTGACCCACGACCCCAACATTCAGCTCCAACCTTTTCATTAAGTTCGCAGACGACACGACCGTGGTGGGTCTCATCAACAACAACGATGAGACAAACTACAGGAGTGAAGTGAGCCGCCTGGTCACGCGGTGCAAGGACAACCATCTCCATCTGAACGTGGAGACGACCAAGGAGATGGTGGTGGACTTCAGGAGGGAGCCTGCCCAGCATGTTCCACTGTTCATCAATGGTGCTGAGGTGGAGCGGGTGAGCAGCACCAAGTTTCTGGGTGTCCACATCTCCCAAGACCTGTCCTGCGACACCAACACCACGTCCCTGGCCAAGAAAGCCCAACAGCGACTCTACTTCCTGCAGAAACTCAGAAGAGCAACAGCCCCGTCCCCCATCATGCACTCCTTCTACACGGGCACCATCGAGACCATCCTGACCAGCAGCATCACCTTGTGGTACGGAGCCTGCAGCGCATCCTGCCGCAAGACCCTGCAGCGCACCGTGGAAGTAGCTGGGAAGATCGTCTGTGTCCCCCTCCCCTCTCTATTGGACATTTACCACTCCTGCCTCACCCGCAGAGCCACCAGGATCACAGGTGACCCCATCCACCCCGCCCACAGTGTCTTCACCCTGCGGCCATCAGGGAGGAGGCCGGAGAGTCTCTGGCCAGAACCAGCAGGCTCAGGGACAGCTTTTTCCACCAGGCAGTGAGGACACTTAACTCCCTCCCTGCTCTGCCCTCCCTTCAACCCCCCTTGACCCCCACTTTCATTTGTGCTGTATGTCCACATGCGGTTTACTTGACAATAAAACTGATGCTGAAGTTAAAGCGAAGTCCTTAGACTCGAGTCTACAACTGGAAAAGAGCTCCAAGATCGTGTGGCAGTAGCAGCGAATACACACAACACTGTTGTTGCTTGTCATTTGCAATAAATATAAGAAACGTAAATAGCTGACACATTTCACAAATTAGCATCCCATTTAAAGTCTGTAAATCATTTGGGTTTTATAAAAAACAAAAATATATACAACTCTGAAAAGAATAAACTAAGAACAGCAGTAAAACAATCATGAACAACCACTATGTGAGATATCCTCATGAAACACGGATGCTAGCCAAGCTGCAAGAAGCAAAAACAACATCGAAACCTTTTACTAGCCACAACCTATACACTTCCTTAATAATCAACTAATGCAGGGATAGGCAAAGTTGTTCGAGGGCTGCAGGTTTTACATGTTTCCTCACTTCAACACTTGATCAAAATTAAATGACTGTCTTTAACAGCTCGTCAAATGCTGCCCAATCGTGTTGACCTATTAATCTGATTAATCTGAGAGTGCTGCAGCAGGAAGCATCCTCAACCTACAAGACTGCAGCCTTTGAGGATTAATGTTGCCCACCCCTTGGACTTACAGTATGTAACCTAATAGTTATCTAAAATTAGTGGTATCAGTTATAATGTAAAGGAAGGAATGAAGAATACAGTTATTTCATAGGACAGCTCATAATAACAGGATCTAGCATCTGAACTACTTGTTTTACTGCTTCTCATGTAGGTCTAGAGATTTCACCCCTTAATGGAGAAGGGGTTGTAGCGAAAACTGTGGTCTGGTCCGGACCACTGGTCCGTGCCACGGACCACCATGTAATTAGTGGTCCTTGCCACCAGGGGGCGTCTGGCTCTGGTCCGGACCACTGGTCCGCCACGGACCATGGTGTAATGAGTGGTCCATCCCGCTCGAAGGCATCTGTCTCACTGGTCCGTGCAGTCATTCTTACCACTGGCCACAGAGCTGAAAGCCAATTTCTATAGTTTTAGATTAAGTTTGATATTTCTGATACCCGTATTGTCTTTTGTTATTTATTCTGGTTTTTATTTGTCTTCATTCATTTGTTTATCAACGGGTAAGCAAATGAATGACGACAATTAATGAATGAATTGACTTTTGACAAGTTGCTCATCTTGTATGTAATTAAATACCCAAATATCATACTTATTTGTAGCTTTCCTTGCCACGGACCACAGTGTAGTGAGTGGTCCGTCCAACTCAGTCATCTGGCTCACTGGTCCGTCTGCTGGTCACAATAATTATTCTCCGTCTGGCTCACTGGTTCGTCTTCTTGTCCCCGGCATGGACCACAGTAATGAATGATCCGTCCCGCTCAGGCGTCTGGATCAGTGGTTCGGACCACTTTGGATATTCAATTACAAGATGAGAAGATTATAATAGGCCTAATACCACCAGCAGGAAACGTGGTAGGATTGTGCAGTGTTGGGATCAGCCAGATGTTGAGCTTCTATTTTAGATAAATAACATTAACACGTAGGCTTGAGTCCACTAATAAAACAGTAAGTAATTGGGTCCCACACATTAGTTACTATCAATTTATTCCTTCATTGAAAAACAACAGCCTACTTAAACTGCAGTGGATGGACTTAAATAAAATCAGAATGAATAAACAAAAGTGCAAACAAGTGTATCAGAATTATTAAACTTAATTTCAAACTATGGAGTAGAAATTGGCTTTCAGCTCTGGCCAGTGATAAGAATGACCACACGGGCCAGTGAGACAGACGCCTTCTAGCGGGACAGACCACTAATTACACTATGGTCCGGGCCGCAGACCAGCAGATGGACCAGTAGTCCGGAGTCGGACCAGAGCCAGACGCCCCCTGGTGGCAGGGACCACTAATTACACTGTGGTCCGCCGCAGACCAGCAGATGGACCAGTGAGCCAGATGACTGAGTAGGACGGACCACTCATTACTGTGGTCCTGGCACGGACCAGTGGTCCGGACCACTGATCCTGACACTTGAGTGCAACGGACCACTTATTAATGTGGTCCATTTCAAGGAACGCTGCTAATAAGAATGATCTTTGTATTTGATTAGGCTACCAGCAAGATGAGCATCAGCATGAGGAAATAATAAATGAACAAACTGTCCGGTAATAAGCATCACAGCGGTTCAAAGAGAATCAATTCTCAGATAAAGTCCACTAATAAAAAACAGTGATCGCACAAATTTGTGTCAATTCATTCATTAGCCTATTACAAAGAACCAAATAGATGACCCTAAATAAATTTTGAATAAACAACCTGAAAGCAAAACCAAGGGTATCAGAAATATTAAACTTTATTTAAAACCATGGAATAGAAATTGGCTTTCGGTTCTGTGATCAGGAACAAAAATGACCGCACAGACCAGAGAGGCAGACGCCTTCTAGCGGGTTGGAGCACTATTTACACTGTTGTCCGTGGTCCGGACCACAACCAGACGCCCTCTGGCGGCAAGGACCACTAATTACACCATGGTCTGTGGCCCGGACCAGTGGTCCGGACCACAACCAGACGCCCTCTGGCGGCAAGGACCACTAATTACACGGTGGTCCGGACCAGACCACCATTTTCGCTACAACCCTTGCTGCCTTAATGAATAAACACAGAGGAAACAAAATAGCACAAACTGTTAGCTATAAATATATATTATTAAAAAAAATACTAAATGTATGATGGATAGCTGAAAGTGTAACAAATCTAAAAATGTTGAGTTAGTAAGAGTACTTTATGGACAGCGAGTATGTAAAAATACAGTGTTCAGCACAGTGCTTCATTTCACTCTTTAAGTGCCTTTTATCAGCAGACTCGCTGACATTCATTGTTTGCTTGCTTTTAGTGACCTGACTGTACTCTTTAGAGTCAATTCCCACTGGAAACCAGCACTTACAGGCACTATAAGATATGAAAGCAGCATTTGTCTTGTTTGAGACTCCTAGAGGTGTCTGGTTACTTCTTTGTTTGCTCACACTTTACAACTTTAAAATGCTATAAATAATGCAAATATAAAAAGAAAAATAACAAACATCCTCAGATCCAATACCTAACATGAAAGCAGGCATTAGTGAGATTCCTGCAGCCCCCTCCCTGCTTAACTTTCCCCACTCCCAGCCTACGTGTTTGTCTTTAGAATGTGATAAATGTGGAACTCTCACAGCTAATCTCACTTTAATGGAGGAGGAAAATGATGGCCAAACATCGCAATGGTAGTAATTCATAGCTGCCCTCTGTTCTCATTCCCTGCATCTCTAATTCTCTGCCCCAGTCATTACATTTGGCCTATAAATAAATACCGAAGCTGTCACACAAGCAAATGGAGCTGCCAACCTGGGAATTTGTAGCAGAGAGCTGAGAGAAGGTAGACAGGCCAGAGGAATAACAATAAGTCCAATATTCATCTTTGTAAACAGTGGAGGGACATGAAACCAAAACAGATCAATTCAGACATCTTGATACATGCAAGCATGTGTTTCTCAAAAATTCTGCCTGTGTGACTGAGACAAAATTGTGAAAGATATTTTAACATATGCAGTCATTCTCAAAATTATTCGAACCCTCCAATTAAAGAAAAGGCTACATTCACAATAGTAATTTATATAACAAGAAACAGAAGAAACTGATAATTAAATAAAAAATTTGCGAAATTATAATTTAGTGAAATAGAATATTGCTTTTGAATTGTGGTTGACAATAATAATTTTTTTCTAAAACAAACAAGCTAAACTGTTCCCGACCACTTAGAGCACCTTGCTCATGAACAGTGGCTCAAAATACCTGTCAGCAGCTGCAGAGGTCTTTTTGAACATTACAGATTGATTGCAGCGATTGGCTGAAAGTGGTGCTCAACATCATTTTAGCTAAGGAGCGCAATTGTGCTTGTTTACTTGTTTATTTTGGGGTTTTTTTAATATTTGTTATTTCTTTTGAACCACAATTCGAAATCAATGTCATCATTTTCACAAAATTTGGTGTATTATTACGTTTGTCAATTTCGACTTATTTCACTGACAGCAGATTTTTTTCCCCTTTCTTTAATTGGAGGGTATGAATAATTTTGAGGGTGCCTATAGTCTGTATAGCCTGAAGTGTGTGTGTGTGTGTGTGTGTGTACATACATATATACACACACACACACACACATATATATATATATATATATATATATATATATATATATATATATATATATATATATATATATATATATATACACACTTGCCCTATATAATAATCTATTTTACCATTTGTTGAAACACCCATAAACAAGCGGGCATTTGCACACAGGTATTTATGTATTTGCTTGGATTAGAGGCACAAAAGCCAAAAATCTCCCTTTTCTGCTGTACTCATCTGATCTTTCAGAAGCTGTACCTGCAGCAATAAGCAATTGTGCCAGATCCAAGGCCTAGGCATCACCAGCTCAGAACAACATTTACTGGTTACAATGTCTCCGGCATCACAGCAGTTCAAGTGTTGGAGTGATAACTGCTCTTCAATATAGAGCTATGTCTTCTTTAAAAAAAAAAAAAAAAAAAAACTGAAAAATATATTACTCCAAAATTCTGTTTGTGTATACATACGTGTAGGTGTGTGTGTCTATGAGTGTGTATAGTAGTTTGCTTAATAGTATATAAAAACAGTGATGTCAAAGATGAGTTACTGTATGCTCAGAGTGAATTTTGATCTTTCTGCTGTCACAATCATTATTATGCCAAGACAGCGGGACTGCCACATATTGAAAATGCCATGAATTAACATAATGGGTTTCTGCTTGCCTCAGGCAAATACATTACTTACAATTTCTTATAATTATAGCAGGTCATTGAACAGTTTCATCAAAAGGTTGTCCCATGAAGCTTTAAGTCCCAGACAGCATTTCTCTTCATTTTAACTATTATTTGTTCGCAAAATCCTCACTGCGTATTGCTGCACCTGCAAACACTGGCCACTGACTCCTCCGTAGACAGAAGTAAAGTCTGTGTCTCTTGCAATAATGTATCATGACTTTAATTGACTGTGTTAATTGACTGTCAGGAGAGATCTGGAAGGATGAAGACTGGGACAAAGCCTCTTGGGTGATAGTTAGTCTTCCAGCCTCAGCTGCTCAGATGTCAACACATACGATGAGGAATGCAAATGGAGGCAGTGCCAAGACTGCAATTACAAGTTTGTGAAGAGTGTTAATTAAGCTTCTTCAACATGCACTGATAATATGGCAAGAAAAAAGGAGACAATAAAATATAGGGGTGTCAGGAGTTTTCCAGCAGTTAAATGAGTAGCTGTGATTGGGAGTGTTATTACTAGCTTCACTGTAGAGGTACAAATTTAATCTGTGCACATATTACATGTGCACACATATTGAGTAATCCGGTGACAGAGTCATTTATATTTTTTAAAGATCAGCAAAGAAAAAGAAGCCATCCATCTTAGGTATGTTAACAACATTATCCTAATTAAAGTATACTGAGGGGGAAATATATAGTGACGTTTTCCTTCGAGCAACAAGACATCCGATTTGCAGAAAATGAAACAAACCACATTACAAAGAATCCAAGCCTGTTACTCTGTGTACCTGATTCTTATTCAATCCAAGTCTATCTTTCTAAAGGAAAGAATAAATGTGTTTTTATTTGCCTGTTGTTACCTTCTCATAGATAGATATTGTCTGCACAGTGAAATAAAAAATGAATAAAATAAAAGACACTGACTCTCAGCTTTATTCAGCCCTCCATTTGAATTTCATGGCAACTTTAATTTACTTCATGCAAGCCTGTCATAAGGCTGTACACCCACGACTGAATTATTCTGTTTTGTGTGTGTGTGTGTGTGTGTTGATTCTGCCTTAGATTAACCACCTGTCCATAATCAGCTGTCAGAAACCTTGATTTTAATGAACGGATCGGCTGACATGAATTCAACTTTTTCCTTTCACTGCTTTTTACTGTCTGTACGAAGGTCTTGTCTGGTGAACACATTGTTTTAGGCTTTGCCATAGGTATTATATGCCTTTACTCTAATTTGAGTTGCATGTTTTTCTTGTGTGTGTGTCATGAGTCACATGAGTCCACAGCATGCTTCAAAAAGACTACAGATCATCATCATGAATCAAAAGTGGATAAAGAGGTCACTTAGATTCACATATACATCTGCACTGAGTCAAAGACTGGAAAAATCATTTGTAGTTGTTTTTCACAACAGTGTGTGTGAGTCCTACTTGTAAAGTCAGTTACCGGCAACAGAATGTAAGACTCAAGGTCAGATATAAATTTATTACAGTTGTGCATCATAAAACCTTAATAAAAGCAAAACTATAGCTGTAAATACAACAGCCTGTTATGTGCTTCAGGTAGTCGGCTGGGTAGAAGCCCACTTCAGACTGAGTTTTCTGACACTGGAAAACACATTTCTCACACATTTCTCTCACATCTCTTGGTTACCTGCAGATTGCATCATTGATCAATAACATCTCTGTCAGCAGCGCAGCTCCACATCATGATAGGATCTCCACAATATTTGACTGTCAGTAAGGTTTTCTTTCTTTTGGATTTTGTGGGATGTGAACTAACTCGAACTGTATTTTCAAAAAGCTCTATTTGTATTCCTAAAGAAAGACTATTAGAACTATAAAAGTTTTACAAGCATGATTTAAGCCTTTTTGTGCCTTGCTTTGAAAGATAGTGTCATCCTAGGCCTGCTTGGTCCGGTCAGTAACATACAATATGGCTTGGAACCAGCATGCCAAACTGCTCTTTCTGACTCTCTTTTGTTGTTCATGGTCCTTTTCTTCTACAGCTTGCATCAACCTTCACTGTCTTCTAGCTTTAGTTTCATCGTACCTTCACGATTTCACTGTGAAATGTTTTATCATTTTACAATAATCTTTGTCAATGTAGCCTTGTAGCCGTCTGCACTGAGATTTTTTTTTTCTGTATAATAAAGGAAAATCTCTCACTGTCAAAAGGAAAATGGGATAATTATGGGTTTTTTAAGCAGCTAGATCAAATATGGCAAGTATAATGTCCAATGTACTTTGTGTCTGTATTATTTATTTATTATTATTATTATTATTAAAGCTCTTTTTGCTGTTTGTTGAAAATTGATAATTGCATCAAAATATTGAGAATGCATAAAATTGCTTAATTTATGTCAGAATATACTCCAAATTCTGAAATAAATTCAGAAAGTAAATATAGTTTTAAAAGAGACAGAAGACAAAGTTCACCACACTATCCTATATTTATTTCATTAGAAAGTGATGGCACATCTCCTCCAAAACAAGTAGAGTAACAAGTTATTTGGGCTGATTGGCAAATATCCTCCCAGAATGCCAAATCTAACATGGACCTCTTTAAAAAAAAAAAAAAAAAAGAGCTTAAAGTTGTTATTCAGTTTCAGTCTTCAGTGGAAGAGTGCATGAGAAAAAAAAAAAAAGTTCAAGGACAACAAAGTAATGCAGAAAATTACCTGGAGCATACAGAGGTGTTTCTGCAGACAGTATAATTATAATCCTTACCTTAATCACTTAGATACTTTTATTCCCTCCAATCGAAAAAAACATTTTTTTTAAATTTAATTTTTCAAAAACAGATTTTTACCAGATGGTAATAAACTGTAGCATTCACATGAGGACGGATGTGGACATCCCCCCCTGTCTCTCTTCTCCCTCCGTTGCTATCTTCGTTTCTCACTCCTTTGGCTGCTTTAAAGCAGTCATGTGAATTGACAACTGTACTCCAGCATAAAGAGAAATGCAACACTTGACAGGGCAGGAGAATAGAATAGAATAAAATAGAATAGAATAGAATAGAATAGAATAGAATAGAATAGAATAGAATAGAATAGAATAAAGATGGACAGGTGCCTACCTGAGGTAACGCAGTGGTTCTATGCTTTCAGCCTCTGCTTCAGCTGAGCTGTGGTTCATCTTGTCCATCTGTTTTCACCCAACACGACTCAGCAAACACGAGAAAGGGTGAGCTGTGCTCCTCCAAAGAAAACACTTCCGTCCCCACTCCTGACTGATTCAATAAACACACTGTCTACCTCTCAGGCTGGGAATCTAAATGGGCTCCCTCTGTATTTTTCTGCACAGCTCTTGATTGGCTCAGATGCTAGAAGGTAATTACTTACTGCTGCACGCACTCAGTGAATCTCGCCTCTATAGCTCTTGCTCTCCTCGCTGTGTCTTTCCCTCTGTGTTCCCGGCTCACTCTCTGATAAACCCAGCTGGCTCTGTGTATCAGCTGCGCTCACCGGGAAATCCAGCCAATTAAGAATCAGGAGGCATGGTGCTCGTCGGCTGATTGGCTGACACTGCCACAATCACTGACGTTAAATCATCTAGGGGACAACGCCCCTCCATCACTTCCCCAAATTCACACAAGCAGAGAGACACACTCACTTATGCATAATTCTTTTTAAAGGAATCCCTTGATGTAGAATCTAGAGCAAGCACCAGAGTGGGGAAGCATTTGACTGCGGTGATTCACCAACAGAATCACCTTTCATCTAAAAGTGGGAGATAAATGAAGCCAATCACTTTCAATGAAATAATAACACTATTATTCCAGGTTGGACACATGAGGAGCTTCCATCACTAGCAATAGGAGGTTTGAGCATACAGTGGGCTTAAACAGACTTTGAAATATGCATGTTCAAAAACAAGTATTGAGTTGCAGTTAAACACGAGGAAGAATCACGGGGAAAACCTGCAGCTTCCAAGAAATCAGTCTTACAAGTGGATTGCGGTGATAAACAACAGCCTGCTTTCTTTTTTAAAGGTCTCTCCTTCTCTCTTCAGCTTGCTCTGTATTCCCACAGCTCAGCGAACAATGTTAAGCCTTCAAACTGCTGCTACAGGTTCAAGCAAAACTCATGGAGAATTTAAGTGGTTTGATTCTGTCAGAATGACAAATGTACACATTAGATTACATTTTTGTTGGAATAACTGAAGACAAACATGGTGCACGTGTGGAAGGAATGTTGCTGCAGTCTGCCATCTACAGGCTGGTGCTTGAAATCAAGAGGTTTGCAGAAATAAACCCTTTCTTTGTGCAAAAATACAGTATTATCCCAAAGCAGATAAGCCCAAAATTAACCAAGGTCAACTGATTTATACAGCTGAAATATTTTTTAAAAGGTCTTCATATATTTAACCCTTTCATGCATGATTTAAAAAAACACACACTACTTGTTTTTTCACATAGAATAATTCTACTTATACAGACATGTACGGTGATGTTTTTATTTGCTCTTTTTGTTGTTTTTTTTTTTTTTTAAGTGTATAAAATAGCAGATTTCTATTTTCTTCTAAATAATGCATAAAATGTATATAGTATCATACAATATAAATGACATTTATTATAGAAATATTGTATAAAGATTTAGCTGTATAATTTTTTCACTGATGTCCACAGAAGAGGATGAATACAGATAAACCATCTTCACCCATACATGTACCAGCAAACAAAGCTTATAAATAGACGTCCACTGTGGTAGACACAATGAATGAAAAGGATATATTACACTTGGGCATTGACCCAAAATTACCTGAATGTCAAAAACCCTAAACATTCACTATTAGAACTGTGTGTGATCCCCTTCAGGTCAATAATATGTCCACACACTCTGGCTTGGAAAAATTTTGATCCATTTCTCTATGGAGCAACTTCAGCTCTGGGGTGTTTGTACAGTTCTCTCTTATGAACTACTACATGTTCAGATTTTGATTTTACCATCCCCAAACACTCACTTTATTCTTCTTTAAATATTCTTTGGTGAAGCAGCATGTCTGCAGGGGGTCATCCATGGACGTCTTGCAGTGTGATTAAATGTCAAGATTCAGTTTATACGTCCTCACTTTTTCTTTTACAGTTCAACAGCTGCCATGTCATTCCAGATGTGGCAAAACAAGCCCAAACCATGACACTGCTACCACTAGGTTTTATAAAAAATGTTTCTGTGTGTTCTAATGGTGGAACTGCAGTGCAGCTTTTCCGTAATGTAGCACTTTCTTTTCTTTTCTTTTTTCTTGTCCTGTCCAGCATTGTAGCAAGCAGAATGGCGATCTGGCTGCTTTATTGTGTTGACCAGATTTGCCAAGAGGAGCTTTATAAATATAAGGCACCTCTTGATATTCTGAGTTTATTCATTTTATGTCTTTAAGTATTTGTTTATAACTGCATTTAACATCATATTGCTGGGCTTAATAAGAGGGAAATGAAAGCTGAAAGAAAAAAAGTGAAACAAAGAGAAAAGAGTATAGAAAAGAGAGAGAGGAAGAGAAAAAAACATGGATACACTTATACAGTCAACTGATGCTTCAATACAGAAACTCCTACACAGCATTCCATGTTCTTTGCTGGAAAACAAAAGCAGCAGTCCCCTACAGGAGGACCTGCAGGTGGCTTAAGTATCATAAGATCATACATACAAAGAACTACGCAGAAAAGAGGTTTGAATTGCACAGACGTGCACTGCAATTTCACAAGTCACATACATTAGTGTACAGTGGCACAAACAAAATATAATCATACAATATATCATAATTATAAAACATAGCAAAGTCAGTAGGCTATTTGTGACAAAAAAAAAAAAATCCAAATTTGGTATTATCTCAGAGACAGAGGCAGATTTTGAGCATGTAGGTGTTTTGTCAAAGTGGTGAACTATATCCACTAAAACTTACTTAATCCTCCTTCTCAGTTTGGAAAAATGTGGTATTTCTGCATCCTAATTTTCTCTTTAAAAAATAGAAAGAAAAAAGAAAGACAGAAAAAAATCAGGAACCTTGTGAAAAAATTAATGCATCCTGAAAATTGACTATTTTTAAGGCGCCCCCTCAGCTGAATGTTTTAGGGGAGTTCCCCTCCGCTCAACCATAATTCAAACTATGATCTGGGTTGTCAATGCCAAACGGCAGCAACTTTTATTCTTGAATTATTTGATTGCTTGTTTGTCATTTTATTTGTCTCAGTTGTGCTCCATCATGACTTAAACTAATTATGATGGTAATGGTCTTTCAGTGCTTTTTAAATGTTTGTCTGATTGGACAGTTAGAAGTTCAGACTCTTTACAGGTGATTTTATGAGATATTCCTTACTGATGAGCATCAAAATCTCCTCTGAGGTCCTAAAAATGTCTTTGTTGATGTTGCAGTTCTGTAAGCATGTGAGGCTCAGGTGTACAGCATATACAGTAGGCCCCATTTCTTTAAATACCACCAAGCAACCACTCACACCTGTCATCCTGCTGGCATCTAGCAGTCCAATTAATTGGTAATCTCAGCTAGAGGTACATATATTTGACCATTTACAGACACTGTGATAAATGATCATTTTCTTAAAACAAGCATTACATTTTTTTAGTTGTTTCTCCGCTTCTATTTCTTGCTATTGTGGCAAGTAATTACAACCCACCATTTAATCTGTGTGTACTACATTGAAATAAGGTTACTTCACATTTGTTCATAAGTTTGTACAGTGAAAATTGCTTTCAGCCTAGGACAGGGATCACAAACTTCAGACTTCTTGAGCTGCTGTACAGCAGGTTTAAATTTATGTTGCCACACATTTCAAATTCAAATATTCTCCATTTGCTTGTCATAGAAGTCTGGAGTTGATCCCTGGTGTAGGAATTTGGAGACTTACCCTGATTCAGATGATTGCAAAATAATGTTTATGAGCATACTGGGGGGGGGGGGGGGGGGGGGGGGGGGGGGGGTGAACCCCTTCTTTAACCCTACGTGAGAGTAGGAAAAAATTTGATACACACAATCACACTTTGCCTTTTCACCCAAATGAAGTGGCCAGCTTAAATCCTATCTTATGAGCAGTGTGTGTGTTTTTTTAAAGCCCCAAATAAACAGGCAAACCAAACATAAAAGGGGGGTTAAAATTAGTTTTTATTATTTGATAGAGCAGGAAAAAAAAAATCCCAAAAAAAAACAAATAATTCTCATACATTGTTTTCCATTCTTGCTGCACTGCATTTAGCAGCGCATCGACCCCAAACAAACGGAATGGTGATATTCTTGCCAAACAGCAGCAGCAGCAGGCAGTAGTCAGGACAGCACAGGGTTACACTTAGCAGGGCACAAAACAGATTGGCTCATTCCAGATTGCCTTTTTTTTTTCTTTTTGCTTCCATAAGACACAGGCTGCTACTTTTTGCCAGTCAGGAATGTTCAAACAACCTGGAAAATTTCTGATGCTACGCTGACACACAAATACAAATATCAATTCAGTTTCTACTCTGTGTGCTTGTCCATCAGCAGTTTTCATCCTAAATGAAACCCAGGCTTGCGGTGACAATACCCCAGCACATAGGGATAAACTTCATTTGAAGCCAATTTGCATAATGCAGTGTACCATCTTTTAGTATGACATCTGACAAAAATCTGTGACTTTAAAAATATAGTCTGGACAGAGGAGACTAATTCTTTTTTTTCTTCTTCTTCTTTTTTTGTTAAAAGCTGTGTTGGGTCACATCCAGGGTGCACTAAAGTCTGGAGTAACAGGGCAGCAAGACACTGGGTTTATCATAAGTGATCACATAACATCTGAATGTGAGAATGAATAACAAAATGAAGCGATACAGCAGAAAATATATTCCATATACATTTTTAAAAGTGCTTGGGATGGTCAGCCACTAGTCAGGTGGGAGTTTTTAATGTAAGCTACAGATTGCAAAATTGCACATTTATTTACTAAATTCAACACATCAATATTTAGTGATGTTTTCCAAAAAGGGCAGACAAATGTAACGCCATTGCTGGGCAGTACATTTGATGCAACCAGACCACCCCAGTGACCAAAGTGAAAGAAGACAACAGGACTGTTAAATGACTTAAGTCCATGAGTGAAGAATTTAGCTGTTTAAACTGTGGAACACTGTACTTCTGTAGCTTATCCTGTGCTGCTGCATCCTGATAAAAATGCACGTGAAAGGCAGAGTTTGCTCAATTCAATGACCTGACAGAAATCATACACACTTTAATGTTATAGACAAAGAAACTCAATGTCATTTGTTGCTGTAGGGCTTTTGAATGCCTTTTTTTTTTTTTTTTTTTTTTTTTTGCATAACTACATTCTGACAGCTGTCCAGCTTGTCTCAGACCAATTGTAGGTTGTGTGGGAGCCACTTGACACAAAAAAAAAAAAAAAAAAAAAAAAAAAGTGGATATCCATTCAAACGTAGGGCATAAGCATATGAATTTTCTAACCCTATAAATAAATTCAGACAGTTTGTCTATAGAAGAAAAAAAACAAAAACATAATGCACCACAACCTATGACTAAAAGCAAAAACAATGTCAAAAATTTGACATTCCTTACACCCACTCAGTTTAGCATGAATTCATGTTCATATCCAGAGAGGGTTCAAATAAACTAGAAACCTTCTAGCAGAAGGGATTCCATTTGGGCTCCACTAGTTCTTTGGAAGGTTTATTTTACAATATTCATTAAGAATAGTCCTCCGAACATATGCTCCGTGTTTTTTTACATGAGTCAGTGAAACCATATTCTTTACTCTTCTGCTTCATCTTAGCAATAAAGTATTTAAAAGCAGGCCACAACATGGAACCCAGCAGATGTAAAACCACCTCAACAGTAACATTAGCCTGTAATTTCAGACCTCGACAAGAGGCCACTTCCAAAGTGTCAGGGAGCACAATATTCCAAACACAGTATATGACTTGGAGAAGAAAAGACAAAATCCTAACATTCAGCCATACAAAATAATCCAACACACATCAACTTCTCTACTATACACACTGTAAGTTGGAGAGAAGAGGCAGTCTGTGTGCAGATACAGATTTTTTTTTTTTTTCCTTTTTTAAAAGTCCTTTTTTTTCTCATCTTATTTATTTTTGCAAAGCTGAAGCAGTTATTTCATGGATGGTCCTCAAAGCTCAACAATCCCTGTGATGAGGTCCTTGGTTAAAATCAGTTGGGCCACCACGTGGGCTCCAGTCTGGCTCACACTGGAGAGGGCAGGACGTAAGGCGAATATCTTATTGTTATAACAATGATTATTACTTCTCCCTGCCTAATCCAGAGGCAGGGGAGCTCAGGGATTTTGTGGCAACTTCCTCTCGGTGCAAATGGGACGTTCCAACAATAAACAGACAGGGAGAGGCAACATCGCTGGAGATGTTAGTGAAATTGTACACGCCTGTGTCAACCCCCAACCCTCACAAAAGGTACCCAAAATCTATTTGACATATTCCTTGTATCCCTGAAGCTGTTACAGCACAACTCCAATTTGGAAAGGATTCAAATGAGGAAGAAAGTAGCAGAAGAAGATGGGAAAGAGGAGCAAAAACACCTCAATCCAACAAGAAAAATGCTTATTCTCCCCTGACGGCCATTTGGGTCAGAGGCAGAGTCGATAGAAAAGATTAGAACAATAATGAGCATGGCTGTTATTGATATTAAGAGGGCTAATAGGTATGGTGTCATTTGGGAGGAGGATTGCATTATTTCCATGTGTTTGCAGCTTGGGAGATAGAACGGGAGGGAATCATGTCCAGCAGATATTCCCGCTGACGCTCAACAGCAGAGGTGGTCTTATGAGCAGCCAAGCTGGGATTCACATAGGCCATAGTCACACCTGTCAGGAGATACACACAAAAGAGGTCAATGTGCGGATTTGGCCAGTAGCTAAATAAATAAGGTTGAAAGATTTAAATTAAAACAAAAAAGATGGAAAGGTCAAGTCAGAGACTGGTTAGACGGAATGAAAAGGACCGAAGAAGAAAGTGAGGAAATTGTTTAACAATTATCTACCTGGGTTTCCGCTGCTCTGCTTCCTCCAGCCCACCACGTTGCCCTGGTTACTGCTGCCAGCGCTGACCTTTGCCCCATGCTGCAGGGAGCGGGCTGCAGCATGCTTGTCTGCCCGACTGGCCATCGCAGCTGCTGTCACCGCATTTTGCAGCTGGGAGGAGGTAAAAGAATGGGCCGCGCGAGAGCTCACTGCAGACTGGATGCTGTGCGACAGCTGACTCTGTACAGAGATACGAGATGATGGAGTGTTGGTGCAGATGCAAACGAGAAGGAAATGCTGAAGCCCATGTAGGGAAAAAAACATTTTAAAACAGTGATGTTCAGGTACCAGCGCAATCTAACATCATTCTAACCTGCTTGATGGAGTGGTGAGCAGACACAGGTCTGTGATGCATAGCAGCGCGGACCTGCTTGTACTGCTGAGACACCAGAACCTCACTCTTAGACAGCGAGGGTGAGGACGAGATGCTTTTAGATCCAGAGGAAGCCGAGGAGGAAGAAGAGGAGGCTGCCTGCTGGAGGATACGCTGCTCAATCTCCTGCTCCTGTTGGAGTGCCTTAACAAAGGCTGCCTTCAGACGGTTGGTGTGCTCAGCCTTCAGGGCCTTCTTCTGATTGGATGACATGCACTGATCACAGAGGATGGTCCCAGCCTTCTCCTTTCTCCAACGGGATGTAAAGTCCGTCTTGCACTGGGCACAGGTATATGGCTCTTTAGGAATGGAGCTGGCCATTGCAGCAGCTGTTCCCAGATTACCTATGTGGTGGATAAAAGATTTGTGTTATATATAACACCATGATGTATCTTTTAATACTCTGCAAAAGTTTTACTGCAATACACTCAAAATAGTTATAGAAGTGCAAAATATTACCCACCCCTGCCATGCATCTCCAGAAGCTTTTGCACCACTTCCTCCAAACCCAACAAGTAGATGAACTCATTATTAGCGGCAGAAGGCAGGAAGTTGAACTCTGGAGCAGGAGGTTTAGGCGGAGGTATCTCAAGCAGCGTCTTCTCCAACTGCTTACGCAGTGCTAGTTTAGCAGCTGCCTGCCTGCTGGCCGGAGAATCATTGACACTCGAGTTGGGTGACACTGAAGAGCCTTTTAAGCTAGTTGTAGAAGCCTAAACAAATACACAAGGAAGTGAAACTATATTAAATGCAACACACGAAGACTTAATTTTTATATACTGTATGAATGAACACATTCTGGAAATCTATGCAGCCAGGCACAGAAGTTCTACAGACAAGTGAGCAATGACAGCTTGTCCAGAATGTCTCCACCTGAGGGATGCTGACCATCACATTGCTGTTGGCTACATTAGCCACCCGAATGAGTCCCTGTTGAATAATCCTTTGGCCCTGGACCTGGACATTGGGGACAGAAGCCCTGGGAGCCAACAAAAGAGGAGGGGGGCCTGAACCGCTGTGCTGCTGCTGCTGCTGGCGCAGACTGGCTATCTGCTGGGGAGTTACTGCAATAGGCTGATAGGGACACACAGACACAGCCATTATAGAGGACAATCATGAAAAAGATGGAGAAGGAAAAATCACTTCATACGAGTACACAGTTAAAGGAATAGTACACCCACAGAATGATGTAACTTTATTTTCCACTTACCCTCATGGTGAGCAATAATATAATATAATGGAGTTCGATTGGGCCCGAGCCAAAAAGGTCCATAAAAGTCCACAAAAACTTGTCAATGTTCCTCCATACTGCTCGTCCATTGTAATCCAAGAGTCCTGAGTTGGTTGCGTCCAGAATTTACTCAAAACGACATCATTTAGTATATTTTAAGAGCCTAAACTGTAGTACATCTTACTTTCGCAAATCGCGCATGTGCGCATTCACGAAACTACGGAAGCCTCAGTGTTCAGAGCCTACTCTGCCAATAATACAAGCATAGAAGAAGAAATTCGTCGTTTACATTGTGCTAAGAGCGACAGAGCTGCAGACAAACCGGGACAAACACAAGAGGGTCCAAGCGGGGTTGGATATTGACTTAAAACAAAGAAAGAAAGAAAAAGAGAATGCGCAATCTTGTCTGCCGCGGCTTCCGTAGTTTCGTGAATGCGCATCGGCACACTCGCAGGAGGTGCGATGTACTACAGGCTCTAAAAATATACTAAATGGTGTAGTTTTGAGTGAATTCTGGACGCTACGCACACAGGACACTTGGATTACATTGGATGAGCAGTATGGAGAAATATTGACAAGTTTTTGTGGACTTTTGACCTTTTTGGTTTGGGCCCCGGTGAACTCCATTATATGAAAGTTGGGGGAAAATGAGAAGCCTTCCTGATCATAGGCTGCATTTGAGAGAGTAAAAAAGTGCTCCAGAGTCTTGCTCACCATGAGGGTAAGTGGAAAGTAAAGTTACATCATTCTGTGGGTGTATTATTCTTTTAAAGGTAAAACATGACAACAGTCAGATGGTTTCCCTCTCCACACCAACCTGGGCTCCTCTGACCAGAGGTGGCATGACGATCTGAGAGTTGTGTTTGGACGGGATGTGCTGCCCACCCCGCACCAAGGGAGGAGGGATCACCGTGCCTGAGCTACGACCGGTTACCTAGAAAAAACAACATATTGAACTAATTAACTGGCATAGAATATTTTATTTTACATGTTTCCACAACAGAGAAAAAAAACTTCCACATAAGTCACTTTTATTAAGCTATATCATATGAGAAAACAGCAGAAAGTATTTTAAGTATATAAGGTGAGAAAAAATAAAGAATCTACCTGAAGGGGTCCTTTACTAGATGTTATACTACCCCTAACCAGAGGTGGAGGAGTAGCAACGGAGCCCGCTGTCTGCACATTGAAAAAAAGACACCATATTTAGTTTTTTAATATCATTATGGTTGATATAAAACCATGATATTTATGATCCTGGACAACGCCGTTCAAGCCAGGGCTGCAGATGGTAGAGAGTAACTGTCTACTGAGGCCCATTTATGCTCTACGCTACAGATGCAGAGCATTTCACCTGTCTCTGTTATTCACATGCGTAATTTGGTCCTTTTTCTGGTGTGGAGGGTGTGGAAATGTAGCCTGCCGGAGTAGCACTACCTGTAACTGTGATGTGCAATGAATGCAATGTACATAGGAAAGAAAGGAAGATAATAAGAAAAAAAGAAACAGCACAGACCACAACCGCCAACAGTGCTGCCTCTTTTAATGTCCCTTTCTGAGAATGAACATAATCATCTCTTCCATTGTTGCCTTGCTTATTATTGTCTGAAACTGACATCAGAACTCAGAGGTGAACTCTGACTTTGCCCTCAGATGGATGTATTGGCTAACGGGGACAAATGAAAGTATGAGGACAGTGACATTTGAAAATGTACGTACCTATATAAAGTAGGTACGTAAAGGGAACATAAATGATCCTTTACACACCAACCATGCAATTAAGACATCTATCAAGGCATTTGTCTAATATCCCCCCCCTTTTTTTTTTTTTTTTATAGATTAATAAAAGTAAGTCTTAAGTATTGTCCCCTTTCCACCAGTGCGTTTGATTCAGGTTGGTCTGAACTTTTTGGTGTTTCCATATGCAAAAACTGGGACGGGTACCCCTATGTCCAATCCAAACTGTTCTACTTTTTGGGATCCTTCCATTGGGGTACCAATCTTACTGATCAAACCCAAACAGGCTGAGCTTGACACAGAACAATCTACTGACTGGTTAAAAGAGTCATCGCTTCAATTGCAACTTGGCACCAAGAACAAAGTGGCAACAGCGCCATAATTAATATATGGTTGATTTTTTTGTAATTCAAAGCCACATGCCAAGAAATAATACAAATTACTGGATGTCAGCCATTCTCATCCTTCATTTGTGTGTCACATTTTTTCTTCTTTACAATTTAAGGACACTTACACAGTTTTGCCATCCCGCTATTACATAAATCAAATCAACTTTATCTATATAGCACTTTTCATACATAAAAACAATACAAAATGCATGACATAATAAAACAATTTACATCAAAATACTATGGATAAAAACAAAACAGACTCACGCATACCCACACACGACCCTACAATTACGCCCACCCCTGCACCATACCCCATTAACCCTTTTAAAAACCACCCTGTCACAGAAGAATAACAGTTAAAAGAAAGAAACGTAGCTTGGTACCAGGTGACAAAAACGATATCCAAGGGGTTCATCTACCCCAAGAGCCACCCCCACCAACGGCCATCCAGGCCACCATGATGGGAGCCCCCCAGGTCCAGGCGGACAGGCCCCACGCAACCACCATAAGGCTGGACGCTGGGACCCAAACGCCCAAAACAGGACAGCCACCACAGCAACAAACACGCAGTCAAAGCAGGGGTGGCTCTGAGGGAGAGGCCCCCCATGAGGACAACACTGGAGTGATAAGAGAGTTACTGAAAAAAGATCAAATCAGTCTAAAATGGTAAAAACTAGCATGTTTAAAAATGTAAAAAGAAATTCATACTTGGGTAAAAATAAATCAGAATAAATGTATGATAAGAATTAAATAGGCGACCTGTCCAGAGTGTGCCCTGCCTCTTGCCTGATAATAGCTGGGATAGGCTCCAGCAACCCCCGAGACCCTGAACTGGATAAGCGGTATAGAAAATGACTGACTGTAGAATTAAATAAAATGAATGAATGAATAAATAAAACAAAATGAAATAACAAATAAGAATAGGCATAGACTAATTAAAATAACTAAAACTTAGCTAAAAGCTAAGCGAAAAAGGTAGGTCTTGAGCCTCTTTTTAAAAACAACAGTTTCTGCTGCCCTGAGGCTCTCAGGCAGGCTGTTCCACAGGTGAGGCCCATAATGTTGAAATGGGGCCTCGCCATGGGTTCTGGTACAAACCTTAGGGAAAACTAAAAGGCCAGTACCTGAGGACCTCAGGGTCCACTAGGGGTTATAATTTATAAGCAACTCAGATAAATAAGAAGGCCCAAGACCATTAAGACTTTTAGCTGATGCAGCTATCCCTATCCGGCCAATATGCCAACTGCTGGGTGGTACAGTTGGCTCCCCACCACCCTCCACCTAACTGTCCCAACTTGGACCCACTAGTGGAAACAGGTATACTTTGATAAAGGAAAACCATTAAACATAATTTCAAAATACCATGAAAATTTCCATAATGTTTTAACAACATAACGATGAACCATCAACACTTTATCTAAAACCTTACCTTCTGTACAGTGGTCTCCTTCTGGATCTGGCTCTGTCTGAGTTTTTTGAGGAGCACCAGTTTGGCTTCTTGGAGTCTCAGCTCCTCCTTAAGCTGTTTTATGATCCGCTCCCTTTCCTCAGGTGAACATTTCTATATATACAAAAACAGGGAGGGAGACATACAACTACATTTACAATTACAATTACAGTTACATAACTATTATATAATTAATTACAGTTTAAAATAATTTTCTAATTATGGTTTCTGTTCCTCTTAGGAAGGAATAACATAAAAATGAAGACAAAAGCGCTTAACTAAAGGTGTAATTTAAAGTAATTTGGCGGACATTCAAACCAGCAATGTTGAGCATCAAAAGAGGCTGCAGTAGCAGGACAAGTTTCAACTTCTCTATATAGTATTTTTTACCAGGCACTAGTGCATAAGAATTAAATCTGTTTAAGACGGCAAATACAGTAAGATATTGGGTTTATTTCATGCAAGTTGTTTTTTCCTACCATCAGTTTGTCCGTGTCGGTCTTTGTGAAGCAGTGGCCATTCATGACAGGACTGGATGGCTCATTGTCTGATAACACAATTACATCATCTGGCGATGGTGGCTGTCGCTCTTTCTTAATGTCACTGGGGAAAGAAATATATAAATATTCATGTTAAAAGATTAACACAAAAAATACAGAAATTTAATTAAATACAGTCTTAAGACCACAGTCCTCAGCAATGCAACTACTATTGATTTGTAGTTTTGTCATACATCCAGTAGATGGCAGTACATAACTATGATCATCAATGCTGTGGTGAGAATGTGTACTGGGACACACAAGAAGGCAACAACCAAGAGATCAATAACGAAGTAATGGCGGCAAGAGAAGAGCAAGGCAACCCATTATTTCCAGCGAAAGGCAACATCAACACCCCACTTGCCCTCCATCATCCACCAGTGAAAACCCTTGCAAATAAAATGCAAACACAGCCCAATTATCTATGCCGTTGATTTTTATTGATGAAGCAGCTGAAGACCTTTGATAGATTGTTGACAGGCTTTTCCTGTCAACCAAGGAGAACAAAGGTGACGAGCGACAATATGCACTATAATCTGGAGAGGACTGAAGAAAAAGAAGTAGGTTACAGTACAGCAGTGTTACAATACATGGGCCATGGAGGATGACGATGTGCTGCAACCACAGTAAGGATCCCTATACGGTCCAGGAAGTCTGGGTGGCAAGCAGAAATAGTCCAGGGTAAGGTATGCTAGGGTCGACGATATGACCGTATGAAAGAGGTAGATGGTTTGCCTCATACTGTGGAGTTATGCATGCACTCATGCAGTCAAGTTACATAATTGTTTAGTTGTTGTCGAGCGAGAGGCTTCAGGGCTTCAAGCTCAGACCAAGTTTACCACCCAGACGTGGCCTCACCCCTCCCCTACCTCCGTGGCGAGGCCTATGGCCTAGCCGGAACGGCACAGCCTGGGCCTCAGCTCTCCCCTCCCTCCCAGCTGCCGGCATCAGAGTCACAAGCGGAGCAGAGAGGAGGTGCGCTGGAGACACTGGAGAGGGTGACAGTGAGGGGGAGGGGAATACATGGCCAGGAGCCAACCTATTGTGTACACTCACTCTCACTCAGTCACCACTTCACACACCCCTCCCCCATCCTTACTTGTTCATCTTTTATACTGCAACTCACTGACTCAGTTCTTCATTTTTTTTTTCCTTTTTCTACGCACCCAGTCTCCAGACTCACTTCTATGCCATCCTTTCCTCTCTCCACAGCTGTCTCAACATCTTCCCCCAATAGGCAGTAAGCTTGGTTCAAAAAGGTCAAACATATGACAACATCCATGATGTACAGGAATTTACACAGACCCTTACAAGCACTTATTTTTAAAAAAAACTTCACATCTTTGAACACAATCACACCGTTAAAGGATTTTGCCGCTTTTCTTGTGATGTACTTCCTCAGTTCGCTTCACTGAAATACAGATGTAACATCAAGGTATTCTCAGAATGTTACTTTTCTGAGAAAGTTTATTCTCTTTAAGCACAGCTGGAGCCTGAGGGGGCATCGGTTTTCTTTCCCCAGCTGTTTACATTCTGCACATACAATGCCATAAAAAAAAGTGTGAGAGACAAGCTGCAAGTCCCATTACAGAGGTTTCAAGAGCTTCATAATCTCACACAAAAACTTAGTGGCAACCCAACACCTTAACAGACATGGCCTTCTTGCCAACATGACACACACTAGCTTGTGGTGGTTGCTACTAACTATTGAGAACAGCTTACACAAGCATCACAATACACACCAGCTTGGTTATGTAAGGTCCAGTGTTTCTGCATGCTTCGGCTTCCCCGATCATGGCTTCACACTGACCCCACTATAGGACTGCTGAATCAGTCATTATGAGATGCAGTGGGATCCTCCATTGAGGGCGCAATGCAATACTACCAAGTGCCAATTTCAGCTGTGCAAGGCTCTTTTAAGGTAATGAAATAGCTCGGCTATTAATGGACAACAGAAACTCACCTAACAAAGATTTGTTCGGGTATTGACAAATTGCTGTAATGCATAAAAAAGCATTTACAGCACACTATTAAAAAAAAAAAAAAAGAGAGAAAGAAGAGAAATGAGTCACCTCAGTGACATATAATTCAATTCAGCTGCTGTATTGTCATCTGGAAAGGATCAACCCTAGATTGCATTAAATTTAACTCATGCCATGATCCCCATATTAACAATAAAATAATCACTTTACAGGAACCCCCCCCCCCCCTCCCAAAAAAAAAAAAAAAAAGAAATTATAAGCTGAGAGTTCAGCCGGGGCCAAAGGTGACACTTGCATGTAATTATGATGCACCGCAGACAAACCCAACACACTTGCAGTTGAATCTCTTCTCTGTTCCACTTCAACTGCTATCACATCAGTGTGTGTATTTATCGCTCTACCAAACACACGTCACATGACATCAGGCATTTCTGTGTGGTCATGTGACACACCCACCACCCCTCCTGGCCCCTCCTTCCTCCAACTGCTCCTTCCAACGTGGAAACCATGGCAACGGCCAGTTAGAACCAGTTTGTGACACATAGCCTTCATTTTGTGTGAAGTGTGAGGCAGAGTTCAGGTGCTGCTGTGGGAGAAAATGGAGCCCAGGCCTTAGGAGCCTCAAAGTTTTCAGAATGGGGGCAGGCTGCCGTCAAGCCGCATAGCGACTTCCTGTATGTCTCCTGTCAGACCACTTGCTAGTGCAAATTTAGAGAGAAACCTGAAACTCCAATAGATAAGGCTCTAAGCAAAACTATCCGCTGCTCATGCATGCATGCGTTAAATCCAGAGCCTACAGTACCATAAATAATATTTTCATTTTCAAAACAACACAAAATGAAAATCTTTAGCATGCCTCAGCAGTTCATTTAAGCCATAAAATGATTCAACATTAGTCAACCATAAAACAGAAATACATGAGCAAAGTACTCTTAGCGTCTTACAGACTCAGACAAACTAGTCTGTAAGAAGATTATATGGTGTTCTTTTGTACAGCTGGAAATACTTTTAAAGGGTCTATTGTGGGGAAAAGTTGGCTGACAATGCAATATCAAGGCCCAGGAATAGACTGCAGCTGTCTAAGGTTAAGTGTTTATTGAATTCCTTTAAATCTTGATGATAGTTGGTGACAGTACCATGTAAACTTGCCAATACTCTATATTCTTCATGGACATACAGAAAAACTCCCCAAAAGTTAACCAAACTCCATGGCTGTTCTAATCTCACCTTTTGGATGTGCTCATGTCAACAGGTTCATCTCCAGTTTGCACCTCCAGCTTGATGGTAGCCTTCACTTCCCCAGCCTTTAGGATGCTGGCTGCCACTTTAGCTGCCTGCTCGCTTTTCAGTTTGACGCCGTCAGGTCCAGATCCCACCAGTGCCAACGGGGCCCCAGCTGCATCACCTCTCTCCAGCTTCACCCGTTTACTGTCCATATCCCCAAGGGGCCCAGTGAGAGTTGCATGGTCCCTCTCTAGAGCCCGCTTCTGGCTGCGCGTTTGACGCACCGCCTCCTCTGACATGGCTACTCTCACCCTGGAGACAGAAACAGAGACAAATGGTAACAACATAATCCAAATGCACTTACCGGTACACAAACAAGGAAAGAAGCTTTCAGAATAAAGAGCAGGTTCCTGCAACACATGGCTCAAGATGCATCGTTGGGGCAATGGTAACGACAATGATTTTTCATGGAGGAGGAGGGATCCTTATGCGGGTTCCCCAAAGCAATTCTCAAACTAAATATCACTTTAGACAATACCATTGGGCAACATGCCTTATCAGAAGGTTGCTTCTCATCGCTGTACAAGTTTCTGTGAGTTTTAATTGATTAATTTCCCTGTAGAGCTGCCTTTTCTCATTTTGAAAACCCCAATACAACATCGACTCAGTAAGGGATATAAATTTTTATCATCAAGCATACCATCAAGTATAGCCAGAAAGAAGTAACCATAAACGGCTTATGAGTCCAAGCTCTGGAGTTAGGTATCAAAGCCTGCACTTAATAAAACCGTATGCACACTACTCACAAAAAGTTAGGGATATTCAACTTTCGGTTTTTGGAGAACAGAATGATGCAGAATAAATATTTAACCATTGAACAATGCACATATGCATTGAAAAGTTTAGAGGAAGTTTAATTCAGTTCACCTGGAAAACTTGTAGTGGATTTTAGATTCATTCTGACATCATGCAAAAAGCCAAATATCCTCAAGTTTTTGTGAGTAGTGTATATGAAAATGGGTCAGGTCTAAATCTTTACAGTGACAACTGCCCTTAGAGGCCACACAGTGTCAAATGAGTGAAAAAAGAAGCTAACCAATCAGATAACCTAATCTTAAGTCAATAGTCTCTTAAGCAATACTATCAAAGGAATGTGGCAATATCAAGTATTTGTAATCCCATTTATTGCTTGATAAAAGAAAGATATGCAACTAGATCCAGACTCTAAATTACATGAAAAACTAGGTACCACCAGTTATAACAAAACAAAAAACCCTTAAAAAGACACGCCTGACTTATTTATGGTTTTAATCACTTATAATTGGCAGTATTAAGGGGGGTGGGTGTCCATTTCAACAGCCCAGGGCCTCAGTGTCTTCCTGTTAACACTTGAAAATCCAAAGAAAATTCCTTTCACACCAATTACTATGTCTTTTGATCAACTCCGGAAGCTTTAGCTCAGGGGTGTCCAGCTCCGGTCCTCAAGGGCCACAATCCTGCAGGTTTTCCAAGTCTCTCTGCTGACCACCTGACTCAAACCAATGAGTCAAATTAATGGCTAAAACTCATTGAGTGATTGCTCCTTTTTTTCATTTTTCATTAAAAAAAAATGATAAAAATCAATCAAAACTTTGTGTCAAGCACTGATTGGTTGTTAAACACTACAGGAAGCATCATGGACCCCCATGGAAGAACTTCACAGGCTGCTGGGTTCATTTAATATGAGTCAGGTGTGTTGGAGCAGGGATGAATCGAAAACCTGCAGGACAGTGGCCTTTGAGGTCCAACTCTGGACACCCCTGTTTTAGCTGTACATTGGGACAACCCTGAGATATATAGGCGTTTCCTGTGCCACTGCCTGTGCCCCCAAAGCTTACCCACCCCATTTCACTTACTACAGTAACAGCAGGGACTGAGAGACCCATTTAGATTTCTGGGAAAAACCCAACACAGAAAGAAAGAGAGAGAAGAGGGGGGAGAAAAAAGATGTAGCACTATACAACAGTCACACTAAGCACATCAATGTAAGCTCTGTACTTGTTATCAACAGACTCTCCACTACTGGCATGGATTCATATTCTATATAAAAGTAAGTTTTAACAAACATTGTAATGATTGTACATTATCACAATTCATGATGATGTCAAGAATTTGACAGGTAAAAGACTACCCTGAAAAAAATCCAGTTCTAACTGGTCTAAGATAGAGGGAAGGTAAAGATTTTAACCAAGGAGAGGCAAGGTAACATGCAGGAGGAGGAAGGCGTCACAGATCTGCACATAGAACAAGGCAAGAGGAGAAAATGTTGTCTTCAGACTTTCCAAAACAGTTGCTACACTCAATATGCTGCACTTAATTCTGTGGCTGGCAAGAGTCAACAAAACACACAAAAACCTGTCATTCATGATATCTGATTACCCTTAAAATACAAACATTTTCAAGATTGTTGGTCTCCGTAAACCATTTGAAATGTTTCGTCTATAACTCACCAAGACTCCAATGGTTTACAGACTATAATTTCCAACAGAAGTCTAAAGTATACAAAACCTACAGAGACAGATTTTTTCTTTTTTTACTTTGACTTGACATGATTTTGACTCATCTGTAAAAAAAAAAAGGCACCTATGTACTGTGGAGAAAATACATCTGCCAGTCTACCAAATCTACAAATCTAAAACAAGTATAAAAATATAAAAAAGACTGAAGCATGTTCAGCTCTAGTCTTATTTCTACTATCGCCAACCACCCCGTGCATGCACAGGGGACTGAATACAAGTAAAGATTCAATCCAATTTGTTGGTTTCCTTAGCTCAGTTATTATGAACTGACTTGAATTTGTTCGCCTGACAGTGCCCTGAAATGATATTGTTGTGAATTGGGGCTACACAAATAAAACTGAGTTGAATTTAAATCTAGCTGAATTATTTCAACTGGAAATGGAGACCTCTAACCAGGGCTGAAATGATTTTCAAATACAGAAATGTACGTATTTAGAAACAGTATACAGTGAATTTCAGCAACCTGTGTTACTTATAATTTTGTCTGTTCAAAAATACACCAGACAAATTCAAATAGACAACTTCACTAATCATCAGAAATGCTTCCTAATGTTTCTCAGGTTATTGAGCTTAAATGCTGGCGGCACATAAACCAAACATCATCCAAAACAAAGCAACTTAAATGCAGCTTAACATCCAGGTGTATTTGCATACAAGATTGTGGAGCTTAAAATTCACCCTGCCTGGTACACAGCAAAGATAGATGTGCCCTGCTGTACCATCTCTGGACACAAAGACCATCTATCTGCCAGAGATGACAGCTTGTGTGTGGGTGTGCATACAGCACACAGCACTTTGGAAGCCATACTTAACCAAGCAAGATTGTCAGAATGGCTGCACAGTTCTTATAATGGAGCACTGGTAAACTGTGTCAGTTACACAACGACTAATAACCTTTGGGGACGGAGCATTCAGATCTCTGGGTTACCAATACAGTATGGTATAGGTTGCTTGTTTTAGGCTTGAAGAGAGGTGTCTACCTTTGTCCCAGAAGACAGATAGTATTTTGAATCCAGTGTTCATTAGAATGCACTACAGCTAATCATAAGGTGCTAAAAAAAAAAAAAAAAAAACTGCTGTCCATTGTGATGTCAGTTGTATACACATCAGACTGACTCATTGTTGCATCACATTGATCCCATTAATAAAAAAAAAAAAAAATAAAAAAAAAAAAACACACACACACATATAATGAAGCACCATCATCCATTAGCTCAATACCATCCAAAACTTCTTTCCACTCTTTTACAGACAATCAAGTATGCCAAACCTGGCTTTATAGTACATCAATATATCCCACATAACCTTTGCTCTTGTGGATGAGCACAAATAACTGGAACTTTAAAATGCTGACTAGCTATGTTATCAAGCTCATAAATGCAGGACGACAGCCTGCAACCATCATAAGAAACAGCATGACTAAGTTTTATAACTAACAACTAGTAGCACCAGTGTTTTGCAAACGTGTCATTAGTTTTGTCATCATACATCATGCAAAGTGATGTATGTGTGCGTGGATCAAACTAAAATAAATAAATTGCGATTTCCTTCTGGGATTAAGTTTTTTTCTTTTTATTTCATGCCATTTCATTTCATCATGCACCAGTATGTATGGGATATAAAGCTAAATGCTCAGTTCTACTTATGATGAGGGGTGGGAAAATTGCTTTACCCGCACTTTTTAATGTTAAATACTCTAAATTTGTAGCTCACATAAGCAAAAGAAAAGAAACACCATGTATCTTAGAGACACAATAGCCTATTTACTTTAGATGTTAAACAACATCAACAGCATAAAACAAGGATTTGTAACTCTGTTCCTCAAGGGCCACTATCCAGTAGCTTTTTGTGATTTCCCCGCTACAACACACCCGATTCAAACCAAATGGAGCCAATAGCTTTTTGTCAACTTCTTCACAGTGACCCATTCATTTCAGTCAGGTGTGTTGGAGTAGGTACACAACAAAAACCTGAGGGATAGTGGCCCTTGAGGACAGGAGTTTCATCTTAAGAAGAGGCTGAAACTACAATTAAAATCTTCACAGTCAATGGCGTTTAAGAAAGAGCCAACTGTTCACAAATAAAACAGTAAATCAGACTATTAACAGACTAATATACTTTTTTTCTTTCAGGGCAAAATAATCTAAAAAAAGCAAAACTTTTAAATTTACATAAAAGGGTTATTAACATTATGATCTCAGAGAAGACTCGTCACCAGAAGTGACACCACTTTAAGGGTTTGACTCATTTTCTGGAGCTTTGCTGAGGTGTAACTTTCACTTTTCATGAAAATAACTTGTTACAACTTGAATGCAGCATTCGCTGCAAAATGATCCACTCAAGCAACTTGACAAAATTGCAGCACTATCTTAAGATCTTGACATCATTAAGCAATTTTTGACCCTGAAATGTCTGACATGTTTATAACCCTTTTGTACACGTCATTTATTACCTGTTCAGCAGCGTCTGGTGCGCATTATCTGACTCACTGCTCCAAACACACAAGCCTGTCTGGAGGTTGTTTTCCCTTCTATTCAACAATTTTTGAGACAGCAAGCCAGCCATTGGTAGATCTCACACACACTAAATAAATCATCCATGTATTAAATTTTAATTCTCTCTCCCTTATTATGAACAATAATTAACAGGCAGACATGGACATTCTAAGCCCTAGCTGGCTTAGTAATTAATTTTAATCCACTATATTAAGACAGAGGTATTGATAAGATATAAACGTCAATAAAAAAAAAAAAAAGATTAGTACTGATACCACAATCACCAAATTCCTAATGCTGTATACTTGACTGTATACTTGGTAATCAGCAAATGAGGATTCATCTTTGGCAATGCCCACAGAACTGACAACGGGAAGGAAAAATGACAAGAGGATGAGAATGCGGGTAGTGGAGGATCAGCATGTGATTAGTTATCTGCACTTGTTTCTCTCGAGAGACTGGAGATGAAGTAAAAACATGGCTCTCATTTTCCGCAGAATAATAAACCATGATGGCAAAGCAGATCTTAGGGGGAAAAAAAAAAAATCTGAGTATTGGGGTTGTGAATGAAACTAAAAATCAGCCCATTTAACTGACCTAATACACAACGATGTGTGCAAAGTCTTGAAACTAGCCGTTTGCTTCTCAAAAAATATCTTTGCTCACATGAATACATCTTCATTTCTGAGTGGGCTGTCCAACCTAAAGAAAATTTCTACCATCCAGAACAGCAGGATAAGATGCAGGCACCTGAAAGCAAATGGAAATCTGTGACCTGGACTGACACTGCAGGTTTTACTCTCACTGTGTCCAGTAGCTCACGCCGGATCAATGGCAAAGACTCATCCCCTCAGGTAGTGTGCTCGCCTCTCATCTCAAGCACTGTAATGATCTCCCCACTGGGACTGACTGGACACAGCCAGCCAACACATTAACAGCCATTTTAAAAAACAGGATTCTCAATTGTGTCTTTAGGGGTCAATGCAGGGGGAAAAGCAATTTTACTGTCCAATAAAAGGGAATTTAAGTAGGGATGATTATTGCACAAAGACAACAGAGAGGCAACCCGCTTGGGTAGCCGAGGGACATCATCTTTTGGTATATTGATTTAATCCCTCAAACTGCCAATGGTCTTACGAGCATCTCTGGCCGTGATCTTAAATTTGAGGCGACCATAACTCACCACCCCTAGAGAGCATGTCAAACATTTAAAATCTTCGATCCCTTTCAGTCAGTCAATCAAAGAATATTTGCTTCATTTCAGATATCATCTAAATGAAAAGAAGATCACACTACCTATGCTGATCTGTGCACCAGACTTAGAGTGGGGGCAGGGACCCAGCTGAGGAGGTGCCATGGTTGGGGGAGGGAGAAGAGTGTAGCGCGCATGTGGTTAGCTGAGCCATAATCTAACTGTACCCAAGTGAAAAATACTCTTCCTTGTCTTCTCTCTCTCACTTGCTCACTCTCCGTCTTACCCCTCCCTGCCCCACACACACAGACACACTCCCTCCTTGCTTGTTCTGTTGTAGGCTCGGCCAGCCCAGAAGTCTGTGTGTGTGTGCGTGCACGCGTGTGTGTGTGTGCCCCTACTGGTTGTGTCCCGAACGCCAAGGGTTAAGCCCCTGCCATTTTAACGCCACTGACAGATCAGACCATTAGGGTGTTACCTAACAAAATGGAAGCCTTTAACCCTGAATCTGCCAGACTGCTTCTGTGTGTGTGTTTGTGTGTGTGTGTGCGCAAATGAGAGCCAGAGCTACAGAGAGCATCTATGTGTGCGCATGTCTCCACCTGGATTCTCCCTCAGCAACGCGACGACGACAATGCACTAAGTCCAGGAAGTGGAAAACAGACTTCAGTAAATGATCACAAAAGAACACAGACACGCATAATCATATTCAACCATGTGAGTTTGGTTGTTTGCATTAAGAGACACAGTGTCACTTGTTAGTTCTCTGTCGAGGATCCTTTAACAAGAGAGCATTTATTCTCAGTCGCTTTTAATCTGGATTCAGATGAGCATAAACTCTTTTTAAACCTTCTGTAGCAGGGACATAATCTACTGACCATCACAAACATAAGACATCCTACTTGCAATACCTCCACATTGCATATAAACCTATAGCATTCTTGAGCCTGTAATGACAAAAATCACTGGATACATTTCAACCATAAATGTTTACAAGCTATAATAAAAAAGAATAGCTAAATGTTTTCAGAAATCCAAGGCAGGGATTATCTTCAATTCCAGCCAAATTGCTTCCAAATGGTTACTCAGTAATCCTGTAAAACCAGAAGCACATACCCTCATACAGACTGGAGGGCCAGGACACACGCAGACTGCTATCAGATTACATTTCTCTGAAATGGATGGCAGCAGGAAGTGACCAGAGTACAGAGGGGAAAAAAAAGGACGAGTGAAAAAGGGGCTGCTTAAACAGACTTTTGAAAGAACGAACAGCATCGATGTACAAAGCTCAGGAACTTAGGAGGTTTCTGACATGTAAAGAAGGTAAAACTTTCAATAGATCTTTATCAAGTGGGTTAATCAAGCCTTTCAAGACCACCTTATAAAACCCTCTGTAGCACTAATGTTCATTTAGAAGATAATTCCAATAAACACACTACTAATATTTATTTTCCATTTATGAGCTGCATATCTAACATTCCCTCATTATACTGAGGGGGATCCACACCCCCTAGAAAGTCAAGTTAATTTATTTTGATATGGTTTTCTATACAGCACTGTCACAACAGAAGTAATTTAAGGTTACATTTCTTCCAGAACCGGTTAATACTTTCTCCTTTTATCAAAAAACAAAAACAGTTTGATGTCATTTATCTGGTTTATATGCTGTCATTGTCACGCAGGTGAACACACTTCCACCAGCGATCAAAGAATTCTCTTGCTCCGGTGTTAAACTGAGAACATTATATCCATCACGGAAATGTGCACACACACACAAAAAAAAAAAACAAAAAAAAAAACAAACCTGAATCCATCTGCCATAGTCATTTCTGAGGCGTATTAAAAATCGATCCAATATTTACTGGTTTTATTCATTTAACACATTACCTGAAATCTGAACATTAAGAATATTTAGACCAGCTATACTGTACTGAATGAAGCGGTTTTCATCGGAGCAATTAAAAATTTTAACTTCTTCTGTCCTCAAGTGTTGCTTATCACTGTTCAATAATTTTTGGAAGACAAGTCTGAAATGTTTGGAAATGCAATGTGACTTCACAGCTGAGTTGTAGCTTTCACATGTTTTAAATGAAGAAAAACTGTCCTTTTCGGCAGTGCATCATCAAATGTGTCCTTTTGTTTTTGTTTTATTTAATCATCAAACATGTTCCCTAAAGCCCCATTTCCACCTGCGGGTCTGGGTCGGGTCAGGCCGGATCGGGTGGGTTTTGGCACGGATGTGTTGATTTCACGTTGTGTCCCCACAGCAAACTGTCCCCTTACCCTGGAGGCGGATTATTAACCCAACAGCACTGCTATGTGATTGCGTGACATCATCGCCATGTGAACGCCTTTTAACCAAAGCACCACACTACACGTGACAGAAACAAAGGAGTCGCCCCTGCTTTGCTTTTACGACGGGTCACGCGGGATGTGACGGATTTTTCAAAGAATCAACGGATTGCTGTGTATTAGCTCCACCTCTTTGGTCCAGATCGGTTAGATCAGTACCCCTACCAAGGGTACCAAAAAGGTAGGCTGGGTCGGGTTGGATAAAGGCAGTGCAGAATTATTAGGCAAATGAGTATTTTGACCAAATCATCCTCTTTATGCATGTTGTCTTACTCCAAGCTGTATAGGCTGAAAGCCTACTACCAATTAACCATATCAGGTGATGTGCATCTCTGGAATGAGAAGGGGTGTGGTCTAATGACATCAAACACCCTATATATCAGGTGTATTAGGCAAACAGAATTATTAGGCAACTTTCTTTCCTTTGGCAAAATGGGTCAGAAGAGGGACTTGACAGGCTCCGAAAAGTCAAAAATAGTCAGATATCTTGCAGAGGGATGCAGCACTCTTAAAATTGCCAAGCTTCTGAAGCGTGATCATCCAACAATAAACCGTTTCATTCAAAATAGTCAACAGGGTCACAAGAAACGTGTGGAAAAACCAAGGCGCAAAATAACTGCCCATGAACTGAGAAAAGTCAAGCGTGCAGCTACCAAGATGCCACTTGCCAGCAATTTTGCCATATTTCAGAGCTGCAACATCACTGGAGTGCCCAAAAGCACAAGGTGTGCAATACTCAGAGACATGGCCAAGGTAAGAAAGGCTGAAAAACGACCACCACTGAACAAGACACACAAGCTGAAACGTCAAGACTGGGCCAAGAGATATCTCAAGTTTCTGGAAGACACCTTCTTCAAGCAGTGGTACAGGAAGAAGTCCGCATCCTTCAAGAAAAACATGATTTTCATGCAGGACAATGCTCCATCACACGCATCCATAAAAGGGGGGGGGGGATGGGATAAGAAAAAAAAAAAGGAAAGAGAAAAAAAAAAAAAAAAAAAAAAAAAAAAAAAAAGCAAAAAGTGCTCCACAGCGTGGCTGGCAAGAAAGGGTCTAAAAGAAGAAAAACTAATGACATGGCCTCCTTGTTCACCTGATCTGAACCCCATAGAGAACCTGTGGTCCCTCATCAAATGTGAGATTTACAAGGAGGGAAAATAGTCCACCTCTCTGAACAGTGTCTGGGAGGCTGTGGTTGCTGCTGCATGCAATGTTGATGGTGAACGGAACAAAACACTGACAGGATCCATGGATGGCAGCTTTTGAGTGTCCTTGCAAAGAAAGGTGGCTATATTGGTCACATTTGTTTTTGTTTTGTTTTTGAATGTCAGAAATGTATATTTGTGAATCTTGAGCTGTTATATTGGTTTCCCTGGTAAAAAAAAATAATTGAAATGGATATACATTTGTTTTTTGTTAAGTTGCCTAATAATTCTGTTTGCCTAATACACCTAACATAGGGTGTTGATATCATTAGACCACACCTCTTCTCATTCTCCCTGTAAGGGTGCCCACAGCTTTTAATCTGTGGAGACGCAAAAAAAAACATGGACTGATCCGAACCAGACCCGCTGGTGGAAACGGGGCCTAAGTCACAGAGAATCAGACTAAACTTTGAATAAAAGCCACTAGATTTGTCATTGGAGCCACACTTGTTAAAGTTTTGTTAAAGTGTAAAAGAAATATGCATAAATTTCCTGCATTTCTTTCCCAGGTATCACTAAAAATTATCTGGAAATTCAATCTCTTTCTTAATCACTGGATTTATAGATAATGATTTATAGCCAAAATTAATGTTTTTGATTGCTCTTCTTTACTTTTTCTTTTGATACCTGACCTGTACCACAACAGCTGAAGTGCAACATAAATAAACTCCTATAATTTCTATTTTCATATTTGAAAGATGATTGAAAACAGACCAAAAACAAACACATGGGCAACATTAAATCCAGATCAATTCAGCAGTAGCCTGGTTTACTTCTAAACAAGTATTTCTTATTTGTAGTTAATAAAACACATTTCCCATCTACTGAATAATGTACTGTACTCTAGGGATGGGGGTTATGGCAAATTTTTCATGTCACGGTATTTTAGAAATCCTACCGGTTTTACAGTATACTAATCATATATATATATATATATATATATATATATATATATATATATATATATATATATATATATATATATAATATTTATTTATTTATTAGGGCTGGACGATATAGAAAAAAAGATTATCAATAAAAAAAAATCTGTATCGATCGATATCCATATTTAAAAAAAAAAAAAAAAACACAAATCAGAGCTAATTTAGGGGGAGGCCCTGGCAATTTAAGCTTTTGCTGAATGACCCACTAAAAAAATAGTTAAACAAAACAATTAAAAGTAAATGGAAGGAAGATTTAAAAAAAAAAATAAAAAAAAAGATTAAAAAATAACCCTTCGGAAGGAAGGAAGGGGGGAAAAAAAAATAATCCAGAGCATGCGTGGGGTGTGGTGGGAGGGTGGGAGAAAAGAGAGAAAGTAAATGAACAAAAGGGAAGAAGAAAACTGTGATTCTAAATTGAAATTTTATTGATCCTTTATATTAAAATTAAAAATTCTATAATAAAAAATAAATATAATAATAATATAACATAAATATAAAAAAAATATATATATATATATATATATATATATATATATATATATATATATATATATATATATATAAATAGGGATGAATGAATATGAAAATCTGGGCGGATAAGATAATGATTAAAATAACAAGTTGGCGATGGCTGATGATTTCTTATTTAATTATTCCTTCCTTTGGACACAGAAATTTACAATCTTTCAGCTCCTCATCAGTGTGTCAATGAATGAACAAAAATTCAATCAGACCAATTATGAAAAAGAAACAATCTAAAATCATTTAGTTGAAATTAAATAATAAAAAGCTCTTTTCTGAAAAATTTAAAAAAACATAGAAAAAAAAATAATAAAAAGATGCTTCAGTAAATTTCCCAAAAAAATTAGTGTTTATAGCGAATAAAAAAAAAATAATAGTGAGAAGATTATTTATAGAAAAAAAAAAAATAATTATGGAGAAATTATGAAAATGGGGAACTTTTATGATTTTTAAAAAGGTAAAATATTGCCACAGGACCGCCGCCATCTTCGTTTCTCTAATGGGGAAAGTGCGTGGATGCCTTCTACCAGTATCTCCCCAAAGAAAAAAAGAGGGAAAAAAAATTTTAAAGGAAAGATTAATTAAAAAATAAAAATAATAAATAAAAATTCAGGCTTAAAATTCACTTCTCAAAATGGGGGGAATATTCCCGGGGAAATTTACAAGGGGGGAATTTATATTTTGGGGGGATAATAAGTATGAGAGTATTTAACATATATCTTAGATTATCAAAAACTAATATTAAATAAATAAAATAAATTGATTTTTTTTTCTCAAGCTTTCTTTTCATTTCAACTCGCTCTCTTTATCTGCCTTCTTCTTTTTATCAAACATCAGTATTTATTAACAAATTAGAAAAAATCTATATAAATTTACAATAATATATTTCATATTGCATTTTCATTATCTTTTTTCTCTTTTCTTCATCTCTTATCTTCTCTCTACATTATAAATAATCTTAAAAAAAAATAGAAATATGAAAAAAGAAAATGGGTAAATGGAGGATAAAAAAACTTTAAAAAGAAAACTAAAAAAATATTAAAAAAAAAAAAAATAAAAAAAAAATAATAAAAAATAAAAGAAAAAAAATAAAAAAAACAAAAAAAAAAAAAAAAAAAAAAAAAGAAAAAAAAAAAAAAAAAAAAAAAAAAAAAAAAAGAAAAAAGAAAAGGGAGAGAAAATGATAAAAAAATAAGCAAAAATTCTCCAAATTAATACAAAATATAAAAAATAATAAAAATATAAATTATAATATTTAATATTTAATTCAAAATATAAAATGAATTAAAATATAAAATTTATTAATAACAATAACTTAATATATAAATTAATAATTTATTAATCTATCTAGCAAGTATGTGAGATGTTATGATGCTTAAACATTCAACAACCAAAATGAGACTCAAGAGAGTATGTCTAAATAATATAATCAGAGATTGATATTCTGAACGGGTTAAACTAAATTTTTGTTAGGGATTTGTGATCAGGATCGGGGGGATCTGGAGGTGGGGAGAGAAAGGGGTATATGAAAAAGGAGAGAGAAGAGCTGTAAAGAGTAGATATATACAAGGGTTTTTTTAGAGGAGGTGATCTTAAAATGACATGAAAAGACACATTAAAATATAATTCTTCGAGAGAATCTCCTAACAAGGGGGGGAAATTCAAAAAAAGGGAAGTTTATAACATGAGGGGAGAAGGAGAGAGAGAAAAAGGAGAGAGAGAGAGAGAGAAAGGGGGGGCGAGGGGGCGATAAGCGAAGGGGGGAGGAGGGCATGCTCCTAAAGAAAGAAGGGGAATGGGCTCAAGTATGTATAGGCGTGTAGAAAACGTTATTTTAAGATTATGAGTGAATCGAAGAAAAGGATGAGGAACTTCAAGTAGAAGGAGAGATTGGAAGATTATGGGAGAAAAATGGGAGGAGGTTGAGGGTGAGAGAAGTGAATCAGAATGAATAAAAGAATTTAAGAATATAAAATAATATAAAAATGCCGACGGCCGAAGGAAATATAATGAAAAGGGGAAGGGAGATGGAAGAGAAGAAGATGAACCAATACCGATACAAAGAAGAAAATAAGAAAAAAAAAAAAAAAAAAAAAAAAAAAAAGGAAGGGGAAAGAATAAAGACTAAGGTGAGCCTATTAATTGAAGCCATAAATAACCAGAAACGGAGGGAAGAAAAAAAGGAAAAACTTGAGGGGAAAAAGCCCGGGTGTATGTGGAGGAGGAGGAAAACAAGGAAAAAAATTATCTACTTATATATATATATATATATATATATATATATATATTCAGCCTATATATATATATATATATATATATATATATATACACATACATACACACACACACACACACACACACACACACACACAAACACACACATACATATATACACACAAACACCATGGAGCCCTTCAGGTAACATGGCAAATTTTTTCCCTTTTGCATTACCATGCAATACTTTTGCGTGCACTGCAATAAGGTGTGCAGGTCCTGTACAGCAGCTCTGGAGTTGCTGACATATAGTAACAGCTGCACACTGTCTGCTACTGCTGTAAAAATAATTAATAGCAGACTTGGACGCTTTAAAAATAATAAATACACATTGCTGCATCTTTGGGAATAGTTTATAAAGCAGCCACCATGGTCGGGATGTTAACATCCTGTACATGCTCAACATACCTGGGATCTAAAGTTTTCACCATCGTCTGGAAGCTGTCTTTCTCTGCGTTATATATGGGAACCATATCCTTGTCACGGTGAAATCTCATTGTAATCCGATCGCTTTTTGCTCCTTTTCTCATATCCAGTCCTGTATCAAGATGTTATTGGTACTGTAAGATGTTGTCGGCCAAGCTATCTGCTAGCATTACCACCGCCTGCTGCCACTTTTGCTCCACAGCATTTGCAAACAGTTGTTTGGTCCACGTCCGATCTTTCAAAGATGAAAAACTTCCAAACCATAGACGTGGCTCCTCTTTTGGGAATTAGTTACTCCTGGTAAAGAATGTGTGCCTCAGGTTGACGACTTTCACCGGCTTTTAACCTCACACCCTGAGGTGTTTGTGTCCAGCAGTGAAATCGGTCCCCGCTGAAAACACGTTCCCACAACGCACGCTCCAGACGTTGTCTGGACTATTCACCGGTATAGCAGTATATGAAAAACACATATCATAATGAAAATAAACATCGGTTTTCGGTATGAACTGGTATACCACACAGCCCTTCTGTCCTCATCCGTCATAGATGCTGAGGTTTTGACGCTTTGATGCTATAAACTGGTGTAAGAAGGAAATATTTTCATGGCTGAAGTTGGTTCTTCTTCTATTCTATAAACAATGTGTGACTAGCACCAGAAAAAAATCACATTCTGACCAATTCCCAGTTATCTTATTCTTGTTTACTGTATCTCAGACGAGTTTCTACCCACTCACTCTGATATGCTTTTCTTTCCTCTATGAATTACTTGGCTTATCTGTGCATACAGCAGCATTATCAGAAGAAAAAGTGAGCCGAGTGGTAGAATTTATCACTGACAGCATTACCAAATGTTATCAGTACAGTCACAAAAAGAGGCCATGCGTCAGTTAAAAGCAAGACTATTTTTGACTAAATAGGCACTTCTATGTGCCGGTTTCAAGGAATACCATGGTAAGAAAAAGTCACAATATGAATAATACCATTACATCTTCCATCATACCATGGTATAAACTATGTTCTGTCTTAAAATACACGGCGAGTGTGCAAGTCAGTTGTTCCCCGAGTTGTGCGCTTTGCGCAGGTGCAGTAAGAGGGTATGGACACAGGGCATGCAAGTAGCAGAGTGTGGAAGATGGTTGAGGAAGGTGAATTCGTCAAACTTCTTCCCCCAACCACAAAGATGAAGTCAGCAGTATGGGAATACTTCAGATACCGCAAAAAGTTGTCAGACTTTCTTCAGACTTTTTCAATAAAAAGATTATTTAAGATCTTAAAAAGTTGAGTACTGTATACGTTAACCTGTTGCTTCTAGTTACAAATATTTTATATGATGTTGCAATAAAAGGCATTGTTCAACCAAAATGAGACATTTAAAAAACAATATTTAAGAGCATAGTCATTACACCGTTGTATACCATGGCACTGATATTTTTGCTTAAAGTCATACCATCAGAATTTCACACTGGCACACTTCCTTTTTAATGTACCCTCTCTCTGACTTGGCATTGACCCTTTAACAGCCCTGCCTAACCCTGTGTTCACACCGGACACGAATAAATTCATTCGCGCAAATGAATTACATGTTAAGTCAATGTACAGACGCGAACAGACGTGCCTTTGCTTGCCACGGCGCGTTTGACGCAAATTCGCGGCGTGACGAGCCCCAAACGCGCGTCTGCAGTAACTCACGCTAATGTAGCATTTTATTTACACGAATGAGGCGTCCTATTCGCGTGTATAGAGTGTATTTCGCCTATTCGCTTGAGTTGAAAAAATTGAACGAGCTTTTTTGACACGCGAACAATACAAGCGTCATCATTGAAAATGAATGAGACGTGATGTGAACGGACCGGCGCCCTGGAGCTCGCTGTTACGAGTTGCGTTTAATCAGCTGGTTAAAAGTTGGGAGGTGGAGGTGAGGAGATGGCAGAGACTCATTAAACTGAGCTACAACAGCTAGTGACAGAAGCCACGTTGTTTTGCTGGAAGTTGTTGGAAGTTTAGCTGGAAGTGCTAACTAGCTGCAGCTAGCTTACTCACTGAAAGCAGATGGAAAGATGCTCCGCAGCCGAAATACAGTGCTTGTAGTTTGTATCCTGGAGGTATATGCAGCACCGATCCTCCCCGACAGAAGCCCATCAAACTGGGCTCGGGAAATCCCCCTGGAAGCAACCGTCATCTAGACATAACTCCTGGATCAGGTGATGAAATCCACCGAGCTCCAAGACCTCTGGAGAATCTGCTGGATCCAAACATGCCGGCGTCTTCGGCTCTCCGACTTCCAAAGCAGGTAAAATGCCAAAGCTCTCTTAAAGTACTAAAATAACCGGGTTCTCCCATGTTCACTTGACTGAGGTGAATGACGAGTGCCAAACCACCATCCCCCACTCCAGAAAGTTAAACTTGACACGCGAATGAAGCGTCTATTTGCCCGTATGATGCACTTCATTCATGCGTATTATTCGCTACATTCACGCGAAAAAAACGCCCGAATCAAGCGAGTAAACATCCAGCATTGGCGCGTTGAAATCTAGGTGCATACGCAAATGGAGGCGTCAGGTGTGAACACGGGGTTAGACCTGCCACTGACCAATCACACGTTAGCAAGAGTAACTACATAAAAGAGCATCCGGCAAACTTTCACTTTTCTAGCAAAATACCGATGCAGTGCAGAGACTGGATTTTCCAAGTCCGATGACAGATATCCAGAAAGTTTGGGCGATGTATTTTTTGCGTTCTCAAAACCAAAATACATAGGTGGAGTGATATGGAATATGGATTAAACGATGTGGCAGACCTCACTTGCGTTTGAATCCAGCAGAACAAGCTGCTTGTTCCAAAGTAAGACGCTAGCGCCAACTAGCACAGTAGTTAGCTACAAGACAGTCACAAATCATTAATCAAGTTACTACAGTTTAAACATGGAGTAAGGTAGCTATGTACTGCAAGAAGCTAAACAAATATACCAGACAAACACAAATAAGTCACGTTAGTTGTCAAATAGAGAAGCCTGCATAACATGGGCCTCTCTGAGCATTTTGTGAAGACAGACGTCAAGAGTTTCCCAGTCCAGTATCTGTTAAAGGTGTGGGAACAATACCCTGGTCTGCTAAAACCCAAAAGGACAACATTTAGCAACAGGCTAAAATATGCCACATACCAAAAACTATCTGAGGTCATACATGACAGATAGCTTAAAGATCTCCTTCCACTGAAAACCAGTTTAACTTGCTCCTTTTGAAATACGGAGGTGACCCTCCGTACTTGCAAGCTGTGTCACCTCCACCGGCTATGTTTCATCTTCATAGAAACAAAACTAAGCGAATCAGGAAAAGCCTTTCGCTTCTACATCACATCGAAAATGGCGTATCCCACGTGGGTTTATATCCACCCATGGGAAGGCAGGTAACCCTCCCCGAAGAAGTGAAGACAGCACGACTGTAGCTGCGGAGTTGAGAAGCTAATTAGCCAACTGTTGGTTGCTAGCATGGTGGAGCAAACTCGTTCGTGTGCTCTGTTACACACACAGAGCGGGGGGAGGAGCTTCCTTCATACACTCATGGGAGGGAGCCAATCAGACGGAAATTCATGAGAAGGACCCGGAAAAGCCTGTCATTAGACCACAAGCCACTCTTCTAGCATACAAATACAGCTGGAAACAAAGCAACCAGAAGGTTTTTTTTAAACAGAAACTATACATAATGCATTCAATAATAATGGAGAACACAGCAATATTAATGAAATGACGATGGAAGTAAATCTTTAAAATAAAACAATATGTTGACTCACTCTGCGATGCAAGAACGTTGTCCCTTAATACATTTGTTCTGGACATGAATCATCAAGACATGGTGTTGCTCAGTCTGTGCGCCTTCACCTCAATTTTAATATCCTCTTTGTCAACATTACTCCACTGACAAATGATGATGAATTTCTGAAATGCATATTGCAGTCCTTTCTGTGTAGTTTCCTCTGATATTTCCCCAACTATTACTCCAGAAATTTAATACAATTTCCTTAGGAATATGTTCGCTGTAATCAATGAGCAATCAATGTTTATGCCGGCAGAAATTAACCGGAAAAGAAAGTTTGTCAGCCGTAGAAACTATAACCATGGGGGTCAGGGCTTTGTGATGGGTCAATTGTGCTATGTGGAGAGACATGGATGGTCATGTTGGCTCAAGTATAGTATCAATATAAAGCTAATGTGCAGTCACCTTTTTTAAATCCAGCTTTCCTTTAATATTTACATTCGTGCTGCTTAAGTTACTGCAATCTCACTTATCCCTAGGTTTATCAAAAATGAAATCATGTCCATTAATGACCGGGATTTCAGCTGATAAAGCCAATTTAACCACAGTATTGTTTACCAGCCACCATTCAAATAAGGAAGAAAATTAAGACACTGGTGCGTTTAGCTATCGTTAGACGCCATGCAGATGAAAATCTCTCATTTCAGCCCAGCACAGATCCAATACCAGCAGAATTGTTCCTGACCAAGTGACAGACTGATTTACACCACTTGGAGAAAAGCAACTAATTTCAACTTTCAGGAAATTGACATTCCTCTTCCAGATACCAGATACTGTCAAGTTCTGTAATCTTTCCGCCAGCTGTGGATCCTGGTTATTCCAGAGTATTGTCACTGAGGCCTGGCTCATAGTCCAGCCACAAAGCTGTTTGGAGCACCAACAAAATGTAACTTTGCATTTGATGCATCTCCTTGCTGGGGGGAGGGGGGCAATTTAACCAATTAAGAGTATATTTGTATGGAACACATTTGCATTTTTTAAACAGAGCACGGAAATTGTATTACAATTTTAAAAAGTAAATAGGCCTGCTACAGTAACAAATTTTGGTGTGTGATTTTCTCATAAATGATTGCAATAGACTATCATATTGCATTAAACAATGTTTTCCTTTTGAGGCCATTTTCAGCTAATATGAGTATAATGCCATAATCGTGCAAGTACATCCTGTCAAGGAAAAATAAACTTTAACATTTTACACTGGAACTGGAAAAAATTTTAATTGATTAAACGAAAACAATACATAGAATGGACTCTCAGTCTCATTAACAAATGAGCGAAAACCAAACACAACCAAAAGCAAAAAATATGATAAACAGGTACTACCCAAAGACTTTGAATATCCAAAAAAAATTATTTATTTCTGTAATTCAACTTAAAAGTTGCAATTGCCATATTGCATAGATAAATATTATGCAAATCAATATACACTACTCACAAATAGTTAGGGATATTTGGGTTTTTGTATGATGTCAGAATGAACTTAAAATCCACTACAACCTTTCCAGGTAAACTGAATTACACTTTCTCTACACTTTTTAATGCACATGTACACTGTTCAATGGTTAAATATCTATTGCACATTATGCTGTTCTCCAAAAACAGAGAGTTGAATATCCCTAACTTTTTGAGAGTAGTGTATTTCAAGCTTTTATTTGTTTGGATGTTGCTGATTAGGACTTCAAATTAAAAACTCAAAAAATTAGAATACTGTGAAAAGCTCCAGTATTGTAGGCTCAGAGTGTCACATTCTAATCAGATAAGTAATCCAAAACATTTGCAAAAGTGCCCTGAGCCTTTTAAAAAGTCCCTGTCTTGGTAAAGAAGAATTCACAATCATGGGGAAGACTGCTGATCTGACAGTTATGCAGAAAACCATCATCGACTCCCGGCACAAGTTGGGAAAGACACAAAAAGTGATAGAGAACAACAAACTTCTTTTGCAAAGTGCTGTCTCAAAGCACATTACTGGACAATTAAGTGGAAGGAGGAAGTGTGGAAGAAAAGGTGTACAAGCCAGAAGGCTGACCGCAGCCATGGTCAGTGTTAAGTTTCCCAGTCTGTGATGACCTGGGGATCCATGTCAGCTGCTGGTGTTGGTCCTCTGTGCTTCATCAAGTTTAGCATAAATGCAGCCATCTACCAGGACATTTTGGAACACTTCATGCTTGCTTCAGCAGACCAGCTATATGGGAATGCAGACTTCATCTTCCAGCAGGATTTGGCACCTGCCCACACTGCCAAAACTACAAAATCCTGGTTCAACAACCATGGGATCATCATGCTTGATGACTCACCTGACCTGAACCTCATCAAAAATCTGTGGGGCATTGTCACGAGAAAGCTGAACGTGAAAAGACCAAATAATAAAGAAGAGCTCAAGGCTGTGATGGAAGCATGTTGGTCTTCCACAACACCTGAGATATGCCACAAGCTGGTAGCATCCATGCCACGCCGGGTTAAGGCAGTCATTGATGCAAAAGGGCCCAAACCAAGTATTAAGTCCAGATGCAAGATTTTATTTTAGAGGGCCAGAGTTTTTTGCTTTTAAAATCCTTTTGTAATTGATTTCATGCAATATTCTAATTTTTTGAGTTTTTGAATTTGAGGTTTTCTTAAGCTGCAAGCCCTAATTGGCAACATCCACACAAATAAAAGCTTGAAACACTTTTATTATTTATCTATAAAATATGTAAATTGCACCTTTTAAGTTGAATTACAGAAATAAATTAACTTTTTCAGGATATTGTCATTTTTGGGGTAGTACCTGTATAATTCTCTGTGAACAAAATCGTCCTTAAAAAATATTTAACATGGGGCTCAGACAGGAAAAAAAAAAAAAAAAAAAAAAAAAAAAAAAAAAAAAAAATCAGCAAAACTGCCAGTTAGTACTTTTGTACACAAAAAACTAGCCACAAAAATATACCATAAACAAAAGCAGATTCCTCAATGGACCATATTAAATACCTGTATCGTCTTTAGTCAGAGTTTCAGATTGCTCCCATCCTACAGCTGTCATGTTCAGCTTTGAAACTAATTCTATCCTCTATTTGTATTGTTTTTTTCCTTCCAAATCCAGTGTTTCCCCTACAAACTTTTGTAGCTGTGGTGGTACGAACAGTTAGACGAGAGTTTCTAATATCTTTAAACTAAAACATTTTCTGTCGTACGTTTTTTTTAAAGCTTCAGGTGTCCAGAAACAAAGCTATTACATGTGCCATTTTAAAAATCCCAATTTGGCATCATCAGTGAGAGAAGCCATTTTTCTATATGCGGGATTCTGATAGTTTTCCTGCCTTACATTTAAAGGATGGCTGCAGTATGACTATCTGATGTGTTACACAATTAAGCACCCAGTCGTCAGTCGAACACCAATGTACGCATATAATCTTGGTGGTGTTGGTTTAAAAAGATTGGGAACCACTGGTATACACGGTTTAAGCTAACCAGTGTCAACTTCATCAGCCAGTAACATTGGCATCGCGTTTGTTGTTCATCATCAATATCTTTATAGGAATGTTTATTCAACTTTTTTTTTCCATTCATTCCTTATCTGTATCTGTATCTCCGGGTACCTTATCATAGTACCCGGAGAGAACACACGCATGCACAGGGAGAACATGCAAACTGCACACAGGAAGGCCACTGATGGAATTGTTCGAATGCCTTCCCTAGCCGGGAATCAAACTAGCGACCTTCTTATTGTGAGGCTGCAGTGCTAACCACTACATCCCCATGCAGCCTGTCTATTCAACTTGAAAAATCTAAAACCACTTATAAGCATCTACCTTTCCTCTCTCTGGACTCCATACTTAATAAGCATGTCAGATGGTTTCAAAGCTTACCTGCCCGAAGGCCCCACCTGTCTCCCCGTCACTGTGCTATGCATGGTGCGTTCATGTGCAGAGTAGATGTCTGACAGCAGGGTATCCATCTGCTGCTGCACTTCTGGAGGCGGCAATGCTGACGTTGTCTATGTAAAATGGTTTAATTCTCTGCATTTTGAAGGTGTGGCGCTAACAATTCAGTCATGGCAAAATGCCATTGGCTAAGTCAATGTAGGGGAAACACTGAAATCTCAATTTTCCCTGGCTTGCTACTATTCACAGGTCAACAAATACAAATTATCGCTCATTTTTTCTTTCTGTGCAATTAATTGACTTATTGCTTATAGAAACAGGGCTGACAGTAATATATATAGAAGTAATTTAGTTGGATAGCCAAAGAGCTTCAAAAACATGAAATCTGCAGGGACAACAGGCAACAAGACCACAGAGCAGTGGACTCTGACCTCTACAGCCACACAGAAGCCATGGCATGAGTGACGGAGTGAAGAGCAGAAGCCTCAGTTATTCATAAATTTAGTGTATGCACTGAAAAACTCCATATACACACTGATCATACAACCAGCCAGGTGGCAGGAAATCACTTTAATCCAGGGGTGCCCAAGTCCAGCCCTCAAGAGCTACCACTCTGTAGCTTTTATATGCATCCCTTTTCCAAATGGCTCTTCACCAGGCCTCTGCAGAGCTGAACGACATGCGGGAATTCAGTCATTTGATTCAAGCGTGTTGGAGAAGGTATGCTCTAAAAGTTGCGGGATGGTGCTCTCAGCACTGGACTTGGGCACCCCTGCGACTCATCTTGGACAAGTCCTTTCAAATGACATGTGTCCAAGTGTAATGAATGTACCCTGCACTTATTATTTAATATCTGTAAATGCAAATCTATTAGTCTAGCTTACATCTGCCATTTCAGGCAATACCAGTCATGCCAGTTGTTGCTTGTGAACCAAAATACTACAACAGGGGTGGCCAAGTTCAGCCCTCGGGAGCCACAATTCTGCAACTTTTAGATGGATCCCTTCTCCAACACACCCAAAATCAAATAAATGGCTCATTACCAGGCCTCTGCATACCTGCATAAATGTGTGAAGTAATTCAGGTGTGCTTGAAGAGGGGTGAATCTAAAAGTTGCAGGATTGTGGCTCAAGGACTGAACCTAGCCTTCCCTGTACTAGAAGAATTCATTAATACAATTAATGTGAGTGCTACTTATTCCTTTCAGAAAATGCCTGATTACTACATATCCAAAATTGAGCTTAGGGAACACAGGTGAAGTGATAGTTTTTTGTTTGTGTGTTTGAAGCATTTTCAGATCAATAAATAACTCCAAACTACCATTTGGGCCACATGGTTAAAAGATGTCCACTTACTAAAAGGATGGACAAATTCAAGCCCAGTCTCAACCAAGAGGAAGGGAGCACATCACAGTATGTTTGGTAGATAAGGATGCCCCTGTTAACAATTTGGAAATAATTTCTTCAAATACAGTAACTTTCATTACAGGAAGCCCATTTAACATTTGCATACAAAATGAGTGATGGACCTCCTTTGTTTTAAACAATTATGGTACCACACTCCAAATGTTGGCAAAAATAGCATTTTCCCATTGTCTCTATCACATTTAAGTCTTATGTTTTTAACACAGTCTGTGTTCACAAAACATTACAGCAGACGACACAGACTGAAATTGTAACATTAACATTAAAGTGACCTAAAACTGCCATCACTTTAACAGATTATCATTACATCACTGTTACATATCCAGTGTCTGAAAAGGTCAGCTTGGTCACATTGCTAAAACACATGCTAGATGAGGTTCAACTGGGTAAGCAAGAATTAGCTGTATGAGCTAGAAATGAGAGTATTCCTCTTGTCCTGTTAAAGGAAAAAAAAATTTGCTCAAGGCCTTTGGGTGGTTACTCCTGAGTGATATGTCTACTCCTGTCCTGAAGTGGCATCTGGAGCAACAGCAAGTGTAACATGCCAGAAAAGCAGTTTTCAAAGGACATAAAAACATTAGAATCACAAAATGACTCTTTAAATCTGCTTCGGTGAAATGCTACAAGAACTCAATCAATGTAAAAATAAACTGGATTAAACACAAACTTCCAGGAAAACAAAGAATTGCATCATGCATCAATAAACTGAATGTAACAAGCAAAATAGTTGAAGGGAAAAATGAATAAAGTGAAACCACAGAATGACATTTGTAAGTGAACAAGAAGTCAATCATCTCTTATTGCAACTTCCTGCCACCTGGCTCATCACATTTTTAAAATAAACAAATTAGGAATACCAGCTTTTAAAGAAAGCTGTATGACCTGAACTTAATCTTTTGACAAAAATCACAGTAAATCAGTCCTTCAAACTCATACAAGAGTCCCACATCTCATCAATGTTAACACCAGTGAGATGAGAAATTTTCCCAGGATGTATAGAGTTCCACTACATTTACTGGAAGGAATTATAACATATAATTAATCAAATTTAAAATATTGAAGAAGACATGATACATTTCTATTGTAAGAGATAATAACAGATCTTGGTTTAATCGTCATTCATTGTGTTGAATCAAAATACTTAGAACGTGTGATTTCCGTTTTAATATCCAAAAACACAAGATTTCCACTTTAATATCCAAGTGAAAGTCATAAATTCAAATATATATCAAATATTGAATGAAAAATAACTAAAAGGTAAAAACTTGTGACCTGATGCTACACTTTTGCAGCAGCTGTTCAACATCAGAATTAGGCTGCAGAAGTTATAACTCAGCACAACTGAAAAAACACCTACAGTTGGATGAAACTCCAGATTAAATTCCAGATGTAAAGACCCACTAAGTTTATAGCTCATAACCATAGCAAATATAAAAATGGCAATAATGACCAGGCAATCTTGAGAAAAAGCAGGGAAATTAATTTTATTATCAATTAATCAAAATTGATTGGTGAACAATACATGTGTATGTTCCATGTTTCAGTTTTAATGCTGCAGAATAAAAGAGGATCTTGAGTCATGCTTGTCTAGTTACATCACTCTCAGGGGAGATTTTCATAAGCAGCACCCCTCCTCAGGCAACTCTGAGGCACATCATAAAATGCAAAGCGACACATGTCCCCCATCACCAGCCAAGGGTGCCAACTGTCTGCTCGATCTAAATAGAGGGCACTAGCTTAGAAGAGAAAAGGATCAACACACTGCTGCTCAGCTTACAAGACACACCTGAAAGTCAGATGAATACAAAACTGACTTGACCACTCAAACCAGACAAGCCATGGTTCACAGCCTGGTTCCAGTACTGTCTAAAGTGATCTTCAAACACTGGTAACTAACTATACATAACTGTAAATAATTTGTTAGTATCTTACATTGAACATGAACCGATTTAGGACACGAGTATGTCTCCAAAGGTTTGACCTCAATGGGCAATAAACAGAGCAGTGGTTATAGGGCATGCCTTTAGACTTGACAGTATGACATATCAATGCATACAGTAAAAGGGGAATTTGGTCCGAATAAAAGAAACGTTGCTATTCTGGTATTCTCACAAAGTAGGCGTTTAGCCGTCTTAGTCTAGCGTGGGTGATTGCTACAAAGCTGTCGCGGACAGACCGACAGACACACACACCCGAACTGAGGCACAATCGTCCACCATTACGCCTCCATAAAAAGGCTTTTCACGGTTGAGCTAATCTGACAAAGTTCTGAGATCAATGGCTCGCAAAGCCACAACCATACCCATCCACGGTTAAAAGGTACAGGGAAATAAAATACCCGGTAGAAACACTAGTTATTATGTTGTCAAACTAAGTGACGTAACTTAGCCTTAAAGAATTGCTACCTATATTCAACTAACCCATCAACAACAACAAGCTATCGCATGCTAACGTTAACTTGGCTTGCCAACAACAACCTGTCCATTTGTCCGGCTACAAAAGCCAGTGGCTACGTAAAGCGAGCTACCAGCCCACTATGATTATCAGCAGATACACGGATTACTCGCTGATACCTGAAGCCCATGCCCTTTGAAGTATAATATAAATCATAGTGTTTGACTTGGGTGTTTGTACACGTCCAAATAGCGATACACGACAGACAATGAAATCGACCCCGTCTCAGGCAGCAGCGAGTATTACAAAGCTAGCTGACAAGCAAGCTCAGTTAGCCTGCTAACGCTAACTCGCTGGTCACTCGTCTGCACAATCGTATTCGCCAATAATCTAGCCTTAATTACACACATAAAATGACAGTTTGCTCTCTGTGTTTTGTAGCTTTATTGTGTGTAACTTCAGGGGATAACTTACAAAGTATAGTTTAAGTGGTGCATCCGAAGGCAAGTTTTGCTGAAAAAGTTTAGTCAAAATTTCTCTACTTTTGAAGCTTGTACTTGGCAGTCAGTGCTGGGTAGGTGTATGTGTGTAGCTGAACGACACACAAATTGTTACCTTGCACGTTAGCGGAGATCAAGCTATGCTAGCTAGCTTAACTTGCGTTAGCTGAGCTAACACCGATAGAGAAACTTCCGTCGTCATATTTTAATTAAGAATTAAGATATCGGATTAGATAGCAAGATAGTGAAATAATGTTACATGGACTTACGGAGTCTAGGAGGAGCTTGATCGAGTTCCCCCACGATTTCCAGTTGTTTGATGACAGTATTTAGCAGGCTTTGGCGTAAAAATCCCGGGGATCCCCTCTCTTCTGTCCGCTGCCACTCCGGTTGCCAGATAATGTAATGAGCCACCACAGGCGGCGTCATGCTGCGTTCATATACACCTCGGAAATGTTAACTACTCGCGTGTGTGGTGTGCGTGTACACACACGCACGCACACAAACGATATACATGATATACATGGTATCTATCTATCTATCTATCTATCTATCTATCTATCTATCTATCTATCTATCTATCTATCTATCTATCTATCTATCTATCTATCTATCTATCTATCTATCTATCTATCTATCTATCTATTTATCTATCTATATATATATATATATATATATATATATATATATACATATATATATATATATATACAAACGAATTAAATCATAGACAGATGCTGGTAAGGATCTACTTTTTTGCCTGCTCCTCATGGTGTTCCTGAGACCACAGGGACCTACAGTATATTGATGCACCGTGATTGATAGAGACAGAAGTTCTAAATTTACTGGATGTATACTGGATGTATTTTCAACACTAAGTTGCACCTGCTATCTTTCTTAAAAAGCCTTTCCCTATTCTGAGGTACATTTTGTCCTGAGGGTATGGCTAGTCAGGTGAACCCCTGCAGTACAACTAACAGTCACAAACACTTCAAAGCAACTTCTATTGCTAAAGCTTATAGTGTTGGAGTGGGAAATTCGGTGGTTATCGTCAATAACAGAGATCATCTCTTTGTTGTTGCAGCACTGGTCAGATTGACTTGATTGCCATCTTTGAATGGCAGTTATCCACCAATAGGGACTCAAGCCAGAAATATAATTGTTCAGACCATTTTTGACTTTTGATCATTTATAATTCTTTGTGCATAAACTAATTAAAAAAAATACAGGGATGGGCACAAAGATTCTTGAGAATATGAGGATCTAACTGGGTTCTCCATTCTTTGAGTTTGTTTGGTAACCAATCCAAATGGCTTGCTTAAGGCTTTTTGGATGCTGCAAATAAAAGATTTGCTAATGAGAATGGAGCAACGCTGCTTATTTGACATGACAGAATGGGGGTTAGGGTCCTAGTTTAGATGTTGATGCATTAGCTGAGACCCTGGTGGGCAAACTTGTTATTAACAGATCACAAATGAATATTACAGTGGGACAAGCAATTTGTGAAACAGAAAATAATTTTTAGCCTTAACAAAGTTTTTCTCTTCTGCTGCAATTCCTGTGCTGGGTTCACATCTATTACCCCTCTGAAATCACTGGCCATTTTATTAGGTACATCTGTTTAATTGCTCCTTAACACAAATTGCCCATCAGGCTATCACATGGCAGCAACTCAGTAAATTTAGACATGTAGACACGGCCAAGATATTTTGCTGAGGACGAGCATCAAAATGGGGAAGAAATGGGGTTTAAGTGACTTTGAACGTTGCATGATTGACAGGCTGGTCTGAGTATTTCAGAAAATGCTTATCTACTGGGATTTTCACACACAATCATCTCTAGGGTTTACAGAGAATGGTCCAAAAAGAGAGGGGAAATATCCAGTGAGCAGCAGTTGTGTGGAACAAAATGCTTTGTTGATGTCAGAGGAGAATGGGCAGACTGGAGATGACAGAAAGGCAACACCAGTTCAAATAAACACTGGATATAACCAAGGTATGCAGAGTACCATCCATGAACACAACATGTCCCACCTTGAAGCAGATGGGCTACAGTAGCAGAAGACCACACCAGCTGCTACTCCTTTCAGCTAAGAACAGGAAGCTAAGGACTAAGGATACAATTCACACCGGCTCACCAAAGTTGGAGAAGAGATAAAATTTCTGGTCTGATGATGAGTCTCGATTTCAGCTGCAATGTTCAGGTGGTTGGATCAGAATTGGGTGTGAACAACGTACTGTATATGCACAGATCCATCCTGCTTTGCATCAACAAGTTCAGGCTGGTGATTGTGTAATTCTGTGTGCGTATTTTCTTTGCACACATCTTTAGCATCATGTAAGTGCCACAGCCGACTGTTGCTGACCATGTTAATCCTTTTAGGACCACAGTGTAGCATCTTCTGATGGCTCCTTCCAGTACAAATATGCACCACATTACAAAGCTTAAACCATCTCCAACTGGTTTCTTGAATATGACAATGAGTTCACTGTACTCCAATAGCTTCCACAGTCACCAGATCTCAATCCAATAGAGGATCTTTGGGATGTGGTGGAACGGGACATTATCATCGTAGATGTGCAGACAACAAACCTGCAACTGTGTGATGCCATCGCGTCAACGTGGAGTAAGATTTTCTCAGGGATGTTTTCAACACACTGAATCAAATTAAGAACAAAGACAGTTCTGAGGGTAAAAGGGGTCCAACCCAAAACTAAGAAGTTGTACCCAATGTAGCAGCTGGTGATTTTTCCAGAAGGGTAAAATGTTTGCTACAAGGAATTGGACCAACATTAATAAGAACACTAAAATTATTACTGTTAAAATTGCTCATATTATAATGCAATTCAACTGGTTATAACATCTAATGCAATCTCTTATAACACAAGGACTTACAACTAATAAATCTATTCGAAAAATGACATGGAAATCTGATTATTTCTAGTAAACACAAAATGGAAATACATTTATAGTAATGAAGCCTTATTTACAGCACATTTAAACTTAATTCAAAAGAAATGAAAACTAAACACCCAAATTCATCACATACAACTCTTTCAATGATAGCATCATAGCATTTACCCAACTGCTGTACAATTATGTCCAGAGGGCTTTGTTGACTGAGAAGCCTAGCTTGGCTTCCTAGTATTTATATTCATTTAAGACTGTGTCCAGTAAATATGATTAACCTCTCCAGTGCACAGCACCCAGACCAACTTATCAGCAAATTCCAAAGGAAATACACTTTATATCAAGCCCACAGATGGAGAAATGAATTGGCAAACTGATAAATTTCAATCATACTTTTATTGGAAAATTATTGAAAACAATGTAAGAATTAAAAACATAGGCATTGGATAAAATATGGCTAGTACTCAAGCTTAAACTGTGTCCGTACAGTGCTTTAAATACCAAGCATTGGGATACCTACATAGGATAGCTAAATACATATCACACTTTACTAAATTGAATTTATAAAATGTCACTGTACAATAAAGGTTCAACAAGTGGCAACTCTATACAAACATACTGTGAAGAGACCATTTAGTGGAACTATCAAGACAAATGAAAATATATCAAAATTAAATATTTCCTTTTATTATCTGAAGAAAACTCGAACTCTAAGCATGATTTGCAAAAAGTACTGTATGAACATATCATGGAACTTAGGAAAAATCAAAACAAACAAACAAAAAACATAAATGAAGTAAGTGTTAAAAGGTATGTGTGATCAAATGATATAAATTCCACAAGCATTTAAATGCATCGCCTGCACACAGTGGATAGTTTACCGTTCCAATACATCATACACTGTTAATTTGAAAAATGACACTTCTCAAATTGCTATTGTGTGAAAATAAGTTATATGAGGTCTCTATTTCTTACTACTATGGATATTGTGCAAAAAAAATATCTATAAAGAAATTTTTGTTAGCAACCAAGGTCAAAAACTATTTTACAGAATCCACATCAGTAACTTCCATGCATGGGAAAGAAAAACATCATCCATACAAAAAAGGCAAGATGTAAAATATTTACCAACAGTTACAAAAATAGCAACATGAATAAATTAATTTCTTCTACATTTCTTAACTGCGCCGCCCCCATCCAACCCGTCATTCTCCAACACTTGGGAAGAAAAAAAAAAAAAAGAAAAAAGCTGGCAAATGTAAAGAAGGGTTTCTTATATATAAATAATGAAGCCCTTTTATACCCTTGTGTCCTTCACTCCTCTAATCCTCTAATCAACAGTCCGACTCTGCTCTTGTACCCAGTAAGTGTCAATGCCATTAGAGTGTAAAATGCATGTACAACAAAAATTCTAACAGTTTTACAACTAAAAAAAAAAAAAAAGAAAAAAAAAAGAAAAGAGGAAAGAAAAGAAAAAAAAAATGTAATAGCAGAAAATCAAGAAAAAAAAACTGAGAAGCAAATAAAGTGAAGGTCCAATCTGTCTCTTGTTAAAATCCTTTCAAGCTACAGTGGTCTGGATAGCAGGTTAGGCATCAAACTGCTGCATGTGACGATTTACCAGCTACAATCACGTGCACTGAGAGGTTCTTCATAGCAGGCTTGCAAGGCTGGTGGTTGGACCATTCTGGGCTTGGATCTGAACAGGAGGAGGGCCATCCGTCCACTAAAAAAAACAAAACAGAAATGACATAAATGCATAATCAAAAAACAGGTATGGAAAACAGCAACAATGAAAATGTGGCATTCATTATGTCACTAGAGTGAAAGGTGATGATAGGAAAGTCATGAGATGTTTATGTGGAGAATCAGTCAAAGCGGTTTCACGTACACTGATGAGGTTATGCTCAGGGAGACTGCAGGCTGCGATGTGGTCCTGCAGCAGCTGCTGGGAGAAGTTCTGGTGCATCTGTGCAGCCTCATGGGCATCCATGTTGTTTCCCAGAGCCTTGTTCAAGTCTGAAATGCAGATTGAGTCTTAGTATTTGTGCATGAATCAAAAATGTTTAGAAGAGTAAAAAGAGTTGTTAAAAGAGTAGTAAGCAGTGATATATCTGTAAAACTGTGCTTTCACTTAAGTGACTATTAGTAATTTCAAGCAATCGTGCTGTAAATTACATATGAGATGAAAGAAAATGTTTTTTTATGTACCTTTCAACAGAGCTGACGACCAGAGCTGAACAGACATGTCAGGGATCTTGCTGGCCAGCTGCATGGCAGGGACGACCATGTTGTTACTTTCCTAGACCCAAACAGGAATTTAAGACAATTAATGGTTTTTAATCACAAGTGCTGGGCCTCATCCATATAGATGTAAATAAATGAAGTGTTCATGATAAAATGCTTTTAAAAAAAGGAATAAATCTTCATTCACAATTATTGTTAAATGCTTCAGTAATTACCACTTTATCTCTGAATGTAGCTACAAGTAAATTTTAAAATGGCGTGGTTATGACCATCAGATACGGAAAATCCAGCTTGCAACTGTGTTTTGTGAAGGAATGCAACAATTACTGAATCATTTATAAGATATTTTAAAATATTCATTTAGTGTCCAGGGTTTAAAGCAAATTAAAATTTCTGAGGCTAAAATATAGGGTATCCAAATGGGTGGGGCTGCAGCTGGAAGGATAGATGGCCGACCACTACCAGCAAAGCTTTTTGAGGGATTAGTTTTTGTAATCTGGGAGGCAGCTTTGCAATTAAGGGAAAAGAAACAACACTTCTATAAAACCAGAAGAAACGCATGATTTTTCTTTTTGGAAACACTTCTTTTGATGTTTGTGCACAACAGAAGCATCACATAGTCTCTTTATTGCAAATTGGAAAATCTATTGCTACAATATGTAATTATAAGGAGAGATTACATTATATGTAGTTATCAGAAATATCTATTTCCATGATAATGAAACATAATTTCAACATTTTTTTGTTTAAATATCAAACTAAATGAAAAGTAGTTTTGATTTCACAAAACAAATGCAACTAAGAGTTGCTTAAAAACTGTTCCCAACGTCACTGTGGAGTTCAACATTCAACTGTAGACAGCTGCTGTATAACATTTGACACCATCTGTGTGTGAAAGCTTACATTTTAAGTACAGAGAAGAATAGATTGTAATTCATCATTAAATACAGAGCAATCCTGTCTGTGTTGGAAACAATCAAGTAATCAAAAACTAATTGTAATATGCTTAAAGATTTGAATTATCTTAAGTAAAGAAAAACTGAAAAAGACTAACCCAGATTACATCTGTTATTGGTGAGTCTTATTAATAACCTGTTAAAGGCGGGTCAATGTGTATCTGTTTTGTTGACCGTGGGATCCATTCACAGTCCAGGGCAAAATTCAGAAATGATGTGTACACAAAAACCATGAATTTGCCTTTCCTGACAAACAAACTGGTAATTATCAAGAAGAATGTGTGGTGAGAACGTGCACACCTCAAGAATTCTTCAGGTCACATGTAAAAAAGTTGAGTGCAATGTGTCCCTGACAAGAAGTGGAAACAAAAAGAGAGGATTAGAGCGCATTCACACCAGATAGTCCGCTAGAGGGACTCGGCTCGCTTGGTGAGTGTGGGTGATCTCCGGTTTGGAGATCGCGTTCATGCTGCACTTCCAAACGAGCTAGTCTCGTTGCCTGAGCTGCCACTTCTTCCAAGCACGTCACGCATATTATATAGGCCTAATGTTGACGGGGTTTTTTTGGCTATTTTTTAGTGTGACACTGATCTACTGTGCGGGCATATTCCAGAGCAGGGATGCCCAAGTTCGGTCATCGAGAGCTACTACCCTCCACATTTTGATTGCCTCCCTTCGTCGACACCCCTTAATCAAATGAATGGCTTGTTTCCAGGCCTCTGCAGAGCTGAATGACATGTGCATGAGGCAATTAGCTATTTGATTTATTTGTTGGGTTGGGTATGTTCTAAAAATTGCAGGATAGTCGCTCTTACAGACCGGACTTGGGCACCCCTGTTCCAGATCCTCCATTTGACAGCTAGTTTCACAGAACTGCATTATTTTCTACACTACTTACTGGGGATGTAACGATATTGGCGATATCACGGTGGGGGAAACTGCCACGAAATTGTTGTGGTCTTGTCATAAACCCCTACCAGCCTTTGTGTACTGCATCATCGCAAAAATTATGTGAGGAATTTCTGAGTTTTTTCACAGATAAAATTACCTCAATCAGGTCTCCGTTATCTCCTTCTGGTCCGGATCCCACTGTTTTTTCCACATGCTCAGCTGTCTTTGAGCAGTTTGAGCCTGTGTCTCTTTGCTCATCTCTCTAAGGTGGTATTGGGGCTAAAGCCCTCTTACTCGCCTGCCGACAGTGTCCATCCTTCTTTAATCAGAGATGCCTTTTCCTCTATTGGTCCTGCTAAACTGTGCTTGATAAATGCCAGCCTGTCATCTGGCTGTATCCTTGTTGCCTTTAAGCAGGCCATAGTGCACCCTCTTATGAAAAAACAAACTTTAGACCCCTCTGTCTTCACAAACTATGGACCAATCTCTAAATTGCCATTTATCTCAAAAATTTTAGAGAAATTGGTGCTGCTGCAATTGCAGGCTCATTTGGATTTACATGAAATCCTCGACAAGTTTCAGTCTGGTTTTAAGTCTCTTCATAGGACTGAAACTGCGCTATTAAAGATTTTTTAACGATCTTCTTTTAAGTCTTGACACAAACTGCCCGGCTGCTCTGATCCTCCTGGACCTTTCAGCAGCCTTTGACACTGTTGATCACCAGATCTTTCTTTCTCGGTTAGATCACTGTTGGAGTCAGAGGCCCTGCTTTGAAATGGTTCCAGTCCCATCTCACTGATCGCTCTTATCAGGTCCAACTTGAGCAGTATTCGTCTGCGGCTGCTCCACTTACTTGTGGTGTCCCGCAGGGTTCCATTCTTGGCCCCCTTCTTTTTTCTCTTTATTTGGGGTCAATTTTTCGTAAACATGGTATCTGTTACCATTGTTTGAAGACGATTTACAAATATATGTGCCCTTGAAACCTGAGGATGGTTCAATAGTCCATCTGCTAAATTGTCTTGCCGAGTTAAAAAACTGGGATGGCATTACATTTTTTGCACTTAAATCAAGGTAAGCAAAACTGGTTGACCAGGTCAGTGTTCTGGGTCCAGTGACCTCTTTCTTGTGCTCTTCTGTCAAGAGTCTCAGGGTGACCATTGACAACTCTCTTAAGCTCGATAAACAGATCAGTGCAGTAGTTAAGAGTGCATTTTATCACCTAAAGATTCTGGGGAAAGTCAAGCCTTACCTGCCAAGAAATTACTTCAAAAAGGTGATCCAGTTGTTGGTTATGTCTCGGCTTGACTATTGTAACTCGCTATACTTTGGATTGAGCAAATCACTGATTCATAGACTTCAGCTAGCACAAAATGCTGCTGCCCGATTGCTCTCGGGGAGAAAGCATTGGGAGCATATCACTCCTGTCCTTGCCGATCTCCACTGGCTCCCTGTTTTCTCGCATCCAATTCAAGATTTTATTAGTGTTTAAAGGTCTAAATGGGTTGCCCCCCCATATATCAGTGAACTTTTGAACAGACATGCTCCTCCAAGAGCCTTTCGTTCTTCGTCTCAGCTGCTTTTGGAGGTCCCCCTCTCTAAATACGTTTCTAGAGGAGACAGAGCTTTTTCTGTTTCTGCCCCTAAAATCTGGAACAGTCTCCGGCTGGTTGTCCGTTCCGCTCAGTCAGTTTCTGAGTTTAAAACTCTCCTCAAAACGCATCTCTTTAGACTGGCCTTTGGATCTTAAATCAAGCTTGTTGTGTCTTGTTTTATTTTATCTTTTGTTTTGACTTTTATGATGTCTGTTTTTAATTTTTTAATCTTTATTTTTGCTGCTTTTATTCCTTGTTTTTATTTTGCTTTAATCCAAACTTGTTCAGCACTTTGGCGACTATTGTCATTTATAAATGTGCTATATAAGTAAACTTGAGATTGAGATTGTCACGGTATTAAACAGCGCATCTCTTGAGACAAAACTAATAGTTTAGTTTTCAGTCCACTCTATGCGTAGCATGGTATACTGAACTACATAGACCATGATCCTTTGCTGCCAGTGCATTCTTTTCAGCCAATGGGAGCACACATAGCCCCCTCACACAGGAAAAACAAACGTGAAAGGCGTTCAGGTGAACACAGTATGGATATAAGGAGGATTGAAACAGCTGTTATTTTCCAGGAGAAGAGAGAACTTTCTTTGTGTTCTGGAGGCCGCAGGGCCAATATGAAAGTTAGTTTTGGTCCGGTTATTCCTCCATGAGAAGCTGCATAAGTTACATCGCGGGGATTACTGTGTTGACTCGGTTGTTGTTGTCGGTGTATTTAAACACCTCACGTGTTGAACACATTTTCATGTTTTCTCAACACCTCTACCAGCTGTTCATTAAAACTATGTTTAACCTGCAGCAGCGGATGCAGAGAAGTATCTGCTCAGCTGATTGTTGACATCACGGCACCCGATATCCCCAATCACGTACAAGAATAAAGTTCTGGCAGAGCCTGTAGAAGTTTAAGTTATCACAGTGCATCTGACAGGCAGACTTATTTATTTTTTTATTTATTGACTACTAAAAACAAGGCAGTTTCTTTGTGCCTGGGTCTTTTTATTTATTAAATAGGCTGTTTTAATGCCTGTTTAAGTTTATTCAATCTAGTACCTAAGCTGTCTTCTCAATAAATATAAGATGGATTTTTACTTGAATTTCAGTGTCAGTAAGGGTTTTTCAAGCAGTTCAAAATGTCACAACCTTGAATATGACAAATATTGTAACAATGACTGGTCAAAGCTTTTATACCATCATTATTGTTATCGTGAGCCTCCCCACAATAGAGACAAGTATCTTATCGTGAGGTTCATATTGTGATGATATCGTATCGTGAGATATGGATATCGTTACATCCCTACTACTTACTAGAAACTGGGATGTTTTCCTCTGACCATATAGGCTATCAATTAAAACTTTCACGTCATTGTTGCTCCACATTTGACCACAAGGCATTTCTAAAGAAGTCCTACAGTAGCTGGTAGCGTTGACCAATGATGTAGAACCTTATAATATAAACCCGAATATTTCCAGCATTTGGTTTGCTTCAGTCGTACTGACACCTGTGTTTGTAGGCAGACCGAGTCTGCTTGTTTGGTCCGAATCAGAGTCCGCTTGCACATTCACAATTCCCCAAACAAAGCGGACTTTCCAAAAAAACGGACCCTGATTCGAATAAAAAAAGTTTGGTGTGAATGTGGTGTAAAACTTACTCATGAAGATAAAACATGTATGTATAAGTATGTTTTTGTTTTCTGTTTTCACTGATTCTTTTACATTTTTGTTATATACTCTTATTTAACTGGGGGCTATCGAGGACTACAGTATATAATGGCTGTAGAGGAATCCACTAATGAGGCTTAAAAACAGAAGTGTTTAAAGATTGTTCTGTTTTAATGGCACAAGACTGTCTCATATCCATTTATAGTCTTCCAAAGGCTGTTTAAGAAAACAGGAGAGTCAGGGAAAAAATAAAAGGTCTATCGGAGCATTTGTATCCCTCCCCATCATTTCTAAGCTAAGCTGTGTACTCATTGACTGCAGATAAAGCTGGGGTTTCAGCTGCCCTGATGTGATGTGTGGGCTAATGTTTTGGCCTCTTGTTTACAATCCAACCTCATCTCTCTCTCCTTTTTCTTTTTTAAAACCTCTGCAATATTTATTTGACAATAGCTGTGTATAGTCATGAAACTACTGTAGATGGTTTTAAGCAGATGCCTTCAGCTGTTTCAAGTGAAAATCAAGTCATCTCTACTGTGAGCAAGAGCCCTATTTGCTAAATGTTTGGTCTTACTCTGTGGTTGCCCAGTACGTAGAAAATGTGGCCCAGCAGAACCAGGGAGCAGGCGGTCAGTCTGTTCAGATCCTCAGCATTAGACATCTTCAGGGTTTCCCTGAGGAAACGCCTGGAACACAGAGAGAAGTAGTATCAGTGCAAGGTGGCTGCATGGGTGTGCTTGCTTCAAGTGACCTATGAGTTGCCATACTTTGCCTCATTGTAGCGTCCCTGAAAGAAGGACAGGAGTCCCCTGATGTAGAAGGCTGCAGCGCGGAGACAATGTGAGCTAAAATTAAGACAAAGACATCGGATGTCCAATTAATACTACGCATTACAATGCAATATTGAACTGCAAATACAAAAAAATTAAGTTATTCTTACCTCACTGGGAAGTTATGGTCTGGGTTTATTCTCTCTAGGAGACTGTAAAGCTGGAAAAGAAATAAAACGGATGCGTTTAAGGTAGAGTTGGAGATCCTGGAAAAACAGTTCGAGTAATCTTCCTTTATTAAAAAACAGATTTCAACAGTCCAAACCCCTTTCTTCAGAATCCACCCAAAGACATGCCTCCAAAGCACAGGAACATCTGCCCTGAGGGTTCACGAGCAAGAAAACCGGAAACAGCTGAGTGGCTAGCCTGTTAGCTTCCTAGTCAACAGCTGGTGTTTCTGAAGGTATTTAATTTGCAGTGTAGAAAGTCCACACTGTCAATGTCAACGCTTCCACAACTTGATCCACATCCATTTTATTTTCGTTTTGTTGTATTTCTTAGAGCAAATAGCTGCACAAATAACAGCAGCAGCGAGCAGTCTGCCAGCCATAGTTGTTTAAACTACGAGTTGCACGAAGAGGGGCTTGCACAGAGGGGGCAGTAGGGAAGTTGAGTTTGATAGACATATGTCCATTCAAATTGTTAAGAACAGTTAAAATGATTGGATAAGATTTTAGTCAATTCTGTCTGTTCCACAGGTCACTAAATTTCTTGTTTTAGAGCATTTAATTGGGTGGCTGCAATCAGGGCATGAAGTTGATTTTTAGCAATATTGTAAAAAATGCTCCTGGAAAACATTTACCCCACCTTTAAGGAGCACAATATTATCAATTCTTACTGAAAATGTCTCTATTAATGTTTCCTTTTTAAAAAACAATCTACCAAACTCATGTCTTTAAAACTGAGGCAAAGATCACCCAAGTTTAGTTATATGACAGTCAACATATGAAAGAAACAGCTCAGGAGTGCCCTCTGGTGGAGACACAATGTAATAGCAACATTAGTTTGAAGAAACCATCTACATTTTGATGAAGACTGGCTGATATGTAGACTAGAGCATACCAACACCACAACACTGTTTTGTTTTTTAAATCAAACATTGATTCTGCATGAACCACAAGCATGGAATAATACATCATTTAGTTGTTTTACAATTATTTATGTAAAGAAATGAAATCATAATCCAACTAACCTCCTGATGTCTGTTTCCTTCCCTTATATACACACTTGCCAAGTTGGTTACAATGTACGTCCACAGCTCCTGGTGTGTGGTCAGCTGGTACACAAACAGCAATTTGGAGATGTTTGAGATGAGAAAACAGAGCACTGCAGCAGGAAGTATAAAAAGGGGAAAGATGACGACGCTTAACATCCAAAGTGTACTCACCCGCAAGGCTGTAGTAAACTGTGCTTCTGCATTATCCATGCAGTTCACTGAGATACAGTACAGACCCTGAGAGATGCAGATAGAGGGGAACAAAAAAAGGAGAATTTAGAGACAAACTTATATAAAAATTAAAATAACTTATTTTGATATCTTTAATTTCACTGTAGTGATAGTAAAACCTACAATGTTATTAACTGTGGCAACACATTCTCACAGTAATCCGACTCTTCAATGAGAACAAATCACCAGTAAACTATTCACCTGCACAATTATCAGATTGGCCCCTTTATACCTTATTTTCATTAATATTACATGTATACATTGTATATAATCCTTCAGGCATTTTGTTTCCCTTTGAGTTGCACTGTGCTGTTTTACTGTATAATGTACCATTCATCTGGAGCTGCTGACATATTTGAATTCATCTGAATTATTTAAATATCAGAACTAATTCATATATTTGTATGCAATTTTCCTCTATGGATTCAATCACCTAGGCACAGATCTATTCTGCATGTGTTATATTTATGATTCATAAAAGAATAGAAGGTCATCAGGTGAGGTATAAAACCAAAGCATTTATATTAAGTTTCTTAATGGGAAGATCAGATGCGATGCTTTTTGCAAACATCCAACAATCAGACCTTTGCTGGCTCTGATTATGAGGGGAAGATCGGGATGTAAATTGGGCTGATTTTCCTGTAGTGTGTACCTGCCTCAAGAGAGAAGTTACAGTAACATAGCATGTGATTGGATCCCATTGGATCATTACTCTTTAAAGGTATTATCTACCTACCTAAATGATAACCCTTTCTTTTCTGTGCTGTGATTGGTATTACAGAGGATAGACTGCAGCAAGCTCCAAAAACCCTGCTGTCTAGTCAACATTCAGGACCCATATAAGATCTTTTTCTTACAGCCTGAACAGCACAACTCAGACTTTCTACCATCCGACCCAGGCCAATTTCACATGTAGAACAAAATTGAAAACATATACCCAATCTTTTTCAAAGCAATCTTAGTCTGAACACTTGTGTTACATTTCATGAGACTTTTACATCATTGAAGTAGGAAAGATGTCAGAAACCTGCTCTGGGTTCTGACTCTGTATCCAGCCCCTGCTGCACAAAAGGCCATTTTTAAGATTTGCGCTCTCTTTTTTTCTCAGTCTCCTTCTTTCTCTCACCAGTTGGTTCATGATTTTTTCAGTTCCAACTTTGCAATAAGTTCCAAATTAATATAAAAACACATTTGGCATCCATATTTTCTTTAAAAGGGGGGGGTCTGCCTTCCTCTGCAACGCCGGTCACCAGGCCGTTCAGTCCACACTTCAGTGTGATGGAGGTTGCTTTTAAATGATAATGTGAACAACCATGCAAAAAAAAAAAAAAAATTGTATCTGAACATAAAGACCTGCAATGTGAATGCAGTCTTTGACCCAAGCACCAGATGAACCAAAAGCTAGTCTGTGTATGTTGACGTGACCGCCATAGTTCAGACTTTTAGACACCATTAGGTGTTGGAGAATCAGATATTTTCCTCATTTCCAAATGTTATGGAAAAGCACCAGGGTGTTACACACAGCACTGATCTGGTGTCAACAACCCATAAGAGGCAAGTAGAAATACTCACTAATAGTGTGTGTAGCTGAGCAGCGTGGTTGGTGAATAACCTGGGGGACTGTTGGCACAGTTGACAAACCTGTGAGATCTGAGAAAACAGAACAACGAGTTAATCTGCCCACTTTCAAAAACATGCTCAAGCATTCAAATCTACTTTTGTGACATTTAACAGAACAGAGCTTTCAAGGTTGCTAGACTCGGCTCCACTGAATCTTTGTCATGATGATGCACTTTAAAATGGAACAAAACTGAGAAGATGGCCATGGGAAGAGAAACAATGTACCTCTTGTAATGCAGTGGCCTTGTGGCCTGTGACGAGTCGGCACATGATGATGTGCTCCAGCAGAATGACTTGAAAGGTAGAGAGGATGGGGCTGCAGTCCAACACTAAAACAGGAAATACACTTTTATCAAACACCCTCTAAACCTGCTGTGCAACTTGTTTGACAGTTTGAAAAGCAAAACTCTACATCAAAGACAGCCACAACATTACTACTCACTTTTTAGCTTCTCTAGTTGCATAAGAGCCTTGTCGGTGTACTTCTGGGCTTTCTCCAGATAGCCTGCTTGCATGGAGTGCATGACAGTCACCTGTGTAGAGAAATAAAAACTACTTTAAACTAGTGAAACTCACTTTTATCTAAATACATGAACATAGGGCTGCTGAGCTCCGGTCCTCCAGGGCCACAGTCCTGCGGGTTTTCAATGTCTCTCTGCTCTGACAAACCTGACTCAAATTAATGAGCCCTTGTGCAAAACTTGACAAGCTGCTGGATCCATTTGAATCAGGTGTGTTGGAGCAGGGAAACACTGAAAGCATGCAGGACTTCGGCCCTTGAGGACCGACTTAGGACACCTGTGATATAGACGAATGGCTGCACCATTTGTAACGGTTCCACAGTAACTTAACAGTAAGCGAATATGTTTGTTTTTAAATTATTTTGAAACTGTCTATGACAAAACTTACAGCATGCTAGATAATCTAAAGAGGAAAAAAAGAGAAGAGAATTTTGTGATGAGTCTGACATCCTAGTGTGTGCCAATCATCTAAAGCATTTAGGATTTATGCCTCTTTGACCTCCACTATGATTCACAAACCCAGCTATGAAAGCAATGCTGCTAATTTGGGATATTTTAAATTCAAAGAGTTTTAAAGTAACAGAGAAAGTGGAAAAAAGCACATTACCAAATAAACGAGGACACACATGTGCTCCTTGGGCAGCCAGTGAAAGAGGTCAGCTGGGTTGCTGGGCAGGATCTCATCATCGTGGAGTGTAGAGATGGTCTGGATACACTGCTGCAGCTGCTTCAGACACGGCTTCACACTCTTCACCTGGGGCAAAGCAAATATTGCAACCAATCACACGCTGGCTCTTACATCATTAAATGTAACCTCTCCATGCATGCTGAGCAGCACCTTTGCCTATACCAACCCTTCCAGAGTGGATTTCCTACCTGTCCAGCATCCAGGTAGTGTGTGACCTGCAGCACCAGGAAAAAGACCCTCAGGGACTCCTTCTGGATTGGGTTTCCCTGCCAGTTTTCCACGATAGTTCCGCACAGTGTGAGAAGGGGATGCACCTCACCGAGCTTCCGCTCCATTAGCAGCAACTGTAAAGAGAGAAAATATAAACAATCAGAATCAGAATCAGAAAAACTTTATTGTCATTGTACCGGCGTCCCAGTGCAATGAAATTCTTTTTCCAGTACAACCCGTCCAAGACTACACAGACAGTAGACACAATACAATATACAATATAAATTCAACACATCAAGATGAATGCATGGAAAAAAAACAAGTGTACTCTGATGTAATTTTTTTTAAAAGTTCTGTAAACATGTTTATAGCTGCAGTGGGATAAGAAAAGAAGACTCACCATTCCTTTACTAAGAAGAAACAAAGCCCTAAAGAGAGGAAAACAAGACATTAATGGGGTACATATGACTGAGCAGCCATGTTTACATTCTCATTTAAGATCTCAGGTCAACTGTTTTCATGTGACGTGATGTACTCTGATCTAGTGCTTAGGTGACACTACATTTTAATCAGAACCCCTGTCTTACAGACATATGACATGTGCAGGTTTTTGAAAACATTATGTGATGCTACGTCACCACACACGTCAACACAGAGCAAGCACAGACAGAACACAGGTTGGTATCGTTCAATTTCACCATTTAAATGACAAAACATTTGCTTAAAATCGGTCTGGGGAATGCATCCCATTCGGTTTGAGCCTGTTTAATCTGACTGAGGTGTTCATACGGAGCATTTTTACTCATTTGGGCTTCTAAATCAATTCTAATCGGAATATTTGGCTCCATGTAAACCCAGCTAGTGATAAATTTACAAATTTTTAGAGTTTTAATATCAAGACCGTCAGAACTGAACTGTACTCAGGATCATGTGATGCAACTTTGGTGGGTCGAAGACTACATTTTCAAGAAAAATCTTTTTTTTTTTCTTTTTACAAATTAACGTAGCAGCAGATCTTAAACAAAAACAGTTAGGTTTTGCAGCTCATTTATTCTGAGCCACTATAAAAGCTAGCTTACCAGCTTTCACTCATTACTTTCATTTGTATCAGGTAACAGACCGAACCTCGGCTGCTGTTAACTTGAGTTAATATTGTTAATGTTTTTATTTCACAGGAAGTGGTCTGTCCTGTTAGTGTCCAGGCGGCACGTGCAACCTCTATGTTACTGACACACTTTGCAGCTGTATTCTGGTCATTATTATAAAAAAAAATAACAGTTTTTTGAACACGAAACGTAATTGAATCGGCACATTTCACACTGGGATGCACAGATTTGATAGTGAACCGGCACACCCCTAGCAAAAATTATTTAGAAAAACAAAACAATAACAATCCTAAATCGATCCAAAATCAGACAAAAATCTATATCAAACCCACTTTTATTTTGAAAATGGCTTTATTTTAAAGTTCCTCTGACGAAATGTTTTCTGTCTGAGAAGGGATTCTCATGTTGATGTTAAAAAAAAAACAAAACAAAAAAAAACATGTTTATAGTTGTGCACTGGATAGATATGACACGGAGATTGCACTGCATATTCACTTTCAAGTCAGCTTATTACTTGCTCCAGTGCTCACTGGATCAAAGCCGTGAAATTCAGCGTATGGCTAATAAACGGCAAAATCTCAGGTGCTCATCAAACTTGTGGGACCAAAAGACTTGGTAAAAACAGGAGAAGTTGAGGCACTTTGAATTTGCTAGTACGTACTTAAATAAATACACCCACACTTTTCATCTTTTCAGCCTTCGACAGGGTTCATATATCGTGACTAAATTTGAAATGTTGACATACATCAAGTTGCTATCCACTGTAATGATATATATTCATACTTGATATCAAACCAGTGATTCTAATATGAAATCAAGTTCAAATTTAGTATCCAACGTAATTCTAGTTCAGTTAAAAGGTGTTTTCATGATTTCAGATTCTAAAATCTGCATTTAAACTAACATGTTGCATGGCTTAATACTTCCGCCAAGGAGATAATTGCCAGCGTTTGTTTGTCTGTTAGCTAGCAAAATAAATGAGAGAAAAAATGAGATAAAAGTGAGAACAAATTTGGATGAAATTTTCAGGCAATGTTGATAATAGCTAAAGTTTGGTGTTGCTTCAGATCACCATCTGGATCCAGAACTCTTTGAAAGATTCTTCATCATTGTGAGATAGGCCCATAAAGGGGAACTGAGCAGCTTAGTGGAGGTCTGAGTGCTTTTCTAGTTTGTAACTGCTTCGCACTGCATGTTTTCATTAAGCTTCTAAGCTAAAAAGAAAAAACAGTAAACATCACGATAACGTACAACAGATATTATTCACTAAACCAAACAGCCAATCAGAGTGGGCTCTATGTAAGAGGATAAATAAATGATCTGGGGCTGCTTTACTTGGTTAAGCCAAGGTTCACCAATGACATGCCCAATGAATGCGATATGAACTTCACATGCAGCTGCAAATACATGCCACAATCCAAGATAAAGGTGGTCAATTAAAATGTAATGATCATTTTATTCATTTATGTTTTCTTTTTAATGACTAGGTAGTAAGCAGTAATACCCCAATACAAACCAAAATAGCTGATCACATGAGTAAATTACTCATTGGTCTATGTGGTCTACAAATATTTTAGACTTAGCACATGTCAAGCATGACATGCAACAGCAACACTTACCTGGTATATTCTGAGCCAACCACTCGGGCATACTCCGCTCCTACACCCAGAAGGTCACATGCTGATACCAAGTCTTTCTCCAGTGTATGAAGTTGCTGAAAGACAAGGTTCTTGTCAGCATAGGGTACATGTTTATCATCGGGACACAAGCTGTCTGTGAAAAGTACTCAGACTATCTGCAAAGTTTTACTGCAACAAGTGCAACCCTATTCAGCTCAAACACGGCTGGACATGCAGTGGAGTTAATGAAACAGTGCTACTCCTATATACATGCATTCATGTCACCCCACTGATACATACCGCCAACTGGAACAACAGTCTGCAGTGCCAGTATGGTGTTTGTTGTGAAATCTGGATGGCTTTACGCAGCAAAGGTTTTGCAGAGTCCACCAAATTCTGAAAATTTGTCAAAGAAATCAACAATTCACAACTGTTAATAAGTGGCATCACGTACCTCCCCAGTTTATGGTCAGGATAAATTAGTGTCAGTTTTGCTTCGTTTCTAATATAATTGCGGTGCGTTATTTCAATGGGTTTACCTGTTGGCAGAAGAGTTCTGACAAAATGCTGGCGGCTTCAAATTTAACATCTTCAAATTGAGGAACTTGTTGAGAAATATACCACTGTAAAAGAAAGAAAAAAATATTTTTTTTAAGCGGCGCCTTACTTGATATCGTTTATGAATTCACAATAATCCCTGACATTCTTCGACTAACACCGGAGAAAGAACGAAAGTAGCCGACCCGGGACCGATTTCAGAACACACAGCTAACTAATTTACTGTCTATTAAACCTTACTTTTCAATATTTTTACTATTATGACACCCGTGAATGCAGAACAACTGAAAGACTTCCGCAGTTTGCTGTTTTTACTGTCTGCGGCCTACAATCGTCCCGTTCTCTGCGGCATCCCCGCTCTTTCCCAGCTCAAACGCCCCTCACCGCTTTCTCCAGGTGGCTACGGGCCAGATCGCTGTTCTTGGTGTGGTGGTAGAGAACCGAGCCCAGTTGAAGATGTGTCCGAGCCTCGATCCTCTGCGGAGGCTTAAACTGAAACACAGCCTGAAGACAGTGCACACACAGTCGTATTTTGGGCGGACTGGAGGTTCGGAAATGTTCCGCAAAGCCGAGAAGGGCGAGGTACCAGCGCTCCGGGGCCTCTACGTTTGACGCCATTTTCCCAGACAACAACAAGTTTTTCAGCGCTGCGACCAGACCCGCGGGTTGCCAGGTCGGTTCAAATAGAGCAACCTAAAACCAAAGTTGCTTTGTCTGTGCTTACAGTAGTTCTTTTCTTTTCTTTTCTTTTCTTTTCTTTTCTTTTCTTTTCTTTTCTTTTCTTTTCTTTTCTTTTCTTTTCTTTTCTTTTCTTTTCTTTTCTTTTCTTTTCTTTTCTTTTACATCTTAAAGCAGTTTTAGAATTGTCTTTTTCTTTTAATCTCATTCATTTCTAAATCAAGCCTTTCTGTTGATTCAGTTTCATTAATCTTATTAGAAAACTTTTCAGAAACATGGCTATTCCCTAATCATTTTAACAGCTCCTATTTTTTATTTGGCTTTGCAGTTTTTCTACTGTATTTGTTGCTAATCCTTCCTTCCCATATCAATTTTCATTTTCATTTGTTCAACCTGTTACTTTTTTATAAACTCTTGAGACCCAAGCTTAATTTTTTTGTGCATTTTTCATGATTTTTTAAAAGATTATGGGTATAATAACTGTATGAATACATTTTATCTTGGTACGTGAAGTAGTTTATGGGAAAAATAGATCTTCATATTGGACAATAGATCAGTGTAAATAGATACACGTAGAAAGTCACAAGTGTGCAACAGAATAAGAGCTCCTGTTTATTTCCACAAAAACACTAAAATGCAACAGATGCCGGAAGTTTGGATTGCAGTTTCAGAAAAAGTCTCCTGTATGTAATACTCACTGCACATTAAATTACCTACCCAACCTTTTACATTACACCACATTAGACAGAACCTTCTTTAGACACTCTGATGTGCCGTATGGCGCACATTATTATGTTACTTGAAAAAAGAAAAGTAAGGAAATGCATTATAGTCCTTTTAAGTCTACAACAGTGTTATTTTGTTTATACAGTAACCAGCTACTGGATAAGCAAGGTCCAAGAAAAACATGATCATTTAAATTTTCCATTTCTTAGTTTGGACATGCATTCAATCGAAGTTCATTACCCTATCTACTAAGTCAACAGCACCATTTTTAGTTGCACAGACCAGAACACAACTTGTGTTCTGGTCTGTGCAACTAAAAAATGGTGCTGTTGACTTCACATGTTGAACATGTGGTCATGTGATACTTACATATCTTTTGTTTCTCTTGGACCACTGCTGGCAGATGTCTTCAGATTGTTCGGCATGGACAGTAGAAAGTATCTTAACTGGTTTGTTGTCAAACCACTTTTCTAAGACCACCTTTCCATTACCTTCGATGATGCTGATGTACCTCTTCTGTGCAGTTTCATGATTTTGCCACCTATCACCTTTTTCACCTATTGGAGAACCTAATCCAGTATAGCTTTATTCAATCCATCTATCCATAAAATTCAATGTTTACATGTTTTATGTTTGTAACTATCTGTCTTAAGTATTCCATTTAGTTTTCTTATTTTTATTCTGCATATGTGGTAACATATTATAAAATATGTCCCAGTGTCCTCATATGAGAACATTACATTTAACTTTGTCTTGGAAAATTACTTTACATCTTTTTAAATATGTATACCACATTGAATTATAAAATTCACTTTCTATGATTAAACTCATTTCTAGCACAATCATAAAAAATTTCTTCAAAAATGTGCAATTGAGGCGTTTCACTGATATGAGCGCCCTCTTGTGGCTTCACAGTGACAAAGCTAAAATGGTCCACTTCTAAGGAAAAAAACAGGTCTAAAATAAAAAGTTAGAAAAGTTATGCAGAATGAAGCGGTGAAGGAAATTAAAAATGTAATGTCCTCATAGTGCATGGAAGGTCTCAGGAGGATGGAGATTATTACATGTGCTTGGTATTTTAGACATATAACAAAACAATTAACACAAAACACAGCATCATTAGAACAGATACATTTGCAAAACATTTTTATAAAACAGTGACAGAGTTGATCAACACATTTCACAAAACGTAACATTCTAAAATACAAGATGAAAAAGTATTATTTTCGACGTGTTAGGGTAAAGTGATCTGAAGCTCCAGACTGTCTTGTCTTACTTTTGAACTGCTGATCTAACAGATTAAGTAATTATAAATATAACGTGGAATATATAATCTGCATTTTAAACTTTATCAGATTAACTGAAAATATTAAGATTAAAAAAAGTTGATAAGAAAGTGATAGCCTGCGTTTATTTAATCCCGAGAACTGATCATAAATACGTAAAATTGCAAAGGGCAAACATGGCAACCCAATGTTGTATATAATCTCGCGACATCATACATAAACAGCAGCGTTAGCCTTTGGGTATTGTAGTCCAAAATATTGGCATACACTGTCCCAGTTTCTTTAAAACCTACTCCGTCCAGAATAATCTTGAGTGCTGAGGCAGGAGGGGGCAGTTCCGACCTGACTGCTATCTTACAGGCGTCGTCTATTAACAGACAGCGTCGCGTGACACCTGTCTTCGGCAATCATTTTTAGGAAAAACGTCAACAACGTGAAAAGACGTGAAGGACACCTCGCAGCGTGGGGCAAGTTTTTAAGAGCGAAGAAGCAACCGTCTTTCAGCAAACGAAGTGTGCGCGAGAAGCTGCGGGGGCAGACTGCTGACCGACTTCACACGACGAAGATTTGTAAACACACGGGAGCCTTTCAGGAGCAAACTAAGGTAACTCATGCAGCATTTAAACACTGCACGAACAAAAATAACTGCGGGGTCTGTTTATTTGTTTTGTGCAATTATGAATCGCGGCTTCTTTATAGTCAGTAAGTTGTCAGATTTCTGTTAGCTGAATGTGATATCGATGTGTTTGGTTCTGTGCTGGTAAATAACGGTGGATTGAGCCCCTGTAATACAACACCTTGTTTACAACAAGCCAGGCTGTGTGTATAGGAACATGGGCGTGAGAGCAATCACGTACGCGCTGTATGGTAGAGATACTGCGACACGCGGAGCTGTTGTGCTTAAAAAACACACGGAGCGTTTTAAAAATGCTCAAGCAGATTTTTTTTCTCATGTTTCCCTGCAGCAGCGGCCTGTTTGCCCTGAATGACAGTGCCAGTGTCTGACCACCTTGGTTATCTTTAAAGGGCACTCATGGCCCACCGTGTGCACGACCAGAGCCGTCTGCCCGTGGCCCAGGCCACGGTGCTGACCCTGCCACCGTCCAGCCAAGCAAAGGTGAGCACTTATACTCTTAATTCACACGCCTTGTAATTGTAGATGATTCAGTGTTGGAGCATGTTTGGACAGGTTAGAGCAGTTTGGGTGTGGATGGTATTTCACCCTTAATTCAAAAGAAATCCTTACGGGTGACTTGTTTGTCATTTGAAAGTGTTATATTTCTGAATGTAATGTGGATTGAGTGATTTTTTTTAAATTTATTTATTTATGATTAACCCTTAAACAAATCACAGTCTGTTCCCTCAGGACTCTGCTCAGCTTTATGATTATGGTGTTGTTGTGACACCCAGTCCAGCCGTGCTAAAGGTAAACATGCCTCTGCCACGGCTGTAAATAGAAGGGAGATACCAGCTAATCCAAAGCTGGCCTCACCTTTCAAAGAAATGCTTTGGTGGGCACTTCATAAGCCGAATCATTACAGATTTTTAACACTACTTGGTATCCTTTTACTGTCCTTGTTAATTTAATAGATACTAAGTATAACTGCAAAGAAAACTGAATAACATCTAATAGTACATTTAAATTTGTTGCCATTTATTTAACTATAGCTTTTTTAAGGTTAGCTCTCAGCATTTGAATCAGGTTTAGATCTGGACTTGACTCTTGATTAATTTCTTTCTCATTCTTTCTGTAGATTTTTTTATTGGTTTGTTTGGACATTTTGTCTTTTTGCATGACCCAGTTTTTGCCACTTTTTAGCTGTCAAACGGCATCGCATTTGGCTCTAGAGTACTTTGGTATACAGAGGGGTTCATGGTCAACTTAATGATTGCAAGCTGCCCAGTTGCTGTGGCTGCAAAACAAGGTCCCTACCCCCACCCCTCCTCCACTGTTGCCTTGTTGGACGGAGGTGTTTGTCCTGGCATGTTGTGTTAGGTTTTTGCCTGATGTAGTGGATTCCATGACAATTGCTCACGAGACAAATGCTCACAGCACCAACAGAAAAAGAAACCATTGCTTACAAATTGTTTGAAAAATTCACAGTAAAAAAAAAAAAAATGATATTTTACAGATATATGAATATGAAATATGGCCACATTGATTTGATTAAGAAAATACAACAGGAAAAAAAAAAAAACTAATGCACGAGTGAAACATGGTCATAAAAATGCGTAGTTCTGTCTTACTAGGATCACACCTTGTTCACACACTGGTGTGTTAAAAGGTTTTTGACCACTTTATTTGCTGCTTGTAAACTCCTTTAGTTTCATACCAATCATTGCATTTGGACAATTGGGGAAATCAAACATTTTTATTTCAAAACTATTTTTAAGATTTAAACTTAGGATTCAGTCTGTTCTTGTTTATACCTCTCTATCTTTGAAGAAGACCCTTTCACATGGCACAGAAGTAGCTAAAATATCTCTTGTCAAGCTTGTGAATATTAGTATGTTGTCCTTGAGTTCCAGTATTTTAATGGGTCCTCAGAAGAGGTAGGACTCAGCCAGATAAAGCTGAACATCCACTACTTTTCACAACACTAACAGAAAATTTGTTAGAAAATATAAGGTGGTGAAACCAATGGTATGTATTTCATGTTAAGGCAAAGCGAGTTTATTTTATTACATTTCATGTACAGGACAATTCAGTGTTTTACATAAAATATTAAAAGCATTACAGCAGGGTTCAGAAGGAACATTGAAAGAAAACAGACACTTATACAAAACTTTGATGTCACTCTATTTACTCTTTTTCTCTGATGTTTTTATGTGAGTAGTTGTCCGCATATCGATAATGTGATGCATTGTGACCAAACATCTCCACTTTGGTCTCATTTGCCCGAAAGACATTGCTCCAGAAGTTGTTTTTTTTTTTTTTTTTTTAGTTCACCTGCAGCTTTACAAATCTAAACCATGCCTCCATGTTCTCTTGTTTCAAGGCAAGGCTTTCTCTTAGCCTTGCCTTGAAACAAGCTGTACTTGCTCAGTGTTTTTCTATTTGTTGTATCATTAACTTTAACTTGCCCTAGCTTAACTTTTCAAACCCAAACACCATATAAATACTGTAAATTGTTCACACATTGTGGTGATTTATTTATTTTTTAAGGTTATGAGTGTTCTTAAAACGTGTAAGATAGAGGGAAGTCATTAACACCACTTTTGTAGGTTGTGAAACATGTTTGTTTTCACGCCAAACACTCTTATCAGTCACTGGGATTGTTTATTGGGTTCAGCCATCTCCCTGAAGGAGTTCTCCTTAGCTCAAACCAACAGTCGGGTTTGGGTTATCTTATGTGACTTGAGTCCTTGTGGCTCCAACTCACGTGCATATTTTAGCTATTTTGTTGCACTCACTCTTGCTGATGGAGGAAATGTGTGAGTGTGGACGCTGCTAAACGCGTCATGTTTAGGAAAATTCCTTAGCTTTGTAAACAGAGAAGAGATAAAATCTGACTTAGTTGATTCTTTCTTTACAAAGTAGCTGGTGTAAGGTTACCTCGCTATCTGTGACATAAATGTCTTCTAACAGGACCTGAGGCCCAGGCTGACCCCCCTGGACTCTCTGTTATGTGGCGCGTTTGCTGGAGCTGTGGCCAAAACGGTCATTGCACCTCTGGATCGCACCAAGATCATTTTCCAAGGCAAGAACAAAATGTTTATTCCACATACAGAAAGAAAATAGGCTTTATTTAAGTGACCTAACTACTGTTATGGGAATTACACCAGTTGTTTTTTTCTGTTTGTACCAGTTTTGGCTGTAACTGTTCCTGACTAATTGCTAATCCTCTAAGTAGATGTTTAGCCTACATGGGAGAATGTGTTGTTCTGGCCTGAGGTTTACTGTGTCTCTTGTCATTTTACAGTGTCCTCTAAAAGATTCTCAGCTAAGGTGAGTCCAGGAACTGATAAATTTTCTGTTTATGACCCTTAACGAGGAGCGGAAATGATAAGCAGGACAGTTTTCTGCACAAATACTCAACAGCTTTTTGTTTTGACCTTGTACATTTGAACTTCTTTCATTTCAAAAACACATTATCTGCTATATATTGTCTGCAGGGCACTGAAGATGGATAATTATCTAATTATAAATTGAATACATCACATTTAAGCTCTGGTACATCAAGGTTTCAGTAGATTTACTAGTTAATAAATATCAGTCAGGATCTGAATTGCTTCTACTGTTGCAATAATATCTACGCCCTCATTTACACATTTACACATGCATTTAAGCTTAAGAGCTTTATTGTTGCACAATTGATTATGTAATGGTGATGTGCTGAACATGTTAAGATGATTAAGAGGTTGAAAACATTATGGTCTGTTCCACATGTCTGCAGGAGGCCTTCAGAGTCCTTTATTGTACGTACATGAAGGATGGGCTGCTCAGTCTGTGGAGGGGGAACTCTGCCACCATGGTGAGGGTCATGCCCTACGCCGCCATTCAGTTCTGCTCGCACGAGCAGTACAAAAAAATGTTGGGGGTCCGCTACGGCTTCCAGGGCAAGTAAGTAAAGTGTGACAATGTGTGTTTGATGACTTGAGTTGTTGTTGTTGGGTAAAATAAAAGCCAACAGTCAGGACACAAGATCCTGTTCAGTTTGAATGGGAAAATTTAACCCTTGATATTCTCATTAACATCTGCTCTGCTTTCTGTTTGGTGCTGATAAGTATTAGTTATAGACAGTGAGCTCTGATTAAGAGGTTGACTTGGTAAACAGTACATCACCTTTCACACCTTCATAATGAGAGTAACCTAGCATGCTGACATTAGCATTTAGCTGAAAGCGGCGCCGTATCAAGCTACAGTTTTAGAGCTGCTTTGTAAACATCATAAGAAGCACAACAAGCACAAGAAAATGTACTTGTTGACGTTGCTTACTACATACTGTTGTCTTGTGTTTTGTTGCAGAGCGCTGCCTCCTTTCCCACGTTTCCTAGCCGGCTCTCTAGCCGGTACGACCGCTGCCATGCTAACCTACCCTCTGGACATGGTGCGCGCCAGGATGGCTGTCACTGCTAGAGAAATGTAAGCACCTGCAAGGTCTGGATTAGCATGCAGATAATCATCAGATTAATGAGACCATCAAGAGTTAACCCACGCTATAAGCTTCAGTTATGTTGGTGAACCTCAGTGGGGGAGCAGTCTTGTTTGGACCAGTCTTGTAGCTACAGGCAGGTTTTAGTTGGGACAACAGTCACACTTTTTTCGGTTGAATGACTTCAGTTTTCATTTTGGTACGGTGACTAATGGGTGTAATGGTGCCTTTTTGTGTAGCTATTGTTTTGATGGCATTCATATTGTTGCTGGAGTTATGATCCAATCAGAACAGTTGTGTGTGTTTATTTATTTTTTGTTTGTTTTTCCCTGTTTAATTTTGGTTCACATACAGACGTCACCTCTCAGGCCCCCTGCACTATGAGTCATTTTAGAGCTCAGGTACATGGCCTTTTATTACTGAAACAGGCTAAAGTTATTATTATTATTATTATTATCATTTCTCTTTAATTTGCTTATAACATCTGGCTATGAAGCAATTCCAAGCAAGATGTAATAAAATGCAGTGTAGGTTTTTTTCTTTTTTTTTCCTTTTTCTTTTTTTCAAACACTTAAAAGATCAAATGGGTTACACCATTAAACTATAAAAGTGAGGTGCAACACTATAATTAGATCATTTATGTACTTGAGTGATATTTTTATTTTACCCCCTTCAGTTATTCAGTATGACATCTCTCATGTCACGTTTAGCTGAATAACTGTTATATAAATAACAGGAGGCGGGCAGAGTTTCACACAGACTTTTAAAAAAAAAAAAGGATTATGCTAATTAAGTCCAGATATTTGTTCCTATCCCAGCTGCCACTGGGCGAGAGGCAGGGTACACTTTGGTCAGGCCACTTAGACAAAGTGCGTCATGTTTTATTTTAAATATTTTTCTCTAGAATAGGAGAAAATATTTTACGTTTGAAAAAAAAAAAAAAAAAAAGCATCAGACTCAATTATTTTAATATCAAATGTACGTATCACTTCTCCTAAGAAAGTGTTCAGCATTGTTTAGTCTAACTTCAGGATACTATAAACGTTCACTATTTGCTTTGCTTTTATGTAACAGTTTGCTTCCTTTCGATTCAGGCTCAAATAAATTTTATTATCAAAGTCTGTATAAATTGGGCCCTCATGTATGATATCAAGCATTTCTGTGTTGGCAGCTTTTTTGATTGTCATTAAACTTTTACTTCAGTGGGAAATATCTGTTGAGGTTACAACTCTGAATGCGATCTTGTTCAGTAACAGGCGGACCTGCTTTAGCAAGCCTGGCTGGTTGTGGTCACAGGTTTGCCGACTAATCCATATTCATTTGATTGGTAGACAAGAAAAGGTCAAAATTCAAAAGACAAAACCCAAATTTTGCCACAAAATTTGGGTGAACACAACTTATTTTAAGGGCCCCGTCAGTGTTTAGTCAACTCCGTGTAAGACATTCTACCCTTAATGAATTGTACTCTGATGTTATGTATCACTTGGCTGACTTGGTGGTGTTGGGAATTATGAGAAAATATAGAATCATTTCATGGAAAAAAATAATCACAATATTTATTAAGAGGATTACAAAAGCTCCAGTGTAACTAACTAGCTGGTCCAAAACATTGAGCATTTCTCACCGTATTTCAGGGTTATTGCATTGGTCAGATCCCTCCTCTCTGGGTTTATTGTTGTGTCCAATACCCCAGCTTTTGTCTTACCCTCCCAGCAAAGTTAACCTTTTCCTACTGAGAGTTGTTGCCATGTCATCCAGAATCACAAATAATGGAAAAGTATTATATTTGAGTAAATTGTGACTGATCTGTCATGTGTTTGCTTTGACAGGTACTGCAACATTATGCATGTCTTTGTTCGGATCTCCCAAGAGGAAGGTGTGAAAACTCTTTACAGAGGCTTTACCCCCACCATCCTGGGTGTCATCCCATATGCAGGGATCACATTCTTCACCTACGAGACTCTCAAAAAACTGCACGCAGGTACTGACCTTTTTTTTTTTTTTTTTTTTTTTTTTTTAATGTGGAATTTTGGGTTTAGTATAAATTTGACAGAATTGGATGAATTCACAGTTTTTTTTGTCTTGCTGCAGAAAAGACGAAGCGATCTCAACCTTACCCTTACGAGCGCCTGGCCTTTGGTGCCTGTGCAGGCTTGATTGGACAATCTGCTTCATACCCTCTGGATGTGGTGCGCCGGCGTATGCAGACCGCTGGAGTAACCGGCTCATCCTACGTCACAATTCTGGGGACCATGCGAGAAATCGCGAGACAAGAAGGACTCAGACGTGGGCTGTACAAAGGCTTGAGCATGAACTGGGTCAAAGGGCCCGTTGCGGTGGGGATTAGCTTCACCACATTCGATGTCACACACAACCTTCTGCTGAAGTTGCATCAGATGGGCTACTCGATCCACTGAGTCATGATGGAGCTGAAGATGGAGAAACAGAAGACCAGACAAGACTGGCATGATGAGACTGGAGGGGGTCAGGTCTCTGACACAGTTAAAACAAGTGTATGCTCTGTGCCGGACCGTCCCTCTGCACACTTCTGCTCCTTCAGGTGTGAATAAGTGCACACATGGTCTTTTGTGCACAAGAAACACATTATTACAAACTTTGCTAAACGCACAGTCAGTGCTCACTGTTGGAGAGAGTGGTGGGGGGATTTTTGTTTAATTGCTGTTCGCACAATCAAACTGTGGTGACATCATGGTACCATCAGAATGGCATAAATGATAGAGTAGGAGAAGTTTGTTATTCATGGACTGGTTAGGAGGACTTTGGCTTGATGCTTGCACTTTAACTTGTTTTTTGTTTGTTTGTTTGTTTTTTTTTTTTTTTAAACTTGGCACCCCATTTTTGATTTTACATTCTTTTTAATTTAGCTAGAAATTTCATTTCTATTTTATTGATGGTATCCTTTTCGGTTATGTTAAAGAGGCAGATGATGGAGGTTATCATGTGCAACGAAAGGTGATGATGCGCTTATGAATTTTACGATGGTGCCAATGTGGGGATTGATTGTAGGAGGGTGATCATGTCAGCAGGACTGCACAGTTTCACTGTCCGTTATAACTTTCTAGTACCTCTTATGTCTAATAAGTGGATGCTAATCAGAGAAATAAATCTATATATATATACAGAACAGATTTGGGTGTCCGTGCATATTATTATTACTATTAAGATTGTTTTGTTTGTACAGCAGTTTAATTCAATCATGTTTCATATAAAACAAATGAAATCAGTCTTTCTGCTCATGTACATTTCAATGGTAAAGCTTGTCCAAAGATACCAGTTTACATGCTGACTTTGCAATAAAGTGTCCATTTACAGCACTGAGAAATGAGTCCTTCTGTCCACTTGAGGGAGCCATGTGATAAAAAGCACAAACAGCAGCCACAACAATAAACAGCAGTTTCATACTTCAGACAGGTGGTTGCATTCATTCTTCTCTTTTTTTTTTTCTGGGTGCAAAGAAACCCTACACAGTTGACTTTTCTTTTCTTTCTTTTTTTTTTTTTGTCTATTTTTTTCTGAAAATATATTTATTTAACCTCATAGCAATATCAGTTTTATGTTTTATGTTGATCTAATTCCTCAAATTTCCATGAGAATTAAGAACCTAAACAAAAGTGAATAAATGGAGAATATCCAGTAATGATCTGGTGAAACATGCCTTTAATCTACATCATTTTTTTAATCATGATTTGAGTCTTTTTATCAGTGTTAGTACCACTAGATGGCAGCATTGAGCAGTTCCTCCTTCCCGTGCACTCTGGAGCATTATGGAGGTTATTTAGGCGCTGATCACCTCATGGCCTTCACTTGACCTGCTCTCTGCTCTGACACACCTTAATGTCTGTTTTCATTATTATGCCAGTTTAATTTATTTAAGATATTTTAAATTAATTTCTGTTACTTGTGCAGTATTTCTTTCTTTTTTTATTTTGTACATGCCAGAGAAAACGGTTATAATTTTCAAAAACCTGTCAATGTTAATTTTTAATTGAATATTCTATTATTCCAAAATTATGGTTATTTACAAAGAATTAAAACAGAATTTATAAAGAGAATTATTCACCTTATGTACTTTATTATAGTTTATTAAAATGCATTTTCCAACAGAGTAAATAAACAATATTTTCTGCTACACAAATACTCAAAAAACCTTTTTTATTTTTTTGTTCTTAAAAAAAATATATATATATGTTAAGGACATAGTGTTCACATTATCAAGTTTATTAAATGTGACTCAGTTATTCACACAGATCAGTATAAGTAATTCCAGAAGAGTAAATGGAAATAAATATTGCATCTGCATTTATTCTGAGCATTTAGTAAAAACTTTTTCATGTATTATCATGGCATCCTGATTCCTGTTCCAATCTATTCAATCAAACAGGATGTTGGGGTATTTCTCTGCATCCAAGTCTACAGATTTCTCCCTGTCTTATCATATTTTACTGCATGGATTAGTGCGCATGAGCTGTAAGTACGTCTGAATCATATGTGAGTGTGTGTACGTGTGTGTATCCAGTCTGTCGCATTGTTGATTACATTTATTCACCCCCCAAAATAGCACCTCTTTCTTCACCAGAGGCTGACTTACCGTCTTACCAGCTCAGGATGGAGGGACCCTGCCCGCCCTCCTTCTCGCCATCGTTCCTGCTTATATGACCTTGACTGTGAATTATGGGATACCCTGCCACCCTACAGTGTGCAGCCACCCAGCCTGGTGTTGCAACAGTCGAAACAATGCGACTGGGTGGATAACATGGGCAGAGGGCGGGTGCCTGCGAGAAGCAGGAAGACGAGGAGGAGGAGGGGTAGAAAAGATGCTTCTTGAAGGCGCCGTTGCCATAGGTAACCTGGATCTGTGCCAGGGGAGGGGAGTGGACCATTTGCATGTATTCAAATCTGGCATGAATAATTCACTGTGAAGCCCCTGCTGAAGTGCAAGCAGACAAAAGCTTTTCACACAAACACACAGCCGCACAGTACAGGGTGTAAAATGCACACAAAAAGCAGCGTTTTCCACTCTAACACACACACACACACAATCTCACAGATTGTGAGAAAGGTGATGAGGTTATAGTGGGAGGTATCCAGAAATGAGGCTCATCTCCATTCCTGCAGCATCATTCTGGGTGTACTTTAGAGCATTTAAAAATGTCAGATGCGTGCCCGCTTTATCCAAAACGCAATAAATGACAAAATACAGGCACCACTAGATTTGAGCGTAGTTTATCGTCAGCACATACACATGCATATGCACCAATGTTCCTGCTCCTTTTGTCACCCTGCAGAAGCTATGTTGGCTGACTGCCATCACCCTAAAGGCCTGCTCTTGCCTTAGCTTTCCAAGCACCTGCCACCAAGGAAGCTTTCATAAAATCATTGGTATTAAAATGCCTTGAAGGATGTTTTATCTAGCATAAAGGGCCTCTAAAATCCCCCTCGAAAAAGCCACAAAATGGATGAAAAACTGGCTAATCATGCTGCTGCGGCTGTAAAACAGAGTCAGGGAAAGCTACAGCCCTCCCATGCATACATGCTGATATTTACAAGCGCTTTAGGATTGCCGTCCCCCCTCATGCAACGACCCTCTGAGCTCCCTCTCCCCATTGCTCAGTCCTGTTAATTTTATAAGATCCAGCATATTGCCACTTATCGGCTGGCAGCGTTGTAAAAGCTCTGAGGTCAGTGCATTACTGAGCTGCTGGGCCCCTCTCTTCCATTAGAGGGAGTGTTCAGGCTGCGCTGGCCTTCACTCAATCAAACACAAGCTCCAACGGCTGCTCCAAGAGCAGATGAGGGGGCACACACTTTCACACACACATGCATGGACTCCTTCAGTCCCTGCTTGTGAAACTATGGTGCGCATAAATCTGAGTACATAAATCCTGGCACCTACACACACATATACACACATGCATGTGCTTGTTACTTCTTTTCACTGTTTCAAGCCTGGAGGCGGTTAACACATTCATTTGCATGTGGTGTTTGCATTTAAAGAGAGCAAACGCATAGGTGCTGCTGACATTTTCACCACTTGGCATTTAAACAGATTCAACACCAAATGAGATGTTGCTTCCCTCAATCTCTGGATCAGGTGAAACAGATGAGAGGTGTGGCTCACGGCAGAAAGCAGAAATAGGAATCAGAGCAGTTGATTTAATAGAGACGCTGAAATAGAATTTTGAATAGAAGTTGTGTTTTCTTGGAACATGAACTGGCAAATTTATTCTTTTCAATCAGGCAGGAAATAAAGTCAATTATATGCTTCCACATGTGGAGGCAGTGTCAGGGTAAAAATAAGTTAAAGATGGGTTCTAATTCAAACTGTGGTACTTTTAAATAAAAATGCTTTGATTATGATAGGAAATGTACAGCTGCCTTTATTTCCTTTCTTTTCCACACATTTTTAGTTTGAAATGCTGCTAATGTACAATATTCTTTAAAAAAAAATCTGCATGCATTTAAAACATATCTTATAATTGAAAATAAGAAATTTTGTAACATAACAGTGCTAGCTGCCATGATGGATTTGTATTTATTACACATCCATGTTACTTCACAGTTCAGGCATGCATTAAGAAAAGGATTTGTGCTTTGCCTCAGTGGGCACACACACACATCTATAAACATGTATGTATTTCTTCAGCAAGTGCAGAAGCTGGGGGTGGGTGTGGGTGTGGGTGTGGGCGGACGGCCGAAAGAGAAGCCCCTGACAGACTTTGCATGAGAATGGCCGGGGTCCTGTGAACCTTCTGCTCCCTGTGTCCGCATTCAATGCCATTGCTGCAGTTAGCATGACAAACTAGGCTCCAAGTTCTCGGACTTTTAATGCAGACCCTCCCACCCTCTCCCCCCCACTCACCACCCTACACCCATCCATGTCCTTACTCCACATAACAAACCCTCAACTTGCTCCTCTGTGAGTGCTGTGGGCTGAGCTTGTGCATTTTATTAGGTGTCTAGGGGAATATCAAGTTCAGGGAAGCCAGTGAGACAACCCCCCCCCCCCCCCCCCCCCCCCCCGCTTATCCAGCAACAATTTTCAAGGCAGAGCATTGCTAGTTTTACTTTCAATATTTTTGCATTTATTAAATCAAATGTTATATTTCTTAATGTTTTTGTAAACCTGCTTATATTATAATCAGTGCAATCAAGACCTTTGTCCCTCACTTTCATGTTTAAAACATTTCCCAAGTAAACCTCTCAATGCAAGTGAGCATTAGAACTGAAATTAGAGTGCTTATATAACAATGCCATTTTGGTTGTGTGCAGGCTGGAAGAGCGCATTGGTGGGCCACAGCTGAGCTCAAAAGTTCAAAAAGTTAATTTGATCCCTGCAGCTCTGATATGAAGCTACATATAGTTTATCATCTTAAATGCAAACCAACCCCATTTCTCACACGTTCATCAATGATGGCATAACATCTCAGCTGTTTCATGCTTGTTTGGATGCTTTTGCTCTGACGATTTTGTGTCTTTAAAATGAAATTTAAGAGCCTCTAAATCACTGTTTCATAAATGCAACTGTAAATTGTGTCAAGTTGGAGGTTTACATTTTATCTACATTGTGGTGGGTTTGATGCCTTGAGCCCTGTTCATAATTTCAGAAATAACACCTTAAAAGACATCTAAAAATGAATGAAGAATTGCTCCTATAATCATAATAAGGTTCATATCTTCTGCTGGTCAACATCTGCTGATGGTGCCTCAAGCAATGGGAGGATCGGTTCAAAGTGAACTCAAGACCCATTTCTTTAAACGGACCTTTAATTTTCAGTGTGCTCTGTTTTAATGTTTTACTCTCTACTTTTTTGTGAAATATGGATGCTAAGGATACGTAGAGACCTCAAAGAATGCATTCCCAGTGTCAAGAGTTCCTGTTACTGTGCCTGGGTAATAAAATAGAGGATAAATATTACATTTCTGTCCTTTCCATTTGACAGAAGACAATGATGCACTCAGATGTCACTGATCACCTTCAGCAAAATAATCTTTATATAATTATTTTAGCTGTAAAAATATGCTTTCAGTCTTGTTTGGCAAACATTAGTCTAAACTTTGAACATGTTGAAAATAAACACGCCAGTCCTGTTTTATCTTTTTTTTTTTCAATAATAGATGATTATGTCTGTAATTTTTCAGCCTTTATAAGGACTGATTTGTTTTAAAGGGTAAAACAGCTGTTAATAAGGGTTATGTTTGAATTGTGTAAGTACACAGTTTCTTCCTGTGGGCTCTACATGACTGCCCCTTGCTGACGTACTACTGCAGAGATGCTATTTAATGCTATTCAAAATTAAATATTCTATTGTTTATTTGAGTAATGTCAATTGAAGCCACAATATCTAACAGCAGTGAAATTAAGAATAGCACAGACTCTCAAATCTATGAGCAAAATTGATGAAAATCTCATCAAACTCCTGCAGATATGTTTCCCATTATTATGAGTAATGTAGGAGCAATTTAAGCAGAACAGATTTTAATGATTTGTATTGTGACAGGAAGACCCATCAACCCACCAGCTGATTTTTTGTTTTCCTTGTATAATTAATTTAATCTCCACTGCTTTGCTCATCCTCATGCGTTGTTTCTGTAATTTGCCTTTAGCAACACAGTAACCAGCATTTAAACTATTTTAATACCTGAGAAATTGTTAAGGCAGAAAAATAGGGAATTGTGGAGATTATTCTTACTGTTAAAATAAGATTCACAATTTGCTTAGTTCAAATGAATCATTCTGTTTATGTTTATCTGAATAAATAATTTGCAGGAAAAATTAAAATCAAAACGGAGAGGGAAGCAGGAGATATAAGTTTAATTTGAATATATAACAGAATCTATTATCAATAAATGAATAAATAAAATGAATAAATAAAAACAGTAAACGTTTACCTTTAAACTGCCCTGTTTGTTTTTAAAGTCAGGGAGGTTTTGTGTGTGTATGTCCTGCTGTTTAAGGCCTTTGTGTTGGTAATGTGGCAGGATGTTAGAGACCCTCCATGGACGAACAAACAACTAAGCAATTAAAAGACAATTAGCTGACCCCTGAGGGTTTATCTAAGTCATTACTGGGCTTCTTTTACAACACAAGGATCTATTATAAATACTGAGTTTCTAATTAGGAGTATTAGTACAGAATAGAACTTGAAAATTATGATTGGTTTTACTTTACTAAGCTTCTTTTATGATTTTCTTCAGTATGTTTATGAGTAAAATTGGTGGGCAACAATACATTTAACAGTGATTAAAGGGACATTAGAATACAAAAGAGTGTAAGGAATAACAAAAGGAAGAACAAAAGCTCCTTTTTTTTCCGCTTGTCTTCACATCTGCCATCAGAAGGGAGCAGGCCTTGCTGTCAGAGTTGTACACTGTATACAGACTTTATGTGACATGATCCGTAACTCTATCTATAGGTGTTATGGTATCATTCCCACCATTAAAGAGGTTTTCCACCTTCCCAATGACCTCCGCCTCGCCTCACAGGACACAGAAAACGACCTGATGGCAATGTCTTTTACTGTACAGAGGGTGGTCTGAAGTGTGTGGATTTGTGCAGTGTGTGTGTGTGTCCCTGTGTGCAGAGGGCTGGTCACTTCACACACTGTGTCGTTAGAAAGCGTCCAGCCTGTAGGGCTCGGTTCTTCTCCCTGGCGAGAGTGGGGGAATCTAGCACGGCCAGTAAGCATGTATATCAGGCCATCTCACGGCTGGCTGGACGCTCCCTGGGTGGCCCACTGTGGTCAATACTACACTGGTGACTGGACACACAGAATGGGATAATCTCCTGCTTTCTTTCAGGGCCATGGAGCACACACACACACACACACACACACACACACTCAGGTCTCCTTTCTATACTGGTCTGGCCATGGAGGCTTGCCTGGCCCTAATTTCAGGTCAGGACCAGTCAGGGGAAGGGCTGTGGTGCCCGGACTGAGCGAGGGAACAGTGTTGTTTGGGGAGAGTGAAGGGGGGGGGGGGGGGGCAGCGAGTCCATTTCAGCCAGAGCAGTGGAGCACACTGGGGGCACTGGGGCATCGCCTCCTCTGGCTGTTCGGGGAAAACAAAAGGAGGTGTGATCCCCACAAAAAATAAAACTTGTGTGAGTGTGTGTGGTTATGAATGTGTATCATTGTTCAGTGTTTCCTTCAGCTCCAGCAACTTGCTACAACACCCCTGCTGCTCACATACAAAGGCACCTAATTGACACTACAGATTTAGGCCACCGTGGTGTAACTGTTGGTCCAAACCTTCAGCCACTTCAGCAGTAATCAGAGTAGTCTAAGCGAACATATATACAGGCGAACTTATATACAGAGCATCAGCGTTGTGTTTGTCTTGATCTAAAGAATAACACAAGTAATACTCTAAAATTTTGGATTTCACCGACGTTAAACCAATGAAAACACCAAAAAGCAATTTATTGACTAAGTCTCCAAACTTTCTGACTCTAAACTTTAACCCATGGCTCTCAGAAGCATGTCGGGAAGGCAGCTCAACATCTTTAGAGCATCTAAGCTTTGCCTGCACAAGAATCTCTAGCCTTATCAAATATTATTTGACAAAAAATTGAAATGTAAAATCACAACACAAAAATTACTGAAATGCATGCACACAAATATTAAACAGAGAAATGAAAAACAACTGAGACAGCTTTCAGTTTGCATTTTTCACCAACTTTATTCAGAATTTCAGAGCACTTTCAATTTTTTCAGCTTTTTCATTTGACAAGTTAAATCAGTGTCTCAAGAAAAATAAGTTCAATACAGTGACAACATTTTTTCTATTAATATATGACTGTACATGATGCGGCACAGAAAAGATGAAAGCAGTTCAGTGTCAGAAACCTTTCACCGAACAATTTTACAGTCAAATACTTAAATCTAAATTACAGAGTGAAAAGAAGGACCCCTTGGGATCTCATTCAATCTCCAAAGTAAAATTGATCTCAAAGACAGTCATTCATATCTAATGAAAGAAATTTAGCCAAATATTATCCAGCAGTTCCATTTTACACTTTAGACACCTCCTAAATCGATTCAACCTCTAAACTTACCTTCTTGTAGAGGCTTAGACTTACCTCTTTGCATCGAGACTGCAGACGAGATGGTCAATGATTTGATTCTAATGATGTGTTTAACTGACTCTGCGGATGTGGAGGTGTTTCTGAAATATGGCCAAGGCTAAACCTGCTCAAAGAAACTGGCTACAGGCGGCATGTGCACTTTGTAACTCAAGGCCCAACGTTGGAAATATTGCTTTTTATCTTCACAGCGGCTTTTCAGACTGCATCTGTAAAGACAAAAGCAAATAAAGAGTTTGTTTAGTGACAGAAATAATCTTGGAGATAGAGCAGTTAGTCCTGTTATGTTTTTCTGATTCTGTAGATCTTTGTGTGGACAAGCACGAGCACAGTGAAAAATTCACATGACGATATTTCATTTTTGTTGAAATGTGCAACAAGGATGACGCTGCACGTGTCATCACCCCAGACAAACGTAACTGTTAATGTTTACAGCAGGGGAAAGCGTGTGGTTGTTGGGGGGCATGTACATTTGTTTGTGCGCCTATCAGCTGTCTGCATCAATGGTGCACGTGACCCCTGAGCTCGCAGACAGTCATGGGTCAAAGGCCGAGGTACAGCCTGTCTGGGCTTCCTGGCTGACCTCAGCGCCTGCAGCACAAACACACACCCATACACACACACTGTAGGGGGTTGGGATGGGTTGAGCCTCTACCAGACTAATATCACCTTTGGGATTAGGATCCAGACTGAAATACATTGACCCCAAGCACACACACACACGCACACACTTCTTCAGACGCTGGATCTGCTTGGTCATAAAACAGGACTCAGTTGTGCAGCGTGATGCAGAGATGCTGAGTCTGAGAGAAGCACCTAATTATCTTTCAGCGCTGAGTTAAAGAGGAGAGGGGAGGAGACCGGGGACGCTCAGGCGTCATCTTCGTGAGCAGAGATAGCAGCTAGCTAGCATACCAGGTTGTTAATCTCACAAGGAGGTAGACCACAAGCAGATTCTGTCAGGCAGCTGTGATACTTCAAATATTTTGTAAAAAATGTGAGGGATGTTACGATAGATGAGTAAGCTGCCAGATATTCGGGAAAAAGGTGAAGAATGTCAAGTGTTTTAGTGCTTTAATTTAATCCAAATCCTGATGTCGAGGTACAAAGTGAGAGCTCAGAGCAGCAATCCGGATAAAACAACATCAGCATGCCAGACGCTTGTAAAAAGAAAAAAAAAAATCACAAATCAAAGAGAAGTGGGACTGCAGGATCTCAGCTCAGAGAGGAAAAGGTCAAATTCAGAGGATCTGATGGGCTTCACTGCCAAGCCATTGGGAAAACTCCCTAAATAAGCCAGAGTGTTAAGCCTGCTAATCCCCTGTATTATTGCAACATCTGTGAGGTCTAGAGAGGCTCTGCCAGTGATTACTGAGACAGATGTAAACAATATCCTGGCTGAAAAGAAGAGAAGAGGACTTGGTTAGGTAAGGAATTGCCTGCAGGACAAGAAAAGAAAATGGATAGAATATGGGGAATATAAAGCAGGGAAGGTGGGAAGGGGTGTGTGAGGGAGTGGTGGGCATGAAGAGATGGATGTTAAAGACTGAGTCGAGCAGAATTAGAGGAGGCAGCATTTAGAAGAAGCTGAGAACAAGAGACAGGAGACGAAATGGAAGAACGTTGAAATTTGTCAGAGTACAGTATGAGGGTGGGAGAAAAAGACAGAAGGTGACAGCAGATTGGGAGACGGCAGACCGGGTGCCCGGGCCGGCTGACGAGACACCAGGGAGACAGGGCTAATTTATGCAGAGTTAGGCTGAGGGGGTGAAGAACAGTGTCTGGGACCCCTTGAATAGCCCAGAGAACTGAGGGGAGCAGCTATGGGTGCAAGCAGTGTGGGAGCAAATGGGGTCTGGGGAGAAGAAGGGGGGATGGGGGGGAGTCTCTCCTTTTTTTGTGGGGTGGGGGCAACAAGGGGGCTTTGGAGGCTGCTCTTTCTCCTCAATTCAGACGAGGCTGTCCGTCTGGGAGAGGGCATGGGGAACGAGGCGGAGGTGAGGTGAACGAGAGGCTCTTACCACCCACTCCAGTCTACTTCTCCAGTTTGGCTACCTATTAGATCCACGGGGTCGTCTGTCTGCCTCTCTGCATGCTAATTCTCTTTTAGCACAGCCTTGAACGTGAGCAAGGAACAAGTTGTGCCAAATCAGTTATAAGTCTGGATGTATGAGAGAGCAAGAGTGCTTCAACAGTCTGGCAGAGAGGTCCTGAAGTGTTGGCCTGATGCTTTCTTTTAGTCAGTCCTTAAGATGTTTTTTTTTCTCTCTGCATATTTCCGTTTTAATTGACCTTCAGTTTTCTCAGGCTTTCAGTGGAAAAACTTGTCCTTGCTTGATAAAAGAGAGCAGAACTGAAAGGCTTTACACCTTTAGGACATAAGATCATCCTCGTCTCCAAGCCGAAGCTCCTTTTCACCTAAAATTCACGTTGCACCATCACTATTTTATTTTAAGGCTCCACAAGCAGAACAAATTATAAAACTCTGATCTACACTAAGCTTATCATTTCAAACGTAATCATAGACACAAGTTTCTAACACAACACAATGAAAATGCAGCAGCATCAGTATGATGAAATATCCAAGCTAATGTTGGACCTTAAGTCAATCTTTTTTTTTTCATGAATGAGGAGACAGAGTTTATGTTTTTGTGTGTGATTCCTGGCTGATTGCCATGTGAATCTGTGCATGCGGGTCATTCAAGGGCCCAGCGAGAAGCGGAGCGGACAGCCTGGCGGGGTGATGTTTGAGTCTGGTGATGCAGGCGGACAGTTTAATGACAGTCTTCACCCCTGGACGTACAAACAAGAGAGCACCTGGCACGTTCGCAAGTGTACACACACGTTATGCTACAAGCACGTATATGTGTGATATATGGTGTGGCGTATTCTGTAAAAGATACTCAGGCTGGTGTAAATGAAAGAGAAAAAAAAAATCTTCTGTTTATGACCCTGGAAAAATGAGTCAAGGGGCTACAAACGGCTTTAAAGCATGACTTTTGAGAGTAGCTGATTTCTCCTAAATAAACATGAGTTTTAAGCTCATCTTTCAGCTCTGAAGATGTCAAAAACTGCACAAAATAGTCATTAACTAATTAAAAGTAGTTGTCAGCATCAGCGTGTTTGCGGAGGAGCTGTGTGAAAGCAGAGAGCTATTCACTGCCTCAACACAAGCTCTTTGTGCTTTTTGTGTGCTACGTCGTGCCTGGCCATGGCCTTGCATCTTATTCAGCGGGACTTGCTCAGGTCTGGACTTGAATTTGGTGCCCAAACAAAGACATAGAGCCACCTCATTAAAAAAACATGTCATTGGATCAGACCTGGGCTGAATTGTGTGATTTTCCCTCCTACCATAAGTGACCGTGACTGTGCGTTAGGGCTGAATGAGAGGCCGGGTAGAGGCCTGCCAATGGAGCGCCACGCCACATCCCTATGGGAACCACCTTCTCACAGAGGGGGGGCTCTTTTAAAGCTTTGTTGGTCTGTTAACACAGCTTTTTAAAACGCCTCTTTATGGACTCAGCTAAGCAAACTGCAGCCCCTGGTTTTCATGTGACAGAAGGAGAATGTAAAAAAAAAAAAAAAAGAAGAAGAAGAAGAGTGGACAGGAGAGTCAGGGGCATAAATAATGAGGGGAAAAGGACAAAACTTTAATATTAATGACAGCAAGTTTCCCAGAAAGGTCCATGTCAGAAAAGTCTTCAATATCAAACCAAGAATTTAAATTTTTTACATCCATCTGGATCAGAGGACTCTAAAAACTGCTCTTGCTTCATCTCATCACCAGAGAAGTGAACTTTGCTGCAGCTGAATGCAGTGCAGCCAGGTCACTGACAAACTGCACCATCTGTGTGTCCTCAGGTACAGTCAGCGCACACAGGTTTACCCTGAGGACTACAGTCATCCTGCAGCTGAAACAATAGGCTTGTGTGAGAATGTATGTGTGTGTGTCACAAACACAGTCCTGCTTTGGAAAACTGGTGCGGAGACCTAGTCAGTCTCACAGGACACCGAGAATGACAGCGAAATGTATGACAATAAACTTGAGTCAAGTTAGAGATGAGCCAGAGCTGAGTGGTGCAAATGTACTCGGCTACGTGCGTGTGCACGCGTGTGTGTGCATGATTGTGTTAACGCACTCGGAAAATATCTCAATATGAGCGGAGCACTGGGCTCTGGAGAAGAGCACCTACTAAGATGAAAATGCACACGCACATCTCTCCTCGCTCCCCCCACCCCTTCCCTTCACCTCTCGCCATGCACATGCAGCAAGGACCCCGTCCTCCCTGTTCTATTGCTGTCAGCTGTGCGCCTGATGAAAAAGCAAAGCGACAAAGGGGGCACACACTCCTACAGGCAAGAAACCGCACATTTGTAAATCACAGCCCCGTTATAAACATAGGCTTTAATAGGGGTTTCTCAGACGCGCTGGCAGGGGTCCGCCTCACTGAGTGCTACATGTTTTTCAGCTTGCCATCCCCGCTACTAGAGAAAATGTGACTGTACCGCCGCCATCCAGCAGAGATGATGGTCTACGAGGGCTGAGTGCATCTGAATGCATTTACATAAAGACTGTGGCATGTTGACAGAAGCACTGCTGAGAATCCACTGAGCTCATCAATGTCCACAAAATTTAGAGCGCTGATTGAAACATAACATACTACAAAGGTAATGTGGCTGATTCAAAAAAAGAGAAAGAGGAAAATGTGACTTTTTTTCTCAGAGGTATAAAAGGAGCCTGCATGTCTGCAGGGAGCCCAGTGTTGACTGTCTTCCTTTATGCTCATAATATAAGCAGAGTATATGAGGCAGGAACACATGGAGGGGGGAAACACGGAGCGTAGCAGCAAGATGTAGCACCATAAGGGCATAGAAAACACAAATTCCACAAATAATTTCACACCCGAGGAGAATTTTGCTGGTGGGAGATCAGATGAAGACTAACCTTGTGAGAGTTTGCATGGAAAAGAAAATCCCTTTGCTTCAAAACAGATGCTAAAATAAGCATTCATAGTTATATATCCACACAAACAACAGGCAAAATCTAATCTTTAGATGTTATAAACAGTTTAATCACAATCTTTTCCTGTTTAATCTTAAAGCAATAACACCTCAGTTGAAAGACTGCTGCATGTAATAATGAATGGAACAGTGAGTGCAAGATAAGGATATGATATTTATCACAAAATATTTATACGGAAAAACAGAAAACTGTGCATTTAAGAAAGCTACCTGGTAAATTTTTCATCCAAATGCAGAGCGTCCTCAAAACATGGCAAATATGATGCCTTATTTCTTAACACATGGAGCAGATATATCAGCTGCTGATTGCATTAGAAGATAAACGGACTGAAGTTTGGAGGATGGGATTCTGTGGACCTTTTAATCAAATAGATGGGATGTAAAGGTGAGCATGGCCTGGTGCAGAGCAGCTTTTGGAGAAAAGCACTTTAATTTAGAAAAAAATAAAAACGGACAGGTGGTAGAAGGAGAGCGGGGATGCTCTGTGATAAACCTCTTGCAGATATAGTCAGCTAGCCAAACCATCCTGTCAGATCAGTGCCTGAGGAGAGGAGGAGGGGGGGAGAGAGTCGGCAAGAAGGGGAAGAGAGCAAAACAGGGGTGAAAAGGGTCAGCAGGGAGGAAAGCTAAACCCCAGAAGCAAGCAAAAGATTGTGTGTGTAGTGCATTTATATTTCAGCATATGTGTGTGTGTGTGGGTGGGTGTGTATGTGTGTCAACCCCAGCTGGGCAGACATTTACTTGACATGCTGATAGGGATTTAAGCAGTGGGTGGGTGGTGTGTCTGACCAAGGTGAGTGAATGAGCAGAGAAGGGGAGCCGGTGGGGATCGGATGATGATAGGAGGCGGAAGGGGGAGAGGCGTCGGACCAGAGGGGCTCACAAAACTGCTGTTACTAAGCTTGGTTTCAGTGCGAGTTGAGACGATTAGTAGCAAGAGGCAGAAATGTAGAGGAAAACGGGGGTAAGGGAGGTGGGTTTTTGTAGGAGAACCCTCCAGGCTATGGAAGAGAAGGGGGACTATAGCCTATTGAGGTGATGAGGGAAAGCGGGTCTTTCTTTCAGACAGTCTAATGAAGCATAAGTCCCCGATGAAGAATGGAAGCAGGCTACCGCAGGGTGGGTTAGCTTGTGCCTGCACACCTCTCCATTTCTGCCCTCTCTTCCTCTATCCATCCGCTCTTTCAGCTCTCCTCCCCTCATGTGCTGCAGTCCCTCCTCTTAAAGGGCTTACACTGTTTATTTCTAAATGCAACATGCGTAATGTGGCGCAACTCGCACTCTCGCCTCCTGGATGATTTGATGAAATGGCAGATACAGTGGCCAACCACAATTCACCAGTAAAGAGGTTTGCCAGCTTCATCAAGATGTGACACAAAATCTAAAAAAAGGCTTCGGATCAAATACAAAATGTGTATCTGAATATTCATTTGTTATTTATTTATCTATTTGATTTTTTTTAAAAAAATGGAATCATTTCAAATTAATCCAATCCAACCATTTAATAGCGGGACAAGAAATGAGAGCCATACATGTCTGATTGAGGCGTGCACAGTCAATGAACCCTGAGCCGACATGTTAAATTACAGAAGGCAGCAGACTGAGACAGACATGGGGGCTGTCAAAGTGTCTGACTTGGTTTGACTGTGTTTAGCTGGGGGTTGTTTGACCAGGGGGTTGACTGGGCCGCAGGACTGATTTCTAGCATGATTTGGCTCTGGGCTGGCTGGAGACTGGCCACGGGCTGATCGAAGGGGGCTAGGCTCCCCATCCTTTCTGCTAGTTGTCCCTGGAGCGAGGCAATAAGAAACAGCTTATAAAATAAGCAAACAGAGGCAGCTAACAGACTAGCCAAACAACCAACTGGGGATGAACGCCAGACGAATGGCAGACACACACACACACACACACACATCGTCCCATGCTGCAATGATGACCCCTTCCCCCAACCTCCTCTAACCTTGACCCTTGAGGTCCTTCTTAACCTATTTCTGAATGGAAGTCAGTGCAGCTGGGCTGTCTGGCCGTGAACTAACCACAACCCCCCTCCACTGCACAGACTCCCTCATCCCCTCATCATTTAGCATGTTCCCACGCTTCGTGGCTGAGATGCTGTCTCTGCATCTGAATGGTTCAATTTAATATTTATGTGGCCACTGCGGTATCATCTGCCCGTTTCTAAGGGCAACAGCATCTCCAGGACTGTGTGCTGATTTTAGGAATTACCTGCCAGACATCATGACCCAAATAATTCAATTAGTTTTTTTATTTTTTTATTTTGTCAATTCTTTAATTCTTGAGGCTCGTGTTTAAAGCAACACAGTCATGTTCCTCTCTGCAATCTCAAATTGCACCTGCAGTCTCTCTCAGCAGATCCAATAATCCATTCAGACAGCACATACATACTCTCTATAATATATGTGCAACAATGTGAGTGTGTGTGCATGTACGCATCATTCAGGGGGTTCAAACCCCACCACCTTCACATTTTCATTACGACCAAGTCTCAGGCCCGTGTTACAGCAGCGTGGCCTTTAGCAGGCGAGCAGGCAGTTTAATCACACATACAGCACTACTCCATTTTCATTTCCTTTTCATACAGCCTCCATTCCACTCCAGCTTCATAATTCTCCCTTCAGAGCTGTCTAGCTCGTCTGAGTGTTTGCAGCCTGTTGAAATGACATAATCAGTGACTTGGATAAATGCCTGACTGTTTTTCGTTGAGTCTATAATCAGACTTGGGGCTCAGTGTTGTAGCTATGAGGAAACTGCAGCAGCAACACTTGACTTATGAATTACTTCCTCAGAAGGGTAGTTTCACCCAAGGAATGTGCTCGAGCATCAATGAAATCAGTTTACTTTGGTCTACCAGGCTTCTTGTTGCCAAAGGAATCAAAATAACATCTTGTCCTTTCCAAGAAATTGATGTCTTAATATTTTTTAGGAAATAATGCTTTTTTTATTATGATGTAAAGCAAAAATGGATGTTATTCTTACACTTGTAGTATTTAAAATTGTAAAATGAGGGGCAAAAATTGTAAAAGATTTAGTGTTTCTGGTGCATCTGGCAATAATTAATTTATATGTCATTTTTCTTTTGAATGATAATTTGCTTTAGGCGCAAAATCAGATCACTTGAGTCACACCAGAGGAACAGAGACGTGCAACAGGCCAGGAAGAATTGAGTGATGGCTGTAAATGCTTTCAGCAACTATTACTTCAGAGGGTGGGCCACATTCAATCAATACCTAGGCAAATAAAAATCAAGGGGCAGCCAGAATGAGAAAAGCTGCAATGGAGTGGGCAACAATAACACAAATGAACAGTCCACATTTAAGTCCTTGTGTGAAGATTAAAAAAAACACACTTTATTTATTTTTTTCATCTTAGAAGAAGTTTTTGCTCATTTTCCCCCTTGTGTGGTTTATTGATTTAAGAAGATCTTACACGTTACTTTGACTCAATAAAAACATAAATTACCAGATAATTTTGAGTTTTGGTCTTTCACAGAATAAAACATAGAAATAGAAAATATATTTGTCACTTAGTAACAGGCATCGCCAGTTAAAAATGAGCTGATACATACAAGTTATAAAATCACAGCTGATCAGATGGTGTCTAACACACCTGGATAAAGTCTCAAACTTCAAAGTCTGTGTGAGGATGAACTGTGAATACTGCCATCGCTTTTCAGCGTGTGTCACTTACATGTGCACACAGGAACCAGAATATTCAAACACATGTAATAAGTCTAACTCAGCTGAGGTCTACTGTACCATCCTGCGCGTGTTCTGTGCATTGAATTATGAAAAACTGCAACGCTGTAGCAACACACATATAGCCACTGACATTAGCCTAAAAGCTTTCAGTGGGACCTGGTGTTTTGGAGCGATTTGTTCCGTGAGTGTGAATGAAATGGGAAGTGTGTGAATATGTGAGTATGTTTATGATGGTTCTCTTACATACAATTTGGAGTGTAGGAGCATTTGTTGTTTCTTTCATCACTTATGTTGTCTTTTCTTTTCCTTTTTTTTTTGTATTATCATAGAGGGTGGTAGGAGGCAGGTGTGTACCTGGTGTATTTAATGGCAGCCACAAATGATGCAGGGCTTTTTAATTAGCTTGGGTGCAGGAAGATAATATTGTTTTTACCGCTTCCATCCGTCATAGTTGCAGCTTTTAATTTTTTAAATGTTACCTGTCATCTCATACTATCATTAATAATGGAAAATAAACGTGAATGTCGATATTTCAACTTATTCAGAAATGCGTAACTAACAAATCTCTCCCTTCACCAGCTAAGGGTTAAACACTGTAGTCACTACAGTGGAGTGTTAAATTCAGTGAGTATTTCATATAATGTGTCAACTGTAGTTCTACAAAATGTATATAAAAGACAAAGCAGCCACCACCTTAACACACACACAGACACATCTACACAAGTCCATGACTATACCACAGATTTTAACCTGATTTTTTCTGCATTTTCATTTTCACATCATCCTGTTCAGCTAACGTATTTAGAAAACTATAAACACACAAATAATGAAATAATAAACAAACTTCATTTATCTAATTAACTTCTCTCCTTATTTCAAGTCATACATTGAGCACTTTTTCATCTTCTGCTATTTTCTCCAACAGAAAGATGTAGTGGGCCTGCAGCCTGTCGAGGCTAACCGCAGCTACCAGGAGCTATTTATGCTAACCTGCTCAGATTCTCCTCAGCTCAATCAGCGTCACGGTGAACTGATTAAACAGAGGAGCTTGATTAAACCTGCCTCAGTCTAATGGAGAAAAAAGATAAGAGGATGGACCATCAATTCCTTTTCTAAGGGTAAACGTCAGCACTACACGCAGCTAAAGATAATCTACGGCTCAAATCACACTTAACTTATTCTACAAGAAAATAGCGACTGCTTCATTGTACTGTGAGAAGCATTTTTTAAATTGTTGAGCAAGAATTTGCTAGAATCTGTGTGTGTTTTAATGCTTGTCAAGGCTGATCAGCCATTTTACTGTCAAGTCAACCTCACTCTGGGTTTTCTGCCTTTTTCTTTCTATTCACTCTATAGCAGCATATGAGCTACATATAATATCTTTAGAAAAGAAAAAAGATTCAAAATATGGAAACTTAGAATGCAATAAAAGGTCAATGTATATGCTTTAATCCTCTGTCTTGTTTCCTTGGAGAGAGGCACAAAGACCATATATGGTTGTGTCATCCTCCTCTGGTTTTCTGTAAAGTTCACTTCTGTAAGGTTTCCTGTTAGACAGAACAGATGCCATACAGCATGTTTTCACAGTGGATGGGTAGCCTAGTTTCAGGACATACACAATTCACCAAATCACCCTCTGCAATAATTGGCACTGACAGGTGAAAACAGCCGCAAATACCATGGGAGCTGACAATGAAACGGACAATTGTGCAAACACACACAACTACAGAGCTCAGACACACATACACACAAACATAAACACATGTCAATGCACAACAGCAGCAACAGAAGATCCATGAGCACGGCTAACACCGCATTAAAACCATAAAGAACCAAGACATCTCCTACTCCACGTACACAGCGTGTACCCTGCTGCTTCTGCACTGATACCCCTGATCCCCCTGTGCTTTGACAAGGCATAATAAAGCCTGTATGAAGCGCTGCATTGTGTGGGGAGAACACAATGTTGCATGCTGAGTGCTGTGAGAAGGGCGTACACCGGTGGGTCCCACGGCGCAGCAGCGCACCAGGGCCTATAGTAGGGAGTGCTGAGCATGCTAATGAGGTCATTATGTTATGCCTCTCCCCTGCTTTTGCTCCTCTTTACAGTGTGGGCCCTGCCTGTCAGAGGAGGCAGGGTGCCCTGGTAATGCAGCCAACCGCAGATGTCACATATGGCACAATGAGAGGACGCATGAGCATCTCCAAATGAGTCACAGAGAGAAAGACAAGGTGCTGCTGTATTTTTCAGCGAGCACCAACAGCAGAACAGCATCAGTGATTTGCATGCAAAATAAGGTGAGCTTAAAGAGAAGTAAAAATCCCGACCAACAACAGGCGGCGTTCATTTACTAATTGTTCCTGCTGTGTATTCAATCAGCGACCGCTCAAGGTTGCGTTTCCTTTTATTCCTTTTACGCTTGCGCTATTATTTACAACTAAGGGGGAGGGGTTAAGTAGCAAGCACATGCAAAGGCAATTACAAGATATTTGCATAGCCGTTAACAATTAGAGGGCAGATGGCAAACAGCGGGCATTAAAAACCAACCAAGCGCCATCTTGGCTGAGGGAGACAGCTGGCAGACAGGAATCGGCCATTTTGTAAGCACGGGTCGCTGCCAGGCTGAAGCGCCAGTCCCTTTCTGTGTGCCAGGAGATTGGCAGGCGAGGGGGAATAATGCTTTAATACCCTCTCTGATACAGGCAACAACGAGCTCCTCCGACAGTCTGTGACAGAATGATCACAGCCCAGGGCTGACTGAGGAGATCAACTACAACACGTCTCTGTGTTCACTTTAAAAAGACACGTGGTCCTCTGAGCAGGGATGTTATTTCACCATGACAGTGTTAGGAGGAGAGAAACATTTTTATATCTGAGTTTAGCTCAATAAAGCTATGCAAAAGGAATACTCACCTAGAGGAGCAATGCGATCTCTTTAAGTTCTCATGTTTGGGAAAATGTCCATTTTGTCCATCTTTTAGTGTCATTCCAGATCTCAGACATCTGCATAAGTTCTCAGAGCTGAAGCTTTAGTTGAAAGCTTCTTAAAAATCATCTTGTTTCACTTCTGATTTATTCTGAAGGCGTCGATGTCTACAGTGATGTCAAACCAGGCAAAGTCATTCCTGATTATCTTGGCAATTTTCTTCCATCTCCGAGAGTTTTGCCTCAAACATCTGAGGCTTGAGTTTCTTGGCGCCGAGCGGAACATTTTCATATATGTGAAGGGGAAGAGTCAGATGAAAAAGAGGGGGCACGGCACAGGTAAAACTACCGTCCTTTTCATTCCAGCTCTCATTCAATTAGCAGCCATTCACTTGGGCTGCCATGGGATCCCTGCTGCACGGCAGTAAGTGGACTTCAGCTGCTATTTCCCCCCACACATAGTGAGGGAGAGAGGTATGAAAGGCTGGGCCCGCCTTTCTCTCTTCCACCTTACAGATCAATACTGCTCTGCCATATCCTCTGATGGGAGCTGCTGTTGTGAGGGTAAGAAAATCTAAGGCGAAAAGACAGGTTGTGCCTGATACAGTAGATGAGAGAAAAAGTTCAAATTGTCTTTTCATCCTGGCTCATGAGATCTTTGGAGTATTGTGTGCTACGTGCTTGGAAATGGGACTAAGCTGAAAAGTCCTGTGTATCATCTCAGATGGATTCCCATTCAAACAGTGAAGGTGGAATGAGTAATAAGAGGGAGGGAGCTGGTAGAAAAGAGACCTTCGACATCCTGTCTCATTCCTCTACCGTTACTTTCCCTCCTTTGCCGTCTCCGTGTCTCTGACAAAGTTTTATCAAGCAGAGCTGGGCGCCGGAAAAAAAACCCTCTGGCTGAACCACACACAAAGACTGTTTCTGTCTCTTTCCTCTGTTTTTCTCTCTTTTACACACACACACACACACACGTGCATGCGCCAACACACACACCACGTGTGGGGCGGTTGCAGGGTTGGTGCCCTGGCCCTGGCTGGTGCTGGGACTGCTGGAGAAAGATAGAAAGAGAGATGGAGAGTGGAGCTGGGAGTAGTGGTGGTGGTTGGTCCCTGGGCTCCGAGGCCTGCAGGCGGTGCTGGGCAACCTCTGCTAGCCTCTCTCCTCTGTATTGATTTCTGCTGCTCCGTGCTGCTCCACTCTGCCGAGGAGGCTCCTAGCCGGCGGGAACAAGAGCTCAGCTCACCCGCCTCACCTGCCTCTTTCCTGGCTTGGCTGGCCTAGCCTGCCCACTCTGTTGCAGCTTTGGCTGGCCCCTCTTGGCTCTCCAGGACCCTTCTATGCAACACCGGGGCCACAGGAGGAAGGCAGCCAGAGAGCCCATGGCGATCCACAGCTGTGTTCACCTGCTCTGGGTTCATCCGCTTCGAACCACCTCCTCGAACTGTTGCTATCCTTCTCTCCTTCCATTCTTCCTCCCACTCTGCTTCTCTTTTTCCTCCTCCACTGCCTCCTCTTCTTCATCCTGCTGCATACAAACAAGCACAGACAGAGATGGAGAAAAAAAACAAGTTAATCTCAACTTTCAGCATTTTATTCACTCTGAATGTCAGTCCTAGGCTTTGATCAGGAAAAAGTTGAGGGTGAGGATTTTGGCATCCTCTCTCAGCTGGTAATATGAACCTGCTAACCTTAGAAAGCAGAAACTGCAGAGAGTTAAGTGTGTCAGGCAGTGAGATACTGCTTGCCAACGTTACTTTCAGCTATTAGATTCTGATGTGCTGCAGATAGCAAAATATAGCGAGAGTGGGCCCATTATAAAAATCACCACTGCAACAGTAGAATACATTAAAAATATTTGCAGGGAAAGTTTTTCCTCAACATGCTCCTTTGTCCTCTCACAGCAGTTAAGCCAAAGAGGAACACGCATTTGCCCTTAATATTTGGATAAATAAATGATCTAAAAAGTGACAGGATATTTCAAAATATGATTTCCTCTGAATGTGAAGGAATGGAAATGTTTTGGCCATTCTAGCTGTGCCCCATGGAAACTTTGTCAAAGAAAACATCTCAGCTTTTGTATCATCTGGAGTTATTCAGATGGGTTGAGAAGCCCCCTTCTTATGATAATAGCTGATGGGGGGACATTTCTTTGAGGACTGATGGTCCCATTGTGTTCCACAGCAGAGAAAGAGCCATGGCCAAATTCAACCCCCACTATGCTGCACCAACCCTGCAATCACTAAAGTTCCCTCACCACAGCTACTACAAAGCTGCGACAGGCCTTCGGTCCACATATCTCTACCCCTCTGCTTGCTTGAAAACCAGACTTAAACCCCCGGGCTGGCTGCCAGGCCAATAGAGAAGTAAAGTGCGGAGGTTCAGAGTCGGTGGGCTGGCAAGGCTTTGGAAGTTGGAGCTTTCTGTGAAGGAGAGGGCGAGGGGGGGTGCAGAGTGGTGTGGGGGGTTACACTGTTGGGACAAGAGAAGCAAGTTTGGGAAGGGTGGGCGGGGGCAAGTTGAGTTAGGGGGACATGGATGGGGACCCGGGGTGCGGTGTATGTCTCAGACACAATAATACTATTCATTGGGCTCAGACATGGGTGTTAACTCCCTTCTGACTGAGCACAATGGGACTCGGCGGCATTCAGGCAGCCTTGGTGATATGGTTAGTTCAGGACTGCATTCTCCCTGCCGCAGGATAGAGCGCCTGCATTGTGCCCGTCCAGGCAGGATGGATGGAGGGAGGTTTGAGAGGTGAAAGGCAAAGAAAGAGAGAACAGTACGTCTGTCTATCTGTCAGTCCTGAAGGAGAGGGCAGAGGGAGCAGGGGGGTGCAGTGATGGACGGGAGGATGGTGAGGTGATGGCGTCAGGGATGTTTTTGCCCCAAGGCTTTGGACTTGTTTGTTTCGGGGCGAAAAAATAAAAAGAGGAACTTAGACTAAAAGAAAATGTGTAATAATAGTCCTCAAACAGCCAAGTGTGAGGCTTCAAGGGGCATTAAAGATGTAAGGGGGGGTGCAGATGGAGTCATGGTGGCGTTTTTATGGGATGGGTTTGTATGCTGCTTTTGACTTTCAATGCATTTTATTCACATGAATCAAAAGAAGGACGGTGAGAAGGCTGGAGAAAGAGAAATGACATAAATGATGTGCTGGTTTGCTGCTGTTTGTGACACAGAGGATTTGACAGAAACTACCACAAGACCTGCTTCCAAAGGAAATGAGGAACAGAGAGAAGATACAGCAAGAGTAATGAAAAAAAAAGCAGGAATAAGGCCATTCAGTGCTGTAATGCAGACTTAGACATAATTCAGGTTCCTTATGCAAAAGAAAATGCAAATCTAAGCTTGTGATTGTCTTCTCCTCATGATATTATGAAGACAGTTGAATTTATGGTTGCTACAGTTTAACCAGTAAAAACCTGAATGTTCTTTCGTTTAATGCGTGCTTTCTACTTACTGGTTAACTTTAATTATAAGTGGTTTATTTTGGAATTTGAAAATCTGAGGACCTCCACCTGGGCTAGACAAAACTGTGACCAGCAGACATGAAAATATTCATCAGCATTATTTTAAAAATGAAACAGAATGAAGAATGAGCTCAGTGTAAGCGCATCCTACTCACTAAACTGAATCTAAAAGAAATAATTAAAAAAATGGGCTGAAGTATTCTATCAGGTTAATTTGAAATAACCCAACTTAATATTGAGCTGTTTAATCATTTTGTGTTTCTCTAAATACAAGCATCTCTGCACCGAGGCATGGTGAAAAGGGCAAACATGAAGGCATGCAGGACGTCCAGTGTCACACTTATCTAAAGACTTAGTACACAACACACAACCTACATTTGCACGCACACACTGAAGAGTATCACTTCTCCTTCTGCACAGACCAACCTGCTCTCATGAACAGTACTTTGTTTGTTTCCCCTCTGGTAAACTCTGACCAGCCGTTTCCATAGCAACCTTACCTACTCGTTCTCTGTGTGAATGTCTGTGTGTGTGATAAAGAAAAGAGAGGCAGAGAGAGTGAGGTACAGTATGTGGGGATGCTGTGTTTGGGTTTAGAGTAAGACTACAGGATTTGAATGCGTACGGTGCACCGCATGTGTGGATTTGTTCTTGTGGGGAGGAATTACAAACTGCAGGATCCTATTAGTGCACACTTTGATAAACGCTCTGCTCATACAAAAGTTTAATGTACAGTGTGAGGTAACTAAGGCAACAAGCTGAAGGATGTGGAACTGTAGATATTATCTGACATACACAAATATGCTTCTCAAGCCTTCTGCATCCATTCTATGCAGTCTAAAACCAGACATGCTTCTTTAGATAAGCAGGTAGCCAGCAGTGTGATGCTGGGTTCCCTAAGCAGGCAGGGACAGGATAGGGGGACAAATGTCCTTCAGAGGTGGCTGAGGTAGTGAAGGTACTGCCCTTTGTCCCCAATGGGGGGATTATACTGGTTAACCAGCACAGACAATGTACCCCCCTGCTGGGATGGGAGGACCAACCTGCTCTTTACCAATGATAGGGGCAGTCAACTGATCACTAACTTAATTACGGACAGGCAAAAGTAAGAGAAGGGGAGGATGAGTTGATGGAGAAGTCATAAAGAGAGGTTTAGGGAAAGGCAAAGGGAGGGGTAAAGAGGAAAAGAGAGGAGAAGAAAGAGGCACAAGAAGCGCAGGGACACGGTAAAATAAGAAGAGGCATGGAGTTAAAAAGAGAGCAATGGGAAGCAGGAGGGGTGAAGAGAAGGCTTCTCCGGCACAGGATTAGGGGAGAGGAGATGAAAGGATCAGGTCTAACACAGGACAGAAAAAAGGCCAGGAGAGATGGCCCAAGGAGAAAGACCAGAGACTTAAACGCCAAGCAGGGAAATCAAATAGAAGAGGGTGAATGAAGAAAGGAGGAGAGCTGAGGTGTCCATGACCTCGAGGCACTGGTGAAGGAGTCACTGAAGGCTTTATTATAACAGGTGCACAATGTGACAACTCCCTCTCTGTTCACTATTTATGCCACAGCACACACACCTATTAAAATCCAATGACAAATGCAGCAGATAATTCTATTACTGAGGACTTTAATAGAGGATATTTAGGGGACAGTTAGCGGGCCCAGGTAGCATAGCTCAGCCCCGCTGCCGACAGATATGGCTCTGCAACACTTAACAACAGGGATTTGGCAGCACTGTTGATTGAACATGCCAAATCCCATTTGTCGGAGGGGTGTGCGCGTTTGTATCGACACTCTGTAACCTTGTGGCTTCGTAAAAGGAGACCTCAGAGTGTGTGTGCGTGTGCATGAGCGCGTACTTTTCTGTTGGGTGATAGATAGGCAGGTGGATGGCATGTTTAGCCGGATAGGTGTGTTGATCTCGGCTCCATTTTCACCCTACATCTATGTTCCTCTGCTTCCCTCCATCTCCATGCCATTTGCCTCAATTCCCCTTCATCACCAAAAAAAAAAAAAAAAAAAAAAAAACAGTGACAAGACGGAGATAGTGAGGCTTTCTCAACACTCCTTTTCTTGCCTTCCCTCCCTCCCCCTCTCCCTCTATTCCTTCCATCCCCTACGGTAGAGCTGCCAGACAGGAGTGCTCAGCAGCTCTCCGAACGTTATTGATCCTGAGAGCAAGCCGGACGGGGAGTTGGTGTGTCTCCTTCTCTCTCTATCTCTCCTCCCTCCCACATCAGAGCTTCATCCCCCAACACAGCCCGCAACTTTTTCCTCCCACCCTCCCTTCCTGACTCCCTTCCCAGCGCTACTTCATTTATCAAGGTTAAAGAACTCTTATAAAAAAGGGAAGAGGGGGTCGCCTGGATGTTATCTGACTTCATGAAAGAAATCCCCTCAGGCCACTCCACTAGAAGAAGATGCTCTCTGCTAGACCCAACTCTGCACAAACACAATCACACGCATGCAGAACACACAGTGGCACCAAGCAGCGGCCCACTCATGGCCAGCCAGAAATAGAGAAGTAGTGTGTCCACTTTGGTATGAAGCAACAGGATCATCAGGAATAGAAAAAAGGCAGAAGGGCAAGAGTAAAGGAAATGAAAGAGCAACGGAAATAATTGACCTCGTTGTGTAACATGAGGTCAAGAGGGATAACAAGGAATCTGCTTTCTTATAACTCACGACGTGTTCTAAGTTGTAATGGATTATCTAAAAAATTGGAACAAAATTTATAAATGTTTTAGCTTATCAGTGAACAGGAAAGGTGGGTAGAAGACTTCTAATGGAGGTTTAAATTGATTGTGATTGTAGGGGAAAAAGGGAAGTATACTATATATAGTGTGCATATTTATTACACGGAGTCCTGAATATGTCTTTGTGTGAATGGGTGAATGTGAAACACATTGTAAAGCACTTTCTAGATCCTAGACAGGCTTAAAAAGGTGCAATATGAGTAGAGACCATTTATCATTTTTCAAGCTAAAGAAGCTTTTGGGTTACTAGGTTAGTTGCAACCCCGTTAGCACGCTTAAAAGCATTACTGCGGTCAAGTGGAAATACATTCACATTGTTTTAATGTTGACATTTAGACCACTCTTGATTAGGATTTGATGTAAGAAAAACTGTGATCAACATGGGGCTTGCATCATCGACTGTTGCATTTCAACCCCACATTTTAACCTGCTGAGCTGGTCGTGGCACGAAAACTAATACATCAAGCTTATATTGATGATGTCGAAAGGGCACGTTTCACCACTAAGAACTTGCTCCTGGCTACTAAAGCATGAAAGCAGTTTCCAACATTAATGCATACAATTGCTCTCATTAAAATTATCTGTAAGCTTCTAGCTTGCAGCACACAATCTAAGTAGATCAATTTCCATTTATTTCATATAAAACATTTAATGCTTTAAAAGTACGTGTAAATTGAGCATACTCTGTATGCCATTATACAAATCAGTCTCTTTTCTCTTTCAGTTTACAAATCTAACACATGAACTGAAGTTACAAAATCTCTGTTTTTTGATTTTGTAAACACATCTTAGCTCACTTTTTTAAAGGGAAATTCAGAAAAGTTTAAGAAGTTCAGATCAAATGTAGTGGTTTGAAACTAAAAATAGACTTATACATTCTTCAGGTTCATACAGTTCAAGAGTTTTGATGACATTAATGACTAAACAAGCCTTTCTAAAGGCATTTTAATTCCAACCTGATCCTTTTTCCACAACATGGCAATGCAGCAGCTGCTAATGCAATAGATAATGAAATAAATGGAACATTAATGAGCAAAAACTCAGTCTTCTCCTTAACTTTTCTGTGACTAATTTTTATATTCAAGACCTCCCAAGTTACTGCTGGAAAAAAGAAATTAAAACTTAGTTTAACAATGATAAGAGAAGCAGATTTATCCTTTTGAATTTATTTGACAATATCATTGTAAATAAAGCTGTCTTCTCATTTGCTGTCAACAACTTCTAATTTTACCTGATGAAATTTACTAACACATTTAAAGAGCCACTCAATGGTTGATGAAAACTAAGCTAATGCAAAATCCTTACTGTACTAAAACCATTACACTCTTATGTTTTTTTGTTTTAGCTGGTCCATTTTGAAAATGGAGCCATAAATAAAGCATTAATTTGTAGAAACTCAGCCTACTACTTTCTTAGTCTTTTGTGAGAATAACCTAATGGTAAACTTACTGTCATAGTCCTCTCACTTTAGCTGCTGCCATGACAGATAAAACTATTTACAATTTAACAATAACATGTACAGCAGGTAAAGGATTTCAATTTCTTTGACAATATAATAGTAAAGAGAAAAATCGTAAAGCAGTTTTCTCATTTCTAGCTAACAACTGATAGTTTTCCTGACGGAAATTCACTGACACTTCATCAGCTGCAGCTAGCTACATGCTTATTGTAAACTAAGCTAACGCTAATGCATGACTGGCAACATCCTGGTGCTACAGTATGTTTGTATTGTTTTCATCTGGTTCATTTTAGAGAGCCACAAAACTACGAGTATCAGAGAACTGTTATTTTAAATTTAGCTCAAGTCTCCAAAGTAATGCAAAGCTGCCATGAAACAGGAGTGCCAGCAGTGACTAAAAATTTTACATTTCTTTTTCTTTCAAAATGAAAAAGGAACCCTGGTTTGTGAGCATGTGATATTCTAGGAGCCCTTTTATCTTTTACACCATATTTTCTGTTTTAATCTGAAAATTACTGATATTATTTCCCTAAGTGTTTTGATCAAATGGAAATGAAATAGGGAAATGAAGGAATCTTGTGTGAGAATAATTTGAGCTTCTTAGTTCTGAAAATATAAATTAGAAGAGTGTGCTAAAACACAGCCTGGCGCCGGCGCCAGGTGGTTTTAAACAGGTTAAACAAACTGAAGGGATGCACAGCAGTATGTCATTAAATACTTCTCTTGATTCAACTCATTTTTCTGTCTGTATAATTACATTTCAAACAGTTATGAACAAGACAGATTATAAAGTCACTTGTATCATTATCTCATTAAAAAGAAGCAAGGGGGGAAAAAAATCACAGAACCGCACAAAAAGTACCTAAAAAGTTGTCACTTGGACTGGTGAATTTTAAGCCCCACAAACCATCTGTGGAGATCAGACAGTTTCTGCATTTCCAGCTTTTAAGAGACTGCAGCTTCTATTGTCCCTGTTTGTAAAAGGACTGGAAATGGCTCTACATGTGGAGTACATCCTGTCTTCCATTGTTACTGCTTTCATTCTCCCCATAAAGGCCTGCTTGTACTCGGGGCTACAACAGCCAAGCAAATGCAAGCAGCAGCACATTACAGAGCCATACCTTCCCGTTCCTTTGTGCTCGGTAATTGCCACAATGCATCTTCTCGTCCAGCTAATTAAGTGGGTCTTCTCCATTGTCTCCCAATGCTATCACCTCGTCAGACAGACAGCGAGAGATAGAAAGGCAAAAACGTGTTAAAGGAAGAGATGGAAAGAGCAAGGAGGTGGAAGACATACTAAGGCAGGAGTCCAAACAGAAAGGATGAATGACAAAGGTGTGTGTGTGAGACCTAGTAAATGTTTACCAGTTGAAAAAGATGCCTGTTGTTCGTGTTTGCTGGTGGGCTGCAAACAGCACATTACTGCTGTCAGATGAAAATTCTCCATAAAGTCAATTCGGGAAATGAGAAAAAAATAAAGATTGACATCAATGCCTTTTAAGGTATAGAAAAACTTTCTATAGGCCACTAACTTTCCTATATTTGTATACTAAACTAAAACAAGAGTTTCACATATTCTAAAAACCATAAGAGTAATAAAATGATGTGAAGGAAGTAGCAACATCGCACCAAGCTAGAGGGCACTTAATGTTCATAATAATGTGTAAAAAAAAACTTCTATAAAGTTTGACATTGACAGTTTACATTGTGGAAAGCATATATTAAAATATATCTGCATATATGTGCCAGTTTTTATTTTAATTACCTGTAAACACTGTTTTACATGATAATTAAAGCCAGAGTTGGTAATCCTGTTCAGAAATACTTTTTGTGGTTGAAATGGTCCTTCCTGACAGTAGTCAATACATCATGTATTCATAAAAAAAAGTCAGACCTCTGTGAGAGCTGCAGCTCTAAAAAAAACCTCTGACTAACCCCGGTCATTCGCAACATACAGAAAGACCGAATCGATGCCTTTATGTCTCGTCTCTCTCCCTCCCCTCTCTCCGTCCCCCACGTGACCCCCCCCTGTGTGCCACTCACTGTAAAAAAATGTAGCCAACGGACTGCTAACTGATGCAGGGCCAAAAAAACAAAATAAAACAACAGATAAGGATTACATCTCTGAGGCACTGATGTTTGCCATGTGGACTTTTTACCCTGCAGAAGGAGTTGGAGGTGAGTGGATTAAAGCTTTTAGAAACGTGGTTTGTCAGCTGTTTACTTGTAAGCTAACAAGCTATCCACTCGGCTGTTATTGGTTAATCTGCTCGTAAAACATCAGCGCACATGTCCCTGCGCTCTGAAGGTGTGGTTTCGGGTGGTGTGTTTTTTAAAAATGTTGCTTGCTGGAACCGTTATTCCAACATTGCCAACCCTAGCTTTAATGTCTAAATATTCTTACTTTTCTGAACTTTATTATTGAAAGTATTATGGAAAATTGCTCTGGTTTTGCTTTAAATCAAAGTTACATAAGTGGATCTACAAGGAGTTGTCACTGCATGTACTGATTATGAGGTCCTGGTTAGGATGTTGAAACTTTAGATTTCTTATTAAAGCTAGAAAAAGTGTGTGCCCTTCTGTTGAACCTGAAACTAAGGATAAAAAAAAAAAAAAATAGGACAGTGTGACAACAATGACATTCCTACTGGAACTGATCCTGGAGCAGATCCATAGGCAAAACCATTTATTCCCATCTAAAAACCGACTATGGGTACATAAAAATGGAATTTCTAATAGGGTTTAATATTCACTCAGTGTAATGTCTTGGATATTTAGTAATAACAAATAATACACATTACAGTTAAACTGATATTAACTTAAGGTTAATTCTGTTTTCCCGTTTACTTCTGCTCTTCTTCCAGGTTTTTATTAAACTTAACAAGGAGTTTTGAAGATTTAATGTAAAGTCCCCCTTACTCCAAAACACACTTACACACATCACACATCCCATTCTAACCCTGAACCCATCCTTGAACTTCTACCATGAACACCCCCTTCCCACCATGAAAGTTTTTTCCTTCCTACATTGAAGTTCCTTCCAGGCCCTGACCGACACACAACTGGGGTGACATCATGGTGCAGAGAGCCCAACAGGAAAGGGGCTGCCTCCTGTCTGCTCCCCAGCACCCACACAATACAACAGGGCATCTGGCACTGGGGTGGTGGGAGTGCAGTGTTGGGATGGGGGCTTTTGGGACAAAGCATTTACATCCCCCTCCCTGGTATATGATTATAATTTGTTTGGTAACTGACATATAAACGTATGAAGAGGAGAAGGGGACTTTGGTTTGGTGGCTGGTGGGACGACACCAACAGATATATTATTATATGAAGTGGGATTAAAAGTGTAAAACGATCGATGTAAAGACAAACTCTAAATTTATTTGTGGAGATATTCCAATAACTGAGCGACTACAACTAAAACTGCAGAAATAATAAGTAACAGTAAAATCTAAATTAGTGTTTGTGAATGCACTCGCAGCTTGTTCATTTTCAAGATCTCAGATGAGGCAGCCCTGCCAACGGTAGAAAAATCAGTGTCTCCACTCTGAGCAGAGGCCCCCACCTACGTCTCTGTCTGAGAGGCTGTCTGCTCGCTGCGTGCATACAAGTGTGTGTGTCTGTCTGTGTGCATACATAAAACAAATGAGCTGTGCGTATGCATTGTGAGAGTCCGCAGGCCCAGTGTATGTATTAGAAATGTGACTTGACCCTGGCAGGCTGAAGCAGGGTCTCTGCGTCGTACTGGGCGTGGGAAAAAGGGGAGACATCCTTTCACAGCTGCTTCAGCCGTTGCATTGAACCAATGGAAGCCCCCACAGCCCCCCATCCTGCCTCTGCCGCTAAAGCCCCCCCAACCTCCGCTTCCCCCATTCCATTCACTCTGCAGCCTGCTGCCTTTCAGGGGACCCCTGTCCCTCCCTCCTCTGTTGGTCACCCTTCTGCACCCCACCATCACAGCCACCACCAATCTTTAATGCAGCCACCATTCAGCCAGTGTGCATTGAGATGCCAAAGGCCTCTGTGCTCCAAGGAAGAACATAAAGAAATAAATACCAATGCAAAAAAAGAAAGGCAACTTATGATTATTGACTACACACAGCAGCATATATTATAGGATACTAAACCACGCAACCTTCATAGACCCCTTTCCTCATTTCTCATTCCTCTTTATCCCAAGAGTTTATTGTACTTTTAAAACTCCCTTTTGTTCTTCAAACCCAGATATTCCCTTTTCTCTTTTCTTCTCTAAACCTGGCCTTTAATTTATGTTAACATACTCCACCGTTCTACTCCTGCATGCCCACGCACACGCAGGCATCAGGCCTCTTTTACGCCTCCTTCCATCCAGTGTATTTATTTGAAGAGATTTATTTCCTATCAAGCCACATAATACAGAGGGTATAATTTAAATCAATGTTTAAGAACAGCCAAGCTGCGCTGTTTATGCATACAAATCTGGAAAGCATTAAAAAGCATATTGCCAACTTAAAAAAGCAGTGGATGGATGGTGGGTGTTAAGCTGTGTCATTACAGATAAACTGTTACTGGTTGAACTCCCAATCAAACTGTTTAAACACATAATGGTGGGGTGGGGGGGGGGGGGGGGTTCAGTTGTTTCAGATGCTTTTTCAAATCATAACAGGCTACAGCAGGCTCACTATGAAATCACAACACATGCACATACATGCAATTTTTTGCACTTTAAAAGGTCAAAAAATGAGCAGAATAACTACAACAGATTGTCAGGAGCAGTCATATCTCACTGTCTAGCCACCCTGCTGATACACCAGGCGTGCTGAGGAAATGTTGAGAAGCAGTGAGGGGGCAGCGGCGGAGGGAGGCAGGAGGGAGGTTGTAGCCAAGAACCTGAAAGGACTCCATCTCCTTTGGCCAACATGCCATGACGGTGTGGAGCAGCGGTCTGAATTGGTTTCTGTGGGGTGGCGGAGCTGGAGAGGTGATGGCAAGATGAGTCCGAATAGGGATGGAGAAAGGGGTGAGGGATGTGAAGGGGGAGGAGACGTGGTACGCTGAGGTATGTGTGTGGCAGAGATGGCAGCAGATCTGAGCTACAGTAAATGAGTGGATTACTGCTTCCTTCTTTTCCAGCCTTTCCATATACATGAGCGTGCTCAGCTGTGGAAGCAACAGTGCTACGTGTGAAATCACACATCCTTCCGCCTGCACTTCCAAAAGGGGCCAGTTGTAAGAAATGCACCCCCTGCACATGAGCGCAGACCTGCGCACACAAGCTCTTAATTTGCTGTTATGAATACAAAGATGTGAAGAGTGTCACTTCTGGATTGAAGCATCTCTGCATCAAATTTAGCCCGTAGCTATGCCTCCACTTCTAAAGCTCATGTCCAGCCAAAGCTTGTTTGCATCGATTTATCTAGTTTGTGGATATGATATTGACTAAGTAGACCGACAGCCCTCTATGAGTTGAGGCAAAGCGAAGGAGGTTTAAGAGGTGGTCGAACACTATGGAGGATAGCCACAGGCTGTGAAATCTCCTCTGATCTTTCCTTGTCTGATTCTCAAATGCAACTTTCTCTCTTGGGGAGGGGAGGCAGGCAATATAGAACTAGGCCAATGTCACAGAATGCTAGTCTAACCCTGGAGGGAAATAAAAAATCACTTCTTCTGTTTCTCCCCGATGATGGCCCTCAATCTCAACGGATGGGGCTTCAACTTCCTCTCCTTCCCTCTCCGGTGCTGCCTCCATCACACCCTCCACTTTGTTCTCCGCAGGAGGCCGAACATGCACGAGCTGAGCTGCGTTCTGGGCCTTGACGGGCTGCCTCGGCGGCGAGGATGGGGAAGGTCATCTTTAGTCCTGTCACTCAACACCGAGAGTGAAAGTGAAAGGAAAGTGTGCAAGTCACATACTGCTGGCTTCATCCTTCCATCACCTTCAGCACAGCATCACAGCTCGCAAGGCTTTGCCAGCAAAGCTACAGAAGAGCTGTCAGCTGGTCAAAAACCTGCATGCAACATAAAAGTAAGGCTAAAAAACAATGATAAATAATCAAAAAGATAGATGATGAGATATCTTTAAAAAAAATTCTAAATAAAACAAAATTAAAAAATCAAGACTAAGAATAAGCTTATATTAGAAAAAAAATCAAGAACTGGAAAATTTCAGAAGAATTTAAAGCATATCTTGAAATTTTCAAGAATGTGAAGAAATTAATTATAAAAAATAAACAATATGTTGCTCTTTGTGTGGGCCCAAGCGTTGGACTACAAGGTATCGTCAGAGGCAGGTGGACAGAGGAGTAAGAAGCAGAGGGGAGGAAGAAGGGAATTAGCAAAATGAGGGACTTAGCCACCCTGGCGGTCTTTCCACATGAGCACACCTTCCACACAAAACAGACCAAAGTCCCCCCCCCCCCCCCCCCACTCATGTATCTTTAAAGGGATAAAAAGCATGGGCGAGGGAATAAAAATATAGATTATACAAGCGGCTACTCCTCTCATCTGGCAAAAGTGAAGGGTCGAACAAATTGGATCAGACATTACAAATAAAGGGGTGACAGGAGACTGAATGCAGGGCTGATAAAAAGAAACAAAGCTGCGTGCTAAAAGTGAGAAACACATCAACTTTTTGGAGCAAGTGTAGAGAAATGGAGTCAAAATCTGAACGGATGCAAATTTAGTTTTACCGTGCAAGCCTCAAACCGGACGTTTTTTTTCTAGAGTCGTGGGTAACTGGTTGAAGTTCAAGTGTGTTAACAGGAGATGTTCATTAACATAGCTGAAACTGTGTCTCACCTGAGACGGCGGGGCTGGCGGAGCCTTGTTCTGACCCGGTCGCTGACCTCTGCTCCTCAGGGTGGGAGCTGGGCTTTCTCCTACTTCTGTGTGGCTGCACTTAGTTTGTACTGCACTGACCTCTGCAAGACAAAACATTCTTTGTAAGAGAAAGCAGTCTGATCCATGGGTTTACACTCGCTACATGGTTCTCTCCAAAAGAAGATGCTGTAAATAATACACTGATTCAAAATGAAGCCATGTTTTGCATTGTTTTCACAGACAAAACCATAAAATATACAATCTAAAGTTCATTTTCAAATGGAAAGACAACATTGTGGGAACTACTTTATCTAATTAATAAAATAAAAAGACTCATTTGTTACAGATTTATGAAATAATTTACAGTAATACAGGAAAAGTGGGGCTACAATGGACAGCAACTTACTGTAATAAAAGAATTTAAACTATATTGTTCATGCCACTTAATACAGTAGAATCATTATTAACCAATATTTAGTTGGGTTTTTTTTTTTAAATCTTGGTTTACCTTACACTTCCTATTGCAGCTTACAGTATTAAATCCACAATAGCGATCTCCTCAGTCCACATACACACAAACACACACTCACACACACACTGACAAACACTAACAACAACAAAAAAAAATCTCACAAACCATTACACAAAATACTCAAAGATTACATCCACTGAAATCTGACATCCTTTGCGGTTTAAAGCCTGGATGTCAGTCATTCAACATTTTTTTCCTCTCTTTCTCTCGCATGGGTCAGAGGCTGTTGCTAGGCTACCAAACCCAGAATTCATAAGTTCAGAGAAACAGGTTTATATAGGGCACTGCAATTCAAGGTAAAATGGTAATAGGAAAAATGATAACACCGCACTTTGGATTTAGATGATATGAAAACGCACACACCATTAATAGTTATCTATTTCACACGTAGGAGAGCATGCGTAATAATAATAACAATAATATGAATAAATAAATTATATGTTTCTATTTCAAGAAAATACATTTTTTAAAAATATTTCATGGCCCAATTTGAAAAAAAAAAAAGCAGGCCAAACACTCATTTGCATTGTTAAAAAGGGGCGAAAATGCAAAGCTGTGCAACCCACACTGTAAACGGGCCTGTTCTGCAGCCCCACAGTGTTCTGTCATGTTTATTATACCCTGTAGTGACAAAAAATTAGGCACTGAGGGTTGCAGTAACAATGTGCAGCAGCATATAAACACAAGCATGGAGGTGCATGTACAAATGCACAGGGGCATGTGCACACACACTTACACAGACAACTCTACAATCTAGTGCCCAAGTGTTACAAGCAAGATAACATCTATAGGTGGTAGCCTGCAGAAGGGCTGTAAACCTAAAACAATGGCTCTGTTGTGTAAAGGACAGAGTATAGGACGGCTGATTTGTCAACAATCTTTAAGCAACATCCAGATGGACATCATAAAAATAACATCACCGACATGACAGTCAGCCTTAAAAGATGGTTGGAAGGGCATGGCTTGCATGCATTAACACGGCTTTTTACTGCTCCATATCCTCTCCACTTATTCATTCTTTCTATTTCACCCATTGCTTTGAATAAATTGCTGTAATCATAATGTACATAGAATAAAACCGGGCTTGTAAAACAATAATAACCATTTTAAAAAAAGCATAGACAGAGAAATCATTGAGACAATGAAATGCTTAATGCAGCCTTATGGCAGGTGCTTGGAAGCTAGACCCAGTCTAGACTGGGCTCCATCTGGTGTTGAGGGCCTCCTCCTGATGGTGGAGAGGGCCCAGACAGACACATATTAATGTGGGAAAAACCAACGTCTAGCCGGCCTCTCAGTCACTCAACAGACTGCATTTGAATCTCAAAGGGCTTTCTCCATATCCTCCATTTATTAGCCTTCAGCAATGCATTAATTTCTGCTGCAACAGGGTGAAAGCTGGGAGGGAGGTGCTGCTGGTGTAGAACAAATGAAGTTGACAGATCATGCTGAGTTATAAATGCCTAGCTTAATATTACAATGATGCATAGGAGGGAAAGAAAAGGCACACAGAAGAATTTCCTTACCCACACAAATCTGTTGTTTTGATCTAATCGCACTATCAGACGGTTGGATGGGATATTTAAGCTGAGGGTTAATCCCGCGCATTAAATACATTTTTATTGGGACATCATATTTTACTATACATTTACTGCAAAGGAGACTGTGACAGTATAAAATTACTGTAATAAGAATCACAGTTGCTGAAAACCGAGGTTCATAACAAGTGTGAACGGGTGTATAGCCACACACGCACACACCGCCAGGCAACGGCCTATCCCACATATGGCATCTCTCAGCTCTAGCTACATCCATCGCTAACAGCATCCCTGGTCTGTGACGCAGTATAAACTGGGGCCTAGCAAAAGTGGCACCAGGCTTTGTGCTGCTGCACACTCACACTCTGCACAGTGCAGAACCACAAGCAGCTCCAGCTCCAGCAGCTAGCACAGAACTAGCTTGTTTAAAATTCAACAGGCTCCACCAACCCATCACTCAGGCAGCTCCTCTTTGACTTGGACAGAGCAGAGAAAAAGCAAGATGATGTGCAGCCCAAACAGCGTGATAAAACAGGCCTGAAAACTAGTCAGATGTCTTGATGACACAACTGACCCTGCCTTCCCTCCTGCCTCTGCCTCTAAAATCTCTGCAAGTTTCCATCAGCAACGGGGGCATAATAAACTGTGTCTGCCATTTGTGTTGACATGCCAGCATTGCCTCATCAGTTCCAGACACATTTCAGTCAAGATAATAGAGGACAGGTGCAGCAACCGGCAAGAGGAATAAACTGCATCCTTGAAAACTCGTCAGCAAAAGCAGCAAATCCCTTAAACGATGCTAAAATATACAGTTTATGTCCCCACTCTAGTGAAGCAGTGTTAGCTTCTTGTACCTTTCTCATGCAATAGGCCTGAACACCCTGTTAATGGGGGCATCAATCAGGCTAAATCCACAAATATAAGATTATCCCTTACAAACACTGACTGAACTGCAACATTGTCTTCTCCACCTCATAACCTGTGACACTGATGACCTGGTCGACATTCTGCTGTGGCGTTTGCGTCATGTTAAACACTAGAAATGTACCTTATACTCAGATTACTCAGCATCACAGGCAAGTAGAGCACAGTGTGAATATACCTCTCCTAATAGAAGCAAATGATTTTGTGCATAAATCTGCAGAGGTGAAGAAGTTTCTTAATACAAGTGCTAGCTGTAGGTCTAGTTCCTTTGATTGGTGAAACCTAAATAGATAGGACAGCAGCAAGGGGATATGGGGGGTGGGGGTGGGGGGTGTACTGGCAGAACACGTGCCTCTCAAGAGTCCTCCAATCAGGCTCCTCTTACATCGTGTTCGTCTCACCTTATCTCTCCTGCTCATCGGCATCCAAGTAACTACACAATGAAAACAAGAGCATCTAAAACATCAGTTTTTTTAAGCAGCTTTTGTCATGACTAAGAGCCAAGTAAGAGAAATAGCAGCAGCACCACTACCTAGCCCTCCTCCTCCTCCTCCTCCTCCTTCTCATCACTCTATGAATGAAGCCTGTCTCCGGTTGCTAACTACTGTCATTCCACGCATCCCCTCGTAAAACAAATCTAGCGCAATGAATCCATTTCTGGGGGGGCGGCGTTCCTCTGTGTACCGATGTACATCCGAGATGTTAGGAGGCGTTTCTCTTGGCGAAGCACGGACGCTGTCGCGGGCTCCGGGTCCTCCGTGCAGGCTGCATCCATCCATCCATCCATCCGCTCCGGCAGCACCCCCCTTCGTCGGTCCGGTTCCGGCTCGCTCCGCAGTGACGACTGCAGAATTAGTTTATACATTCGGTTCTCTAGCTTTATGATATTACATAAACTCATACAGCTAGATAACCAAAGAGAAAAACTAACCCACGTCTCTTAAAGGGGCCGCCGCCGGAGCTGCTTGTTGTGGTCACATGGAGCCATTGCAATCCGCCTGCATGCGCGCGCCTCCCTCTCTCCCTCTCTATATCTGTCTCTAATATTTGCACTTAACTGCGCGCATGCACAAACCAGGTTATAGTCAGCATAGTTCCCCTTTTTTTATTCTCTTTACGCACCTTCTCTCTCTCTCTTTTCTCTGATCCTCGTATTAAGACTTTGACATCATCATTTCAGTGAACTGTTTTGGCATTCAACTCTGAAAAACAGCAGGAAAGGCCAATAAAGACATGCAAACCAAAGCTTCATCAGAATGACAGGGCAACAACAAAAAGCAGCAACCACACAGTACAAAGTGATCCTTTTTCCAACAAATCCCCTCCCGTCATCATCTTCTTTCCACAAATAAAACACTGGTGAACTTGCTCCTACTGTACGAGCCTGAGTCCTGACGAGCATCTGCAGGGTGAAGTCATCCAGCTGCAGGAGGATGATGACACATCCATCATCCACAAGCGTAGCAACGTGTAATAACCGTAATACAGCACACATTTCCCTACTGATAACACCATATAAAGCCCATCTAGAGCTTCTATAGTGAAAAATACAACTCATAAACTGAGATAAGAGACACTTCCGCACAACACAGGCCCCCTCACAAACAACCAGCTTATATTATTGCTTTAAATGCCAGCTCACATCGACCCATTGCAAACCACGGGACCATAGTTTTTGCCTTGAGTGAATTAATCCATGAATTGTTTGAAAGCTAGACAAACTACCAGAGGCCTGTGTAACCTACAGTAGAATGGCTTCCAGCTAAATGTCAACAACATGATGTAGAGGAAAAGCCCTGCCTCACTGGCCTACTGTATTCTCTTAACTGGTCAGTGACATGCTAACAAGTTGAAGCAGAACTATCACCCTGCTGTCCTTAATAGGTGTTCCTAGTTCAGATCAGTAATTAAATTAATACCATAATAAATATAATTTAGTAAATTTGTAACATGTCATATGAAAAAATTTCCCCATAAAGGTCGAGCAGCTGCTATTTTGCATCTCACACAGTATTGTAAGCACGATACAGCCATGAGATTATTTAAACGCATTGTCTTTATTCTATAAATTCATCTCAAATATCACTAAAAATCTATTTTCAGCTAACAGCCCATCACTGACACCAGCCTTTGATTTAATAAACACAAACAATACTCACTGTTTAAGCCTGCATTGAAAGAACGTTGAATAGGCTACTGGACAGTCGTCTTTCCTCCTGGAATTACAATATTAAAATCCTGGTTGTGTAGGCTACTTCCAAGATCTTTTTTATTTCCAGGTTGGGAGCGTCTCTGTCCGCCTGTCTGCAGTCGTGATGCTGCGTGTCCTCGACCACGTGGGGATACCGGCACAGTGTGAAGACAAAGCCCGTTTTTCCACAGAGCAGCACTGTCGCTGCTCGCATGTGTGTAAAATGGGGAATAAAACAGAAACGGAGGCCATTTTTAGCTGTTAGAGACATACAATGAAGACGAAGCGCGAAGAAAAAGACATGAGGATAAAGCACGTCGGCTGTGATCTGTGAAGGTGTCAGATGTGAGGCGCAGGAGGCGGAGGGCCGCCCGGGGCCCTCCGGGGTCAGACTGCCAAGGCGCAGTGTCCACTGAATAGGCATGTTCATTGGCACACATGGCTAAGCATTCAAGATATAGGTGAACTAACTGCGTAACAACCGGACAGACACGGAGACACGCACAGAGACTAATTCAACATCCGAGGCTTCCAAATATTTTTCCCGCCATCATAAACAGCTTCCTAACGTGAAAGAGGATGTTGGAGGTCCCAAAACCACTGAAATGGATTTTCGAAGCTCTACCAGCAAAGCGGAATTAATAAATTCATTTGGAAAAACATCCAGTAACGGTAACTGCATCCTTTTTATGCTCAGGCTGGCAAAAACATGCGCCACTCTGAAACATCTTCAACATCTTTGCTCAAGCAGTAAGCAAAAATCACATGACTGCACAGACCTTGGGTCATGTATCACACAAGTGCCTGCGTTTAAAGACGTGCTGACAGTGAAGAATCCATCTTTCAACCACACCCTGTCTGCGTAAATAAGGACAGAAAGTTTGCTTCCTTAAGAAAGCAGAGGAGGCGGTGAATCACGTGGAACGAGGTGACTGAACAGAGGAGCGAGGATTCAATAGCTGAACCAATTTTGCTTAGAGTTTAGTGTGAGATTTGAATCTATCATTGAAAAAAATCTTTCTTAAATGATAGATTTATCCAGCTCCCTGCTATTATTTTATCCACACTGGCTCTTATTTTCTGGCTATAACAAGTCTTCAGAAAAGCTCTGCATTAATGTTATAATTAATCCTTTCAGAGAGGAGATTATCTGGAGGTCCAATTATTTAGGGGACTAAAAGAGCTACCGTACCTTCACACTAATTAGGAATACATTATCCCACAGCCTTCCCTGCAGATAGAGGCATGATGTGCTAGCTTATTGTCACCATGTTAAACAGAATCACGCTCACACTGTATGCTAAGACGTCCACAGAGTGTATTCTGTTTCTATTCAGTGGCTGCTGTCCATTATTCGCACGTGCTTGTGTGTGTTAGCTCAAATATTTTCAGATTTTTACATTTTAATCAGATGTGCCAGATTTCAGGAGGTTTGCGGGAAAGAGGTTTGAGGGAAGATTTCTGACTGAGATGTTTGGAAGACAACACGTGAAATAAACTGTGGGGTTGGGATCCATCAAGCAAATTTCAGTGCAAGCAGGCTTGTTGTCAAAAATCTCAGCAAACTAACTCTCTACATTGTGAATTTTAATGTTTAAACTTGCCTCAAGAGAACAAAATAGGCTTTAAACAGTTGTATTTCCTTTGTATGTAGCCTACCTGAATTGCGTTTAAATGAAAATTAATGTAAAAAGAAGTGTCACGTAGCCTATTCTTTACATTATATCTTTAAGATATTTAATTATAAATGTGCTATTTTAATATTATTTAACATTATTCTATTGGCTGCAACTGATTTAAGCTTGTATAAGGTCAAACAGCAAGTGTGTGTGCGTGTGTGTGTGAGAGAGAGAGGAGGGGGGGGGTGTCTCTGTTGGTTATAGGTCATGTTTTGTTGCCTCTCGATTCGTGAACGTAGCTACTGTACATTAATACTGACTCAGTTCTTCATCTCATCAAATTCACGTTGATTCAACTGAACACGCCCCCATCTGCGTCACGTCCTGCCAGACATGAAATACAGTATAGTGTCCAGAGACCACGAGATAAACCTATTCTATTTTATTCTATTCTAAGGAAAAACACGACCCTTTCCTTATTGATGTAGTTTCTTGAACTCACACCTGACTCACAGGTTGCACATCTCTCACAGGAAAATATTCTATCGTTCTTTCTCTTACTTTATTTTCTACAACAAAATACAAAAACAAAGTCTAGTCTGAGTTGCTAAATAAAGGAAAATTATTTGCATGTTTGATGTTGTATTCTAAAAATGTTCCGCTTTGACTAGCTATTAAAAGAGTAGCTCCAGTGATTTCTTGCTTGCACATTGTAACTAAAGCAGAGTCTCTGTCCTTGGTGCTGAAAAGAACGAAAAGAGTTTCAGCGTTTCACTGGTTATTTTAAGAGTGTAAAAAAAGTGGATGAGTTTGAAGTTTTTCAGACGAATCTAAATCTACTGTGCTTTGACTAAATTCTAAGAGATACCGTATTAAATAATTATGGCAAAAATGTATTTTTCTATTTTTTTCTTGATTCGTTAGGCTGTTATCCAAGAAGAGTGGAATAATCATATGCCTACTATTAAGAATTACATAAATGAAATAAAAGTCAAATCTGTTTATATACTTTCAAAAAAAGATTTCTTATAAGGCGAAAATAACCATAATTTCAATCTGTTATATTTACACATATTTTTCACTTAAATTTCATATGTGAACATAACTCCTACTTACATGTTGAGATTATATAAGAGAAACAGTTAAATTAAATCACTGCTTTTTTATGTTTGACATTAGACGATGTAAACCTTCACTACTGCAATGTAGAAGCAGTGATATTAATTGCATTTAGACAAGGCCTACACCTGTTGCAGGGTGAAAGAAAGAAAGAAAGAAAGACAGAAAGAAAGAAAGAAAGAAAGAAAGAAAGAAAGAAAGAAAGAAAGAAAGAAAGAAAGAAAGAAAGAAAGAAAGAAAGAAAGAAAGAAAGATCTTCATATTTCAAAAGACTGCACAACTGTACTTTTAAATTAATTTGCTTAGAGATAAAAATAAAAAATCTGATTTTTATTTAAATTGTTCCCTTATAACAAATTTTTAAAATGTTTTTTATTTTCTTTCTTTATGGCACAAAAATGTAATTTTGGGCCAGTTCTTAAATATCTTTAGAGTTGTAAATCTTAAAAATTAATTGGTTTGTGCGCCTGGTCTCGCCAGTGATTTATGTATTTATTTATTTTTTTAATTAATTGTAAGCATTTAAAAAGAGGTCTTTTAAGAAGTGAGAATGAAACATGACTCGAAATTTTGTGCTACAATTGCCTGCTTAATTAATTTCACACTGTATCACCGGAGAAGATTTTTCCATAAACAAGTTACCAAGAAAAAAAAAAAAGAAAAGGGTGGAAAAAATCGCCAAATAAAAGAATGAAAGAAAAAAAAAAAAAAAAAGTCAACATCAAGTTCAACAACGTGCTGGTGCTCATTAGCATCACAATGCTGTCTGGGAGCACACAAGTCTTCTTAACAAGAGGCTCTGGCGTCAAGTCCCTCCACCTCCCAGCCAAGAGGACATTTTCCCAGGCTCTGCTAACAATCACACAACTGTTTGCTTTCTAAACGCCAGCTCTGGGGCCACTCAGCCCGCCTCATCAGCGCTCAATGGAAGCTCCCGGTAATATGGGACGGAGCAGCCGGCTGCCACTCATCAGTCTGGCTCTTACCATAACTGACAGCGCACTTCAGCCACGGTGCCATTTCTACAGGCTTGTCATTTTTTACACTATTACACTACACTCATTTTTAAACTGACATTAATCTTACTGTAATTTTATTCAGGCCTATTTGTTATTATTAGGCTATTATCAAATTATCCAGATTTCACACAGCCTCAAGGTTAAAACCAACTGACCTCAAAAAGAATCTTATAAACATACTTACAAGTCATATATTTTCAGTAAATCCCGCATCTCCAGCTCAAGTCCTTTCAGAATTTTAAGGCAAGTTTTTATCAGTTATTGCTCATCAGTCTCTCAGCTACAAGAACCTAAAGTCCAAAAAGAAAGCCGGGCGACTCGAGCCTTCACTGACAGTAAATCTCCAACATAGATGTTTGGGTTTTTTTTTTTTAAAAAGAGAGAGAAAAAAAAGCGAAAGAAAAGAAAAAGCTTGGTATTACTTTTTCTCCAGTAGCATCCTGCTCCTTGCGTCCCTACATCTCCTCAGCAGCCTCGGATGACAGTGGGAGAAGCTGCTGCGTCGCCGGTCCCCTCCTCTCTCTCTCTCTCTCTCTCTCTCTCTCTCTCTCTCTCTCTCTCTCTCTCTCTCTCCTCCTATCTCAACCCACGCACTCCCACAATCAAACTCACGCGCACATACCGGCTGCTGGTCTACTACACAAGTGAAGAAACCTAAACACTCCTCATTGGCTAATTAATGTTATCTGCCGAGTTCTGTTTGATCGTCTTTTCTCTCCTCCCGCGTCTCAGACGTACTGAGACACGTGCAGCCTCCGGTGAAGCGCACAGAGGGGCGGAGAACGAAAACCGGAGGGCCTGTCGGAGACAAGTGCAGCAGTACAAACAGCGGCACAACAGCGCAACACCCGCACTCTTTATCCACGTCTCAGCCCAAATTCAGTCGTCTGTCCTCCCGGTCAGCCACACCGAGAAGTCCCGATGCTGCTGCACACAACACCTGTGTTGATTCGCGGAGGCACCTGTGACCACGTCTTGCGGGAAAAAATGGGAAAAGATCGTTTCCGATAGTAGTTTCCAGAAGTCCACTTACTGAGGAACGTGTTAAAGAGAAGATGAGAGGTAGAGAAGATGAAAGCAGAACGCGCGGCAGCGGCGCGTGCCGTGCTGATGCCGCAGCCTCAGCCTCAGCCTCAGCAGAGCCAGGAGAAGCGTCGAGCTCCCGTGGGTCACGTTGTTTTACGTGGCGCGACGTCCCTTGCTTTTCTGTGCGTGACACGGTATAACCGTGTCAAATGTAGATTTTAGGTGCGTGAAAAATGAGGAAGCTACTGAGATTTGTCAGGTAAAAATCACAATTTACTCTGCAGCTGCAAAACAAGAGACAGAGGGAAGAAATTAACGCGGGATAAGAATCGAGCCCTTGAAATTGACGTGATTGCTTGCGTGCTGACGTCAGGCGCTGTGATACGTTTTTAAATTTTTTATCAAATATGTTATCCAATACGCCTGCGAGTGTGAGCCGCGGATTATAACGTGAGGAGGCATATTTAAGAGACAGGCTTATGTTATAAAGCTGCGCAACAGTGTTTATTTAGACACACGTCTTTTTTTCTTGTCCTTGTCCTTTCCCTTTGTTTTAATAGAAGAAATTGGACACTTTTCCTTCTAAATGGCATTTTTTGGACGTTTATCTGTCCATATTCTCTATTGACTAAAGTCATAAATTACCCTAACTGACAGTAAATGAACCATGAAAATCAGTAAAAACAAAATGGTGTTTTATAAGCTGAATGGTCCACAAGGTTCAACATCTCTCCGTTTAAAGACAAACAGAAATAAATTAATACGCAAATCAATAAATACACTACAACAAAACCTTTTTTTTTTTTTTTTTTTTTAAAGTAGCCTAAGCCTTAGTTGGGGTGGGAAGTTAATGACCAGTAACCTTCTACTGGAAGCAATGGACACTGGAACACGCTTACTTTAAGCTATTTTTCTTTGTTGAATTCAATAAGCACAACTAACAGGGAATAATATCGCATAATGCAAATGTTATCTACAAACTTGCAGTGCAGCTTCAAATCTGGATTTAATACTCCAGAAATATGATAAGGAATCCAGAAAACGTTGTGATAGGCTTCATTAATTTGTCAATTAATTCATTTTATTTTGGTTAACTTATTCAACTTCCCCACCCACTTAAGCTAAATGATCAAGTTGAACACCTACAGTTTTATGAGCATAGGCCTTCTGGGCCTGCACGTGCAAAGCACCTTGAGGAAATCCAGTTCAACAGTCAAACTACGACACCTAGCGGCGGCAAAGCAGCACTGGCCTTCGACTCGGGCCTACACGCTTGATGTCCGGCCTGAATCCACAGCACCGTGCAATCTGCATAAAATACTGCAATACCCATTAAAAAAACATGTACTAAAAAGTATTTAAGTCGATGTTGTGAAAATCTTTTACACGACAAATGAAAGCGACTGTGTATGCTGTAGAATACGAGACAGGCCTGACATTTGAATACACTCAGATTATCAGCAAATGGATTATTTGAGATGGTTTAGGATTTACTGTGATGGAAGAAACTATGAGATTATTTATTTATGAAACGAAATTTTTGTTGACTAATTTCTTTCAGCCCACATACATCTAGGTTGGCTTATTGGTGATGCAGTCTACATTTTTACATTTTGGGAGCAAAAACGACTCACAGTCGAAAAATACATAGCTGGAAATATGCACTGAGTATAATGAGAGCTGAAAAACTAAGGAGATCTATTAGCTGCATGTAAACGTAGCTAAATGCAAACGATGCTGTCAAATGTTTTGATTTAGTCCAAATAAAAAGCTGTGTGATTGAATAGCTGTTGTTTTCTGTAAGCAGCAGCGTTTATAAAAAGTATTATCACAAGATCAGAGAAATAAATACGGAATAAATTCTTCAAACGCTCAAAATTTGCACAGTTATTTGTTTTTATAGCCTTCATAATAAAATCTTGTAGAAATGATCTTACATCTTTAATATTTATGGCCAAGTTTGATGCTGTTATTTCAATGATATTAAAACAATGTTAAAACATGTTTTTATTTGTTCATATGCGCTCTTATCTCTTCATAGTTTGGCGTTCATTGAGCGTTTTTATATAGCCTACTTCATTTTTTTTTTTTTACCCGAGAGAAACAAAACAATTGATTACTATTATTATTTTTAGATTAAGGTAGAGCGCAAGGATGTAAAAGAAAACCAGTCCTACCGAAAGCAAATTACAAGATGTAAACTTTAAGAGAAGGCTAATCGATCATTAAAATAATAAACAATGAATGAATAAATTGTGTTTCTGTGTTCAATTTCTAAAGCTTTATTTGTTTATTTGTTTGATAATTTCTGTTTTTTTCTTAATGAAACACTAAATATGTTTTGGTAGATAATAATTATAATAAAAAAATTAATCAGCTTTACATTAAGTGAGTCATTTAGCAACAATGCTTGCTGCAGTTACTGGAAATGTAATTTTTTAAATGTAATATTTTAGGTTGCTCTTTCATGAAAAGAAAGTTGTTAATCCAAGATGCAGCTTGCTTTTTATTCTTAAAGAAGAGAGATATTATGTTTAGTTTTATTGGGGGCAAAAAAGAAAAATAACTAATCTTTTTGTTTTTTAAAATTTGAGTTTAAATAAACAAGTTAACACATCATAATAACAATAATAATTAAAACAAAATCCTCCTCCTGATAAGAACTGAGCCCAACTTCCCTTTAAAAATCATTTATTTCTGTCAGATTTGAATGCTTGTCATCATGCATGACCACACTGAGCCCCGTTGGGTTCAACTGCTAATAACTGACCAATTCAAGAGGCCACTTCTGGGAATTGTAATGGCCACTCTTCAAAGAAGCCTGACCTGACACTGGGACATAAAAGTGCCAAAGGTCAGACATGAAGACCAACAGGGTGCCAATATTTGTTCTATTCTTTGTCATGCAGGTTAAATTAGCACCTAAGTACTGTGATTACTGAATGATGCAGAGGTTTTGATTCAGGGGGTTAAGACTAACTTAAATGTTTCAGGAGGTCTAAAATTAATTGTTCTGCAAAACAGTTATTTTGTCAACGTGAATTGTAGCTATACAAGTACAAAATTTACAGCTGGGTATCATTGACTTAGTACAGAATAAGAAACAGTTAACGGCACCACAGATAAGTTTAATTACTCAAGTTCTCTTATATGTCAGATTTAAAATTAACCTCATGCGGCATCACGTCATTATGTGACTAAGTCCCATCGTCATTCTAAACCTTTTGTCTTTACAACATCATAATAGGAGAATTATTCATTCAGAGTAAAATGTCTTCCGAATATTTGGAGATGTGTTTGCACATCATTTGTCGTTATCAGTTTCCCCATTTGGATCCTCACAAAGGTGAGAAGTGTGTAGGATATTGATCAGTTTGCCAGTACAGAATCCTGACATGACAGCAAAAACCCAGTGAGGATGCACTGCAGCAGGAATGGGAAGCATCAGCTCTGGGATCAGTTTCAGTCCTGAACGTTTGAGCTCATGCAACATCAAAGATCATGCCTGCACAAATTTCTGCAGGTGGAAGTAAGCAAACTGCTGCTGTCATGTCTTTCACATCAACCAGAACAGAGAAAAGACAAAATCTGCTGTGGATTTTTTTTTTTTAAATGGGGAAAGTCTACAAGACAGTAAAACTTTGACATGAAGCTAAACTCTTACAACTGTGCAAACTTACATTTCAGCTGCTGCCTCCGGTTCCTGCTGCGGTGAGTGAAGGAGAGATGCTGCTCCATTCCCCAGCATGTGGAAACAGCGCTGGTCTCCCCGGCTTCCCTTGTTTAATTGGGAACAGGCTGAAGTTTATGCAAATGGCTGCTGACATCAGTCTCACCAGCCTCCTCATCATAAAGGAGGGGAGCAAAGGGCCAAAGTCGCGCCTCTTTTCCCAGCCAATTCTGTCGGTCAAGTTCAAGCGCAGAGCCGCGATTGTTATTCAAAATATGGGAATGCACACTTAAAATTAATGGGGGGGGGGGGGGGGGGGGGGGGGGCCTGCAGACGCATTCAGACGGGAATCTCTTGGAATGTGTTAAAAGATTATCAGTTCTGGCTGTGTGTCGGGTCCAGTTGTATGACTTCACTGACACTGTGTAATTTCTTTTAAACTAAAGGGAAAATGTCCAGCTGTGTTTGGACGTGCGCGCGGACATGCTTGTTAAATTTCAGTTGTTTTTCGGGTGATAAATTGTATTTTCGTTGCTGAATATACCTAAAAATGATGATGCCCTTACGGAAATAGACACTAAAGATCTGAAAATAACTGATGTGATATTGAAGACATCCAAGTAAATCTTATTAAACGTCAATTAGATGTAATGTGCATTATTTTCGTGCTCTGAGGGCTGAAAGGTAATAAGCCCAAATTCACATAAAATATCACCCATCTGCGCGCGCTGCTCATGGCTGATCCGGTCATCTCTGCTCTTAGAAACATAAAGAGGCCCTGAAAATTTTAATTCAGTTCAATCAAAACGTGCAATCATTCATCTGTAAATGCACAAGTGGGAAGCAGCTTAACGCACTGCAGCACAGTGGAGCTGAGCATTCTTCTGACGCACACAGTGAACGTGAAATCACATGACTGTGTACTCTAAAGGCTTTATTAGAGTTATTTAGACTTATATTTCTCTTTTAATGCATAAAGAGGGAAAATATCTGCACATCTGACATAAAGCACTGACATTTTATTCTTATTCATAAACTTCCAACACAAGAAATGAGTCATTGAATGCTTGAGCATTTATGTTTTAGGTGAACTGTCTGAAAACCAAATCTCACTGATAAACATGGTTCTTGTCCACATGTCTTGCCAAATGTGAGTTAGACTGACACAAGAATATATTTAAAAAGTACATGTGGATCAAGGTTGGCTTCATTCAAGCTGTTTCAGTTTCAAGGACCTGGTTTTGTGTTTGCTGTACCACTTTCAAGGGCTTGGTAATATCTGCACTTTTAAAGTTAATATGAAAATGGCTTACACAAAATAACTTAAATTCTTGAAAAGAATTTAAGTCTTTTCATTTAGAGTTGTGTTATCAGCAAGATGCATTATTAGAATTGGACTATAATTATGTAATATTTGAGTTTTTGTATATTTAATTCAATCCCAATTCATTTACTGGGCATGTGGTTTGAACAGGTGCCCTTTTTTATACCAGACTGGTCATCTATGTGTCCAAATTCTCCATATTACTGCTGTTGAAAGGCTATGACCACTCAAAGAGGTTCCACTTCTGCAAAATAGGGGTATAAGATCAACTGGAACTTGGCATTGGTTTATGAACAGTGCAAACTTGGGATCAGGTTGAAAAATGCTACTGAACTCTTTCCATCCCATTTATTCTTCCCATATCCATCCATGCTCCTGTTCATTAGCAGTCATGGTTTTTCACCTAGTTTGATTCCAGTGACAAAGTAGATCTGGTCCTTCTGGATCCCACACTCTCCCGCCACCCTGCAGAGGAGGCAGCAGTTAAGAAAGAGACAAAAAAGGAGGGAAAAAGTGGGGAAAATTAAGGCAGACGAGCAAGGAAAAATGGTGGTGGGGGAGTTTTCTTTGACTGGCCACCATTGCATATTTGCATATATTCAAATCAAGTGATGAATGCCATGCATAGAGGTTAACAAAGAAGAGCCAATGGGAGGGCCGCGTCCCTGCTGCGGGCTCAGAGGCAGCCGCCGGTATCCCAGCAGCACCCTGGGAGAAACACAGGGAAGTGGTGTGGGAACCAAGAGGCCCCCCGAGCTGAGCAGAGGGAGGGGAGCCACTTGTAGCCCGTCATGGATTTGCATTTTATTTGTGTCCATTTTCCCCAGTAATTTCTGCCCCAGCTCTTTAACCACAGATGGCGGACATGGCGGAGGGATTAGCATTTGTGTCAAAGATGATAATGATGGAGGTGTTTTTCAGCCAGACAGAGACATTTCTTCTCTCTTAGTGTGACTGACATTTTAATGTCTGAGATGTTGGGCAAATGTACAGAGCATTTTAGCTTCGGTTGGTCACAACATGGAGCAAGTTTTAAGCAAAATTTTATTTTTAAAAGTTATCAAAACAGTGAAATGTAAATTTTAAACTCCATCTGTTTTCTCAGATTTCCTTAACTTGATGGACTGAGGGCTACTTTGCCCTCATATCTACAATGCAAGTGGACTGAACATCCATAGAGGGCTCCATTATAGCTGAACAACTAATTTCAGGTGATTTATGTTTACAGACATTTGGCCGCCAGAGTTGCTGCTGCTCCACTGCACAGAGCCTTATTTGATCAAATTCAGCTCTCATTGAAATGTCACACTCTCCTGCACAAATTCATGGGGCAAAGGAGCAGGCACATCCTCAGCGGAAGGGGTGCTACCAATTAGCAAAAAGCTGGAATTCAATCAACTTAAGAAGACCACCCAAATGACATGGACACTAATGCTAAATACAAGATTTGAATGCTGGGAATGGTTTTGCGGAGAAGATCCTTAGAAATATGTTGCAAATGCTATATTCTCTACAGAGGATGAGCTGACATTATAATGCACATGCAGGCCACCGCGTGTGTGGCGTGGATGTGCTTACAATCTGACCAAGCCACACATGAGGAAGGCATCGTGTCCTGCATCAGCCCACATACACATCACTGCCCTCTGTAATCTGGCCTGTAATGATCATCTGAATACATTTACAAAAAACAAAGACATATATTTTCTATAAAGTGTGAGAATAACCTCCTTTTCTTTAGAGTCTTTTCAAGTTTTATTAATCAGAAAGGAAAATAATGCTCCAACGCAAGATTACATAGAAATGTGCACACCCTTATTCTTCGCCCATCCGTGGCGAGCAGTGTTTTAATGCCAAAGCAAGGAGTAAGAGGAGCATATCTGAGACTTTAAGCTTCACAATTTGCATGTTTGTTTTCATCCAGTGAAATGTTGAGATGCGCGATGGCAGAGGCATGAAACCTGGAGATTATCATTAGAGGGATCACACAGAGGTGCTCATGGATACTGAGGAAGAACAGGAGACTAAGACAGATAAAACTTTACATTTTAATAAAAGGGACAAGCGGAAGCAAATTGGTTAATTAAATCAGTTTTATGGGTTTTCATATGAAAAATAAGCATTTTTATCTCATGTTTTCATACACAGCTGTTTTGCAACTGTTACAATCCTGTAAAGTGTAAATATGTTTCCAAAAAAATCAATTAACTGCAAATTATATGTAATGAAAATAGTGCAGAATTATTTGGCATGCATGAAACTGTGTGCGTTGGGTTTGCTTCACACTGTGTTTTCCTTGAAGGGGAAAAAGTTAACCAAACCAGACTAGATCACTCTCCAACATATGTGGATAGTGTCACAGAAACTTTCTTGTTTCCATCATTCATGCATTAGCTTTTTCAGGAGTATATGGATTAAAATCTAATCTTTGAGATTTCACTCCCCCTTTAACCCACCTGCATTTCTGACCCGTATGAAGAGCTCTTTAGCTTTAATTACTCGGCTTGCTTGGTGATGCAGCAGACTCCGGGCCTTTCAGCACAGATATATAGTAATACAACAAGATCACGTGACATTTGCAAATGTTACTGATACCAAGTTCAGATGGTATTTTAATTGTTTTTTCTTTAGATGAGTTTAATAACTTTATCATTATAATCTTTATAAATATACTATTTTAATGTTTGGTTGGGCTCTTTTATTGCACAGACAGGATACCTAGTGTCCTGTTTGTTGCCATCTTCTATGTAATTTGCACTTAATTAAATTTTTTTGTGAGTCTGCTGTTGTTTTATTGTCTTTTTATTCTGTGAAGCCCTTTGTTTACTAAAAGGGCTATATATAAATAAACCAAATTGAAATTGAAATTGCCGATTGAGCTCTCTGACTTGCATTTTGTCAGGCAAAATGGTGAATGAGATGAGAATAGTTGAGACTTTAGTTTTGATGTACATTTGTGGTGCATTGACAACAGTTTTCAGAAATATTCCTGACTCCTTGTAATCTCCATCACAGAATCATGTTTGACTCTACGGGAGTGCTACTTGTGAGCCTAAAGGTCCCGGGACTTTGTTAGCACCCCTGCATTAAGGATTTCAACCCACATAATCTTTTACCGTATAATAAATTCTTCTTCTACTTTTTACTCTTCAAGGACTCAGCTTCTCTGCTCTTTTACAGCATCATGTTACACACATGTTGTCAGTTGAGCTCACAAATTGTGTAATGTTCCACCTATTTTCAGAGACATTGCTTTTTTGGGAGGGTGGGGGGTATTTTGGTAGCATAACAATTTGTTCCTGATACCAAGTTCATAATAATAATAATAGTAATAATAATAATAAATGATAATAACTCGATGCCATACTTTTTTTATAAATCATTTCTAAAAATACTTTTTTTTTTAATATATTCAATCCTATCTATCTATCTATCTATCTATCTATCTATCTATCTATCTATCTATCTATCTATCTATCTATCTATCTATCTATCTATCACATTGGAAATCGTTACTAAGAGGCTAGTTTATAACAATCTCCTTTCTGGTAGGTTTTTGGTACATCTCTGTTTTGGTTGTTCTCGGTTCCATTTACCTTTAGATAATATCATGCTCAACGTCCCGTGAATTAAAAAAGCATCGCCATTTTACATTATATTCTTTCTTTCTCAGTCTTTACAAATCCAAATGATCCACATGCAAATATTTCCCATCCATATCAATCCAAGCATGCTAGGTAGGTAAAAAGGTGTCAGTAGCAGGAGCAAATAAAAACATTAAACAATTTTAACGCAAATTTTCAGACGTAATAAAGTAGTAACTTACATCAAATTACGTACGACCGTCAAAACAAGGAACTATAAAAAACAAGTGGGTAAAATAATAAAGCAAAACATTTGTAAGTTACATTGAAAAACCTATGGGTTATGTAGTCAGTATCAGGTGTGTATAATAAAAACTAAATTTACCCAGCTTTTGGGAAGTACATGAAGGCATCTCGGGACCCAGCGACTACATCCGGGGCATTGATCAGTTTCACATGTCAGTTGGTCCAGCTGTCAAAGACTGTCCTGCATGCTCTGAATCTCCGGCAGCTACTCTGATTCCGACCACTTCTTTTGATAGAGGAGATGGTAAATTCATTCACATCCAGGCACAAAAGCCTTCAACTACTCGCGGGAAGAGCTCGGTTTGAGGTTCACTCGTGAGCTCAAAAGAGCTGCGGAAAGATACTTGGCTAATGCTAACTGGTTGGCTAACGGTTGCAGCAGGCTGACAGGTGGTGGAGTTTTAGCTAAATTTAGCCCTATAACCAAGTTTCATTCATTTTGTGGGGACTCTCAGCAGCCCAGTGTTTAAATTAGCCAAACTTTTATCTAAGTTTGCTCTTGGCTTTTTTCTCCCATCCAGGTTTGCAATTTAAGTGTCCACTGCAGCGTGTTATAATGTGAACAATTTTGATTTGTGTATCGAAGATTGTGTTTTTCTTAAACTATTCTGTCAATTTAATGGCAGCGCAAGAAAAAATAGTCTTTCCACTGTTATAGTAGGCACGTCTTGCTCTATTCTGCGTTACAAATTGACACAATGGTGTTTTAATTTGCTGGTTTGTCTCTTTTGACAGGCGCTGATGGGGATTCAGCTGGTGGTCAGCCTGCTGGCCGCCAGCATCATGCAGAGGATGGCTCCGCACTACTCATTTGCCCGTTGGCTACTCTGTAATGGCAGGTAATCCCCCCTTATCGCTTGTTTATCCACCTTTATGCGTTTTACATGCAAGTTGCAGTGCAATTATACATGATGTTGATCCTTTCAGTTTGTTCCGATTCAAACATCCTTCAGAGGGGGAGCTGTGTGCATTGGCTGGGAAGCAGATGCCTAAACCAAACAGAAGAGACAGGTAAGAGATGGGCACTGTATTTTACTGTTTAGATTTAGAGTCTGTATGTTATGAGGTTAGCTAGTAGCTTGATGAGTTGCTCATCTGGCTGTTTGAGCTTTCTCTTGATAAAACTCACTGACATAGTTTTATTGTGCTCCTGTTTCCCCATAAAAATTTGACGGGTGCTTATAGACGACAGAATGGGGAGAACAAGCCTCTCACTGTTCCTAAAGACATCGACCTTCATTTGGAGAAAGCACCAGTCAGTGTGGTTGATGCTCTTGGTAAAGCAAACACCCCTTTAACTGCATCACAGTTTCTTATATTAATGCTGTAAGCACAAGTTATGACGACTGACCCATAATAGATGTGCATTATTTATCACTGTACTTAATTCCATGAAAATATTCTATAAAATGCAACTTTAACGTCTTGTTTCTCTCAGTGCTGCGTTTTTTCCTGGAGTACCAGTGGCTTGTAGATTTTGCAGTCTACGCGTGTGGTGTGTTCCTCTTCACTGAGTGTTACTACAGCGTGATGGATGCCAGCAAAGAGGTCAATATCGCAGCCATCTGGTGTGTCATTACTGTCCTTTTTGGTCTGTATCCTTTGAATCTACATGAACTTTTTCTTGCCGTCTGTTATATGGTCTTAAAGTGTATTTCGTGCTGACTAAAGAGAGAGAACTTGAATGTCTCATTTTAAGCTTTAGTTTCTATAATTTCTTACATGATGTAACTTTAAATGTGAGACAAAGATAACACAAGTAAACGCAAAATGCAGTTTTTAAATGAAAATCTTTATTTTTAAGGGGAAAAAAAAAATCCAAACCCACATGGCCCTGTGTGAAAAAGTGATTGCCCCCTAAACGCTCTTCTACAGCGCTGTGGAGGAATTTTGGCCCACTCATCTTTGCAGAATTGTTGTCATTCAGCCAAATTGGAGGGTTTTCCAGCATGAACCACCTTTTTAAGGTCATGCCACAGCATCTCAATCAGATTCAGGTGGGGACTTTGACTAGGCCACTCCAAAGTCTTCATTTTGTTTTTCTTAAGCCATTCAGAGGTGGACTTGCTGGTGTGTTTTGGATCATTGTCCTGCTGCAGAACCCAAGTGCGCTTCAGCTTGAGGTCACCAACAGATGGCCGGACATTCTCCTTCAGGATCTTTTGGTGGAACCATGAATTCTGCTGTCTATTTACCACAGCAAGTCTTCCAGGTCCTGAAGCAGCAAAACAGCCCCAGACCATCACACTACCACCACCATATTTTACTGTTAGTATGATGTTCCTTTTCTGAAATGCCGTGTTACTTTTATGCCAGATGTAATGGGGCCTACACCTTCCAGAAAGTTCAGCTTTTGTCCCGTCAGTCCACAGAGTATTTTCCCAAAAGTCCTTGGGATCATCAAGATGCTTTCTGGCTAAACTGAGATGAGCCTTTATGTTCTTTTTGCTCCGTAGTGGTTTTGGTCTTGGAACTCTGCCATGCAGGCCATTTTTGCCCAGTCTCTTTCTTATGGTGGAGTCATGAACACTGACCTTTTCTGTTTACTTGTGTTATCTTTGTCTCACATTTAAATTTGTTTGATGATCTGAAATATATAAGTGTGACAAACATGCAAACAAATAAGAAATCAGACATTTTTTTCACACAACTGTATGTGCTAGCAGTAATGATTATATTAGGATGTAACTCAAATTGGGTGTTTGGTATTTTAGAATCTCCACTAAATTCTACAGGTTAGATGAGTTGCATCTTGGGTATTTTCCTTTAACCGATAACCCTCAGAAAGACCCTTCACACTCTGATGAGCCACTACTTCCGCTCTGAGGAGGGTGGCGAGCGTTCTGTGTGCCTTGCCTTTGGCTTTCTGTCTCTGTTGGTGGCCATGCTGGTGCTTGTGGTCAGAGAGGACTATCTGGAGTTCGGCCTGGAACCCGGCTTTTCTAGCCTATTCAACAATTTGGAGATATTTGTCAAACAGCAGGGCTATGCTGAGTGGTCGTAAGTATCTGTGCATGCAGATATAACTCACAGCTGAGGTACTGGAAGTGTTATAGAATTTAATATTTGTCATTTTAAGGGATATCTTCTCTAGATGCAGCCACACTGGTTTCACATGCTGTTAATGGTTATTTTGACATCAGGATCCCAGTGACCAGGCTGACGCTGAAGCTCGGTCTTGCTGCTGTCTGCGCTTACATTGGCGCCCTCCTTGCCTTCCCCGGTCTGCGGCTGGCTCAGACTCATCTAGATGCTGTGCAGATGAACTCAGAACGGCCACTCATTCAGTAAGACATTTTTATTTAAAAAAAGAAATGAAAATAAAGCAGGTATAGCATCACATTAACTGCACGGATCTGTCATTGCCACTTCTGTTTCCTGACAGGATTTTGTTGCACATGAGCTTCCTTTCTCCAGTCATTGTGTTGATTCTTTGGGTGAAACCCATTGCTAGAGACTTCCTGGCCAATGCACCTATGGGAAAGACCTCAATCACGTTGTGAGTGTGCTGCTTTTATTCTTTACAACTAATCGAGCTATAAGAGAATCAACAGTCAGGAAGTAATGGATGTCCTCCATGTACTGCCATGTTCTGTGGTCAGTACGCTGGTTTCTAATCCTCTTACTTTTGCAGAGTACCCAGTGCAGCATTCGATGGCATGCGTCTGTGGATCATCGTTGTGTTGTGTGTGCTGCGACTGGGACTGACCCGTTACCACCTGCAGGCCTATCTCAACCTGGCCCAGAAGTGGGTGGAACAGATGAAGAAGGAGGCGGGTCGCATCGCTGCCGTTGACATCCAGAGGAAGGTTCGCTATGCTTTCATAACTTGCTCTTTGATTTCCTCTGTCTTCCCGGAGAGTTTTACTTTATTGCTGAGTAAATATTTGCATTTTAATCTTTTTAAATCATAGAAAAGTCTTTGCTCTACAAGGATGTAAAATCTTAGTATTTACTTTGCTTGTTTTGTTGGTGATTTATTTTTCCCAGGTTACACGGGTGTATTGCTACCTGAGTGTAGTTACTCTTCAGTACCTGATTCCTGTTCTTCTCATCCTGTTCTCAACTCTTTCGCTCAAGGTGCTCGGTAAGTCAAATCCTGCCATTGCCATCAGAAGCACCACGTTTGAGGAGCTTCTCCACTCTTGATATCTTTGCCTTCCAGTTTAGAATTAAAAGACTGGTTTAACATTCAGTTTTGGATGTACTCCGACTGAATGAAGAAATAAATACCTTCGTCGTCATCTGTTAAGTATGAGACCATGGGGAGGGGACCGACAGACCACCATGTCTAAAAGCACAAAAGCTGCAATTTAATGTTTACACTGGTTTACACATTAAAGGAGCATAGTGCAAGATCCAGATTTTTTTTCTAGAAGCGCGCTCCTTCTGGCGATAAGTGAAAGTGACGCCAATGTTGTGCACATGCACGAGCTGTTTCAACTGCGCTGGTCTTTAGTTTCACTGCACTCAGTCTGAGCCCAGAGTTAGAGGCACACTGTCTTCTGAGGGAATAAAGTTATAAATCTGCAAGTTGTTTATGGTTTGATACTTGAATAAACTGACAAATGGTATGCTAACAGTAACCACAGGCTAACAAGCTTCTAGATCAAATCTTTAAATTCACAGGCTGAGACCACGATTACCGTATGAAATAACTGAACCAAATAAATGTAACAAGTGGCCAGGGTGTATGGCTGTGTCTCAAACCGTGCACTTGAGCACTTCAAACACTATTTTTGAGTGGGTCGTGCGTCATGCTGTCATTTAAGCAAAAATCCAGTGCACTGAAAGTACCAGGATGTTTCCCTAATAAAGGCCAATAACGAAGTGCAAAACAAAGCACACTACTCGCACTAAACGGACGCCATCTTGCTGACGTAGTGGAAGAGGCAGGACTTTCGAACTGCTTTCAGAGCTGAATAATGGTGGTGAACGAAGCAGTGGCGACCCCTGCTGCATCGGAGGCAGTATTGTACTGATTTAAGTAACATTTATAAAATGATTTAGACATAATTCTTAATATATATTGTGGCATGCTACCAAGCTGTTCACTCCCTGATGACCATTATGATCTGGTAATTTGTTTGAGGCTGTGGTTCTGGCTCAGTAGAGTTGACTCACATTAGTGGGAAATACTAGTCCGTCACTTCCTGTAAGTGCTCTGTGTGGGTCAGCATTTAGCGACAGTAGTGTGCACTACAGATGAAGTACACAGTGCGCACTATGCACTGAATTCCAGTGCACTCGGGCAGGTGTGCAGTTTGAGACACAGCTCATCTCTTCCTCAGGAACAGTCATATGGCTGTCATACTGCTACATTTACATGCTAAAAACTTAGCATTGCAATATTATGTATCTTCATTTCCATCATACATATCACATTTACCTTTTTAGCAAGAAGAAAGCCAATTGTGGGTCCCGTTCCCAAAGCTCCCTCCCATTAAAAAAGAGAGGTGGGGGGGTGGCTCGGTTGATGACTCTCGTTTTGGCTATCTTTGTCAAACTAGACAAAATTTTTCTTTTCTGTCTTATGTGAAGTCTAATGGTGCGTTCAGACCGACCGCGGTAGACACGGCAAGGGCGACAGGTTTACATGCAAAGTCTATGTAAACGCGCGTTAAGGAGCGTCAAACCTTCTTGCGGCGTATTTAGGGCGTCGGGCGCGGTGTGTTTTGAGCATTTGCTGCGGCAGGCACGGCAACACCGGAGTTGGAAAATCTGAACTTTTGCTGCTTTGGGGGCGTCAACCAATCAGAGAGACTCAGCATGTGTCAGTGTCGTGACGCAGACACACATTTTCTGACAGGACGGGAAATGCAGAGGAGACAGCGGGGAATCTCTCCACTCCATGGAGTCAGTGGAGGATAAACTGTGATCTGAGTCCGGTCCCAGGTTCCCAAACGGCGGGTTGATGACCTGCTGTCCCGATCAGATTAATGAGCTTATAATGCCGTCCTGATGCAGGACTGTAGGTCATTAAACTGGGGTGGATAGGATGAAAGCTTAAGGCGCCCACCGTCGGCATGCAGTTACTGGAGTAAGTGGTGAAACTAACTAAACTCAGATCACCTCTAAACAGTCTGTTGAATCCCCACAGGGCGCAGAAACGCCCGACAATTTTTTTCTCTGGCCTTGTGGAGTAAATAAAGCCAAGCAGCTGCTCAGTTTCATCCACCATAGTAACACACAGACAAGGAAAACAGCTGGATCCACCACCACACTATAGACGCTCTTGCCGCACGTCAGCAGCTTTTTGGTCTCTAAATGTCATCGTCTGATTTTATGTGAACCAGCGTTATGAGCGGTTTTGCCGCCGACAACGCAGTCAGTCTGAACGCACCATAAGTGCGGGTTTGAGAGCCACTTGTTATCCATCATTTAGCAGCAGTTGTAGTAGTGTTGTCTCGATGATGCGCTAATGGCAGTGGAATACACAACCCTGGCTGCAGCCAGACGAACACGCACATGCAGCGCGTCTCCCCCACATGCACCCCCCCTGAGGATTCGTATCCGTATTTCTCGCATTGAGCATGCAGAAACAGTACTATAGACAACCGCAGTGAAGAAAGATTGGCTCATTCTACACATCAGTCAAGCATGTTGAGGAAAGAAAAGAATCGTATTTAGCATTCAAACTTGCGCAACGCACCTCTTAAGTTTGAGGTTCTGCAAGATTGTACTGAAGACTGCCAAAAATAGTGAAATTCTTTGAGTCCCTCATTAAATTGAGATAAACAGCACATTAGTTTGCCATACGTATGAGATGTGCTATTCAAATAAACTTGCTTCACCTCAACAATATATTTTTTTAGCCTGTAGCTGCAGCTTGATAACAGAGATGAAATGTGTGGTGGATAGTCTTTCCTATGATAATCTGAGAACTGTAACATCTTGACATTTACACTCTGCATTTTTCAGAATAATAATGATAAAGAGCTTAAAATGTTGATTTTATGCTTGAAGAGTTCAGTTGGGATTCTCCTGCAGTGTTTTGTTTTGGAGTGAACGGCTAACACCGTTCAGTGGTAATTCTCATGTGATGCTGTAGAGCTTAAACTGCAACCTGTCTTCCACTTGTAAAATTAGTGGTTTTAACAGGTAAAAACTGCAGCAACTACCAACCGGTGTGCCAATGTTTTGACAATCAGCCATATTGGAGACGGAGGCTATCTAAGACATTAGCTTACCACCAAACGGTTGTATATTTAGTAGAACTAAAACTTGATTCAGCTCAACATTTGTATCAGACTTAACTCAGTTTTTGGTCTGTGAAGGGTAACAACTGTTAGCTCTTAAGTGAATGTTCCAAATTATCAAAATAATCTTTTGATTTCACCTACAGTGGAGTTAATTTTTATAAAGTTTACTCTGACTCGAATTTTAGTCACTTGAACCTCACACGCGGTGCTTTCTTACAGGGGGTTTCTCCTGGGGTGTAGTTGCTGAGGAGACTCCTGGTGTGACACCAGCACTGGTAATGCCCACAGTAGCACCTGTGCTTCCTGGTGGTCTTGATGATGATGAAGACGGGATGGAAGACATGGAGGAGGACATCCAGGCCACAGTAGCTCGCCTAACAGAGACTTTCACAGCGCTGCGATCCGTCCTCACTCCACTTTTCTTCCGTGGTTTCTTCGCCTTCCTCACCTGGTGGGTAGCTGCCTGCCAAGTCATCAGCTCCCTGTTTGGCATCTACTTCCACCAGTACTTAATGCAGAACTGAGGAAATTTGGCTGCTTTATGTCTGGAGTTGCAACAGAACCTAAGGTCTCAGCCAATGGTGTGCTGTTGCAAAGAGTGTCTGCAGACAGCAAAGGGTACATTTCATGAAAACACAACCACAGACAATTACACCTCATTTTGTAGAATTTCATTAAGTTGGGACGCTTAGTTTTGACCAGCAGGATACTGGCTTCAGTAATACAAATATACAGAAAGAACTGGGGCTTGTATCACAAAGAAAATTAAACTTTTTCCAGGTGTCATTTTACCTCTTTACCAACATGGATGCAGAAAGTGCAACTCTCACAGCATATTCGCAGAGCTGCAGCAGCATAAGCACCAGTTTATGTCTAAACAGGAGATGACTGCACGCCACCTGTGCTCCAAATGTGCTTAGGACTCATTACTTAAGTGGAATGACATCATGACAGCTTCGTTGTGTTAGGTTTGTGAACAAATATCAGCAGAATACAGGTTTATGTTGTGGCGCACCCCCTAGTGGCCAAAACTCAGAAATTGTGTGGGTCCTCAAAATGAGATTTTGATTGAAATTGATCAATCAGAGCAGTGCTGGGACACCATGCTATGTTACTGATACACACTTTTTATTTGACAAGCAGAAATCTGTTTGATAACAGACACTTGGTCTGAAGATTAACTATGCAAACTGTGACGAGAGAAAGACAGATTGTGGCTGGCAGAACAAATGTTTGCTTTAAAAAAAAAAAAAAGATCTAGTGGAAATCCCAATGATGAAAATTAGCATTTTGTTCAAAAGCTGCATGTGTAAATGCACCTCAGATTTTGATTCATCAGTTGTGCTTTAGTGTGTGAGGTGCAGATATCAAAAGTTAAAATGCTTCCTTGTGTGTCCCTGCTCCATGTCACCACTAAGTTTCACTAAAAGGTTTTTTAGTTTTTATGCCATCCCATTAAATCAATAGATAACAATAAAAACTCCTCAGTTGAGATTTGCCTCCAAAAAAAATTTAAATCTGATTTGCACCCTACAATCATGATATACACAATCCCTGACCAGGGAGGATATCCGTTGTTATCCTCTTCTTAGTTTTTCACCATTTATTTAATTGGTTGCTAGAAAAGATGAGGAAAGTTACAAAGTCCACATTTCTCACAGAAAATCCTGAGCTGCCTTAAACGCCACATTTCAGTGGCAGACTTCTCTTATTTTACTTTTCAACGTCACCATTTAACATATCTGTATGTTACCAGGTGTTTGGACCTTTATTTATTAATTAAAACCCAGAGTCAGAAAAAGAGGTAAAAAGCTGAATAAGGAGGAATTGATGACAGGCAAATTAATATTTTTTATAGTTTTATTAGTATTTCAGCAAAAAAAACACAAACATTTTCTCATCTAAACATAAGTTGGTACCACTAGTGCTGCTGAAATAAGAAATAGTATAATTTTTGTTTTTTAGATTTTTGTGTGTTGAATGACTTGTCCAAAGACTTGTGAACTCAGTCATGCAACATAGTTACCATGGTGATTTAGCGATGCTGTAACTCATCCAGCATGACATGCAGACAGGGCGGAAAACCCAAACGTAGCCAGCCAGTTAACTGCACTTTGTCATACAGGCCCCAATCTCATTTTCCATCCACTTTATACGAGCATTTATCTACAACTTGTCATAAATATCTGTAATAGTGTTATCAGAGTAGGACTACTGTAAAATGCTGCATTTAAGATATTTAATGGTACCAGGGCAGGTTTTAGTATTTACTCCCTGAGTAGAAAGATGTATGTTTATGTGAGGGACGTTGTTTCCCTTAAAGAACCGATTCAAGAGTGCTAAATGTTTTGTTTTTTTTTTCTCCTTTTTTTGTTTCTTCTATTTCCTCGTTTTTCTACAATGTTCTTCAATACCGGCTGCAGATTAATGTCTGGAAGCTGAGAACGGAACAGTTGTTGCTTTTTATCCTAAGTGCCTGGAAGCTCAGGGGCGACTTGCAAGTCACTTTTTAAAGCCTCTCTCTTCCATGTGTATACATATTTAGCAGAAGCGTTTGAATTAATGGCTTGTACACATTTGCGATTTTGAAATATATTTTCACACACTACCCATCAGCGACATTTTTAAGCTGCACTGTCTTAATTAACCATGTCAGTTTTTGAGTTTGTGCTGTGTTTTTAATATTTAGTCAGTCTTGTACAGGTTAGATTAATCAACACTATTTATTTATTTATGTTGCGTTGCCTCTGATCTTTGTTAGTTAGAAAAGTCATGTTAGTTAGAAAGGTCATGGTCTTGAATTTGGAATGAGTTTTGTATACGGTTTCTGAAAACTTTTGATTTTTGTGGATTTGGATGTTTGCTCTGAAATCATTATACTGTGAAGAACATATTAGAATATTGCTTTGAGATTTCTTGAATGCATGGCGTGCAGATTTGTGGCTGTAACCTGAATGAATTTTGTGTTTGTATGTACAGCTTAATAAAAACATACTTTTTTTGGTCTCATTTAGAAGTTCTTGCTTAATTCTGCCTTCCTTCACAGAGCGTGGGAGATTTCACCGATAAAGCTTTTCTTTTTAAAAACTGGTGCTCCATTTGACAAAAGAGATCATGCATGACAATAGAGTGTCTCGCTGCCGTGCAGGGTCTCGATCTCTGACCCCAGCCTCCTGAGAAGATCATTCTTTAATCACTCGTGATTGCTATGAACCTGATGCCCCCTCAAGTGTCTGAGAAAAAAAAAAGTTTGTGGTTCTTTCCTGCAGGGAAGAAGTTGCATATTTTATGTAGCAGTGGTTTTTAAAAAGTAAATACTTTTTTTTTTGCTTTGTAAAATTAAAACTGTTGCAAATGTGACTTTTTTTTTCTCTTTTAAACTGACTCAAGGTTGTTTAAAGTAATTTCATGCACGTGTCATCAGGAGTCCCAAAAGTCATCCAAGTTAGGGACCGACAAACTCTTGGCTATCTGTGCAATAACAATCGAATAGCCACTTAACATCCTCGGGATCAAATCTCTCCAGAAACAGCTTTTGTGTTGCTGTTGGGTGAAACTTGAAGGGGCATAATTTGGCTTTTTATTCATCTTCACCCAGTATGAGCAGTCAAGCACTCCTCTGGCAGGTCTGAGCAGCCTAATGAAGCAAAAGGTGACAGGGCTGACACATTCATATAATCACTTTTTTTGTGTGTGCATCTGTGCTGGAGGCCTCGGGGCCCCTTCAGTCTGCTCTGTGGACTGCAGCATGCCAATTCAGGAAGCTACTGCTAGCAGCAGTTGCTATAGAGACCAGGCTTTGTGTGTGTGCATAGTACTCAGACATGACCTATAGACTGGGCCCAGCCTGGTCTCGGGGGAGCAGACTAGACATGAACCCGGTGACAGACTTTTCATTTAGGAAGCAGACAGTCCGGTCCAGTCTGGATTGCTCCATTTCCCTCCTTTTGGCTGTTGGTTGAAATGAAAAGGAAATTAAGTGCTGCATACGGGTGGCACAAGGGGATGCTCTGGTGTAGTTACTGTGAGACAACCAGTGGTGGAAATGAGCCTTTTTATGCAGATTTCTCTCTCTCTCTCTCTCTTTTTTTTGAAGACAAAAAGGTCTCCAGGCTTTTAAGTGGTCCACTCTCGTCCCTCTCATTTTGGCCGTGTTGAGCTGCCTGACAGGGGCCTGACATGATAATGAAGGACTACGTCTGTGTGTTCAAAAGATGGAAACCCAGGTGAAAAAGAGGAAATAAAAAGGTACATGAAAGCATCATATGAGAGAGCATTTTATCTTCCATCAAACTGGAAGAAAGAAAAGGAAAAAAGCCGGCAGAATCACATTTTCTCTTCAAAGACAGATATTAAACTAAATGACGTGTTGAATGAAATAAAAATCAGGCCAGGGCACAGTTACAAATCACTTTTTCTTTTATTATAATTATTGTTATTTCAAAGGGCTCAAAACAAAAGTTGAATAAAAATCTGTCTGCCTGGCTAGTGAAAAGTTCAGCAAACATAAATAAAATGTATAACATGATTTTTTTTTTTTTTTTAAAAAAAGAAAAGCGCAAATTGAACAACAAAATGTGGATTTGAGGACCCCATCAGCCGGCTGAATGAATCTACAGACGAAATTGCAAAAGTGTTTGCCAAATGCCATCAGGGTGAAACACCGAACCTCTGTCCGTCCTGTTGTGGAGATTCATTATAGTAAATATAATCACAAAAAAGTAAAACACCCATCGTCCCATTCAGTTTGTAGCCTGAATTTAGACTCTGTTTTGTCATATGAAGAAGTTTAAGTTTGCAACAGAGAAACATGCAGATATCCAGAAATTTAGCATTTACAATGAAAGCCAGATGCCTCTCATGAGATATTCTGTGAATATTTAGAAAACTGCATATTTCTAAGCATCATTAGCTCAATCATTTCTACAACATGCACTTACAACATGAAGCCCTTAGGTAAATGCTAACTGCGTGAAGTTTTATGTTACAGAAATCAAATGCAATAAATACATCTTTGGCTGTTGCAGTATTTGAGTGGAGACGTACATCAGTTTTGAAATTGAAAAAGTAAAGATCATGACTTTTAAATAAAACAGCAAAAGCTTAAAGCATAAACCTGAAAGGTAAAATGATAAGTTAACATTTTCCCAGTCTGTCTTTATCAGTGCTTACATATCCATATGAATGCAGAAGGCGGCTTTGGCTGCTCTGTTCACACCGGCTCAATTGAGATATAAGAGATGTGGCCTATGTGCATGGAGCTATATTATGTTTATTCAAGTGTATTTTCTTTTCAATTCAGAGCAGCATTCCATGTTTTCATGCTTAGACGCTGTACTTCTTTCCCTGCACTTCTGTCTTAAAGCTGCAGCTTCTACATGTCCTGTATTCCAATCTCACCTAGTCTTAGGATTCTCCGGCAAATAGGTCACTGTTTTGGATTTAGCAGTCTAAATTAGATGACTATCTGTTGGTGAAATTTGGACATGTTTAGAAAACAATAACTGCATTTTGGCACACAGTAAATGATGCATTTGCTTTGGTTTAAGATTCCCTCTGCAGATTTAACTGATCCACACACCAATCCACAACAGTGAGTGACTCCAGAAGCCCTTTCTTTCTTTAAATGTGAAAAATGCTTCACACATAATAAAGACAAAGGATTTCATATCGAATGTGTAGCTTTGATAATCTATTATGAAGCTGTTTTCTTTAAAGAATAGGATTGTGGTGATTAAAAAACACTTTTAAAGACAGACTTAAACTTTTCATTTTAAATGCAGGTACAATTATTTAGAAAAAAGGCCAGGTTTCCTGTGAGGCTAACAAGTCTTATAACACTCATACTTTTTTTTTTCCTTTTCTTTTTGTTTTTTAAGACAACATTTGAACTACTCTGAGCCTCTGGTGCACTGAAAGCTGAATATGTTTGCAGATGGGTTTAGCATTTTTTAGAGAAACTCAGTTGGTCCCAGTTTGCTGCTATTGCAATGTCAAACAGGGTCTTAAAAAATGATCACATTTCGAATTGTAGTTTGATTCACCACAAAGAGAACTAAACCTAAACAAAACAAAAAGCAAAAGTCTGCATGCATCTATCTCCTCAAGGGATCAAGAAGGTGATGCAGAGAAGAAATCTCCACCTGTGAGAGACCAGCTCTGTGTAAGGAGACAAAGAGGGGCGTCCCGCTCTGGGATGCCGGGGGACACCATTTCCACCCGGTCTGGGTTTGTCGGCAGCTGTTGAATGGGAGATGGTGGTAGACTGCAGCAGCTGGCTATCTCTGCCAGCCGTCACTCATCTCTAACTGCCTGAGCGCCTGCCCGCCCTGCTGTGCGTCTTGTGGGTAGCTGGCTTTGGCAAACTCCTTCGTCTCATTGGCTGGCCGTTTATCCGGAGGGGTATGGCGAGCCGAATCAGGGTTGCTAATTGGAGAATGCTGCCTGAGGTGGTGTAGAGGGGGGGAGGAAGGTGAGGACATGTGCTCAGGAGAGCTGCGCTCTGATTTGATGCTGAGGTTGAGGGAGGGCAGATGTGGAGAGTTTGAGGAGCAAGGCTGAGAGGGGAAGGAGCACCCCCCACTGGACATGCTGGATACGACAACAAAGAGGTGGAAAAAACGTCAAATTTACATTTATGTGGGAAGGGAATTACACACAGCGTTAACACACATGCTGACTCTAAAAAAGAGAAGAGAACTTGGCATTTGACACTCATCTATCAGTGTTGGTTAAAAAGTAACAGTGATAGTTGAAATAAGCAGAAGAACCAATGTCTCTTAAATTTACTTTAAAACAATTAAAACATTAAAGAAAAAGCTACAGACTCTTTTCAATGTTCTTTTTCACGAAACAGGTCAGGATCTGGATTCAAGAACACAGCTGTTGGACTACTTTCACTTCATGTTTATGAAACGAAACATCACACCAGCAAAAGGACTTTCACATTATAATGAAGCAACAGTGAGAAAACATTCACTGCCTTTTACGTTTTATGTGAATGTGGATTCTAAAAGGACAGAAAAAGAAAAAATGCTGTTTCCTTTTATTCAAATCCTGAAAGGGACGTTAGATCTCAGCACATTTGTTTGGAGTGCTGAACCAAAGTTAGATTTTTACATCCATAAGTACGAAGTTATGAAGACTGTGATAAACAATATAGATTTACTTACTTACTAAATAATATTTACTGAACAGGTGTACATTAAGTGCTTCACACTTATGTATCAGTATCAGCGTGGTGTGATTCTCATTGCAGCTTGTTTTTTTTCCACAAATTCTTATGAGTTTCTCCTAACCTCTCTCTTTTACCTCACAATGTTTTAAAAGAAATAAAAGAAAACATTTTTAATATAATAATATCAATAATAATAACAATAATAATGATAAAATATCTTTCACTGAAGTTTCATAGTATCATTTTATGTTTCTCTGTTTTAGAAGATGCTGCTGGGTTGAAATGGCGATACTGAAATGAGTCACCTTGTCTAGAGGTTTCATGTCTAGTAGTTTCATTCTACTTTCCAGCATCTTCTTCTTCTCTTTTCTTCATCCATTTATAATACATTTAATTACCAGTTACTCTTGATACCAGGTTAAATGTTTTTCTTTCTTTCTTTCTTTATTACTTCTTGCTTTTTCACATGTTTTATTGAAGCTTTATAACTTGCACTTTTATTTATTTGGTTTTTCATAAAAAAAACAAAACAAACATGTACAAAAAAAAGCTGCATCCTGTATTGTCCACTCCAGAGACACTGATACCATCAGAGTAAATAGGATTGAGCACCTCTCTAGTTGTCTATTAATCTGATTTGTCTTTATTAACAACCACGGTTAGTATGTTCTCTGTGTAATATCTCAAACTTGTGCATTGCACCTGCTGTAGGACTCAGACTCTTGTAACTGTCTCATTCTCTTTACACAGAAAGCTCTTTGAGTCTGTAGTAATATATGATATTATTGTAACAACTGGTTGGTGTAAAGGTGCTTTACAGCTCAGGTAATGATTGTTGCTTTTTGTGCCTAATTTACTGAAACATACAGAAACACACAAAAATCAAAAACAATGGGCAGCAATCAGTTGTAAGTTCAAATGTTATACAGCAGCTTGTCTACAAAATGGTTCTGAGATTTTTTTTAACAACATGTAATCTGCTTACCCTGAACTTATATGAGGCCCGTGGGGCTCCTGAGGCAGTTGTGTTGGTTGCCAGGGGTTTACTGCTCCACGTTGTAAACTAACAGAGTGATAAAAACCAGGCTGGCTGTACTCTGGAACAAAGGAGCAGAAATAGATGTTCAATTAATCTTTCAGAAACCAAGTGACAGATAGATTTCAATTAAAAAAAACATTTATACAAGTCTGGTTTCATATTAGTTTTCTCCTTGAGTGTTATTTAAATTTAACAACCTAGAACATAATGTGGCATTGGAAAGAGACAATCTGACACTTAATGTTTCAAATGAACATTTTTTTCTTGTTTGTTTTTGGTCAGTACATGTTGGAGTTATGTATACTGTAGGACTATTGCTGTCTAAATATAGAAAGTGGAATGTGGCCACCAGCAGAAACTCAAGCAGCTGAGATCCACTTAAAAATAATCTTGTCAACTCCTCTTACAAGCATCTTTTATGAGAAACTAATTAACCCTTATATTGTGTTTGGGTCATTTTTTACCTGTTTTCAACTCTTTTTTTTTATTGGAACAAGATGTCATGATATCCTCAGGAACAGATTTTTCTTTTTTTTTTTTTACACAACAAAAGACATTTCAAAGGTTTTGGTCAATTCTGAAGGTCTAAAATAAAAAAAATTAAAAAAGTAGTGACATTTGTGTTCCGGGTCAAATTTGACCCAGCAGAAAATATTGGCCGTTGCATGAAAATTAAAAGCTATGGGTTGCACACATGTAAACACACACATGGGGGTGCGCGCACACACTTAAACACATCTCATCTGTCTTCCATGTAAAATTTTCTGCTGCATCTTGATAGATTCTTGGTAAGATGTGATCAGTTTCATGCCGGAGTAGCATCAGCCAACATCAGTTCAACTTTAGCAGTCTGTGAGGTATTGATCTCACCACTGGTCATGAAAATGATGTTGGGCACAAAAAATAGCAAAATTGATGAGGAAGTGTTTGGCAATTATGTTGACTTTCCCTCCTGAACAAGAGGATATATCTGATGAACAAGATGACGCAGATGATCAGAAATGTTACATTTCACGGTCATTCAGCTCTTTTAACACTCGATGCAGAGCACTATTAGAAAACACCATCAGAATGAACCCATGACCTGCTGGAAATACCAAGTCTCACACCCAAGAAATAAGGTTGAATGACCACCATCTCTTGACAAGGTCTCTTGAGAAGTTTGAGATGACCAACATGGGAGGAAGACGAGTGTTTAGCAAGTTGTTTCTTGCTGGCTGTACATGCCCTGTAATGTGGTTACTTTTTGCTAATGGAACAGTCAAGATTCTCTATTTTAAATGGTATCATGTCGCTTCAAACATTTCATACACTGCTGCATTTACAGTCAGGAGAAAAGAGCTACTTGGCAAGTAAATGCCAAACTTGCCCTCATTGGGTACATTTGGAACAAGTAAGTGGGGCAACCATCATTCATCGTCTGTCACCACATATGATCAAATATTGTGATTCATGCATGTAAACACAGACAAAATCATAGTTTTACAATTTTCAGTTTACCGTTAATTTTCAATTTGCACATCCTATTCTGAGTAAGATGAAGTTGGTTTATTGAAAAGAAAGGACATTTTTGCATTTTCCCCCCAAATAAATCTGGGTCATTTTTGACCTGTAACACCACATACAGTATGTCACTATAATTAACCATTTTACATTAAGAAAAAGAATCAAACTATCTTTTGAGGAAGTTGCACTCTATTGATATTCTAGTAGACTCAGATAATAATTTTAAACATTCTCATTCCCAAAGGGAATATGAGTGAATTTGAACTGTTTTTTGAGTTAAAAACGAGTGGTGTAAGATAAAAGGTCTATGTGGCCCAAAAAAAATAAATATAAAACAACATTTGCTGTAGGTGGACATGAATACATACTAAGTTGACTTTGAGGTGAAAAACAATAATGGATTATAACTATTGTCAGATAGAGTCATCCTCAAAATTATTCATACCTTCCACTTAAAGAAGGAAAAAAAAATCAGCTGTCAGTTAAATGAGCTGAAATTGACAAATGTAATCATAAAAAAGATTCTATGAAAGTCATGACATTGATTTTGAACCGTCGTTTGAAATAAATATTAAAAACAAATACGCAAAAAATAAAACAAGAAAATAAGCATTTAATCCGGAGCTCCTTAGCTAAAATTTTGTTGAGCAACACTTTGAGGAAATCACTGCAATCATGTGTTTTCTGTTTATATTAAAAAAGACTTCTACACCTGTTGACAGGTATTTTGGACCACTGTTCTTGGGCAAGGTACCATTATGTGCCTGGGAAAGTTTTGTTTTTGTTTGTTTGTTTTTTAAGTATTATTTTCAAACACAATTAAAAGGCAATATTTTATTTCACTAAACTATAAGTGTGAACATTTTCATTTATTATTAGTTTATTTATTTTCTTGTTGTATAAATTACTATTGTCATTTTAGTCTTTTCTTTAATTGGAAGGTATGAATAATTTTGAGGACGACTGCATATATATATATATATATATATATATATATATATATATATATATATGTGTATATATATGTGTGTGTGTGTATGAAAGTATAACAGAAAGCTGAGACTTCAATGCAATGTTATGTTTTCTATCATCACCAGAAATTTAATCTATGAAAGGGTACATACCAGGGGCTCCAGGGGAGGGAAGGCTGTAGCCTCCCAAACTGTGACCAAGGAGCCCGGCTTTGCCCATGGCTACCATGGAACTACCGCTGTGCAGTCCTTGGTACAAGAGACCCCGCTGATAATTAAAAGAAATAAAGATAAAGAACAAATGTTAACAGCAGAAGGAAATTCTCAAATACAGTGACAATGATTTCATTCAACACAGAACTTGTGACCTGTGAGAGAAGTGTAAGCGAAAGACAAATAAGCAACAAACAAAAGAAAACTGTAAAAAATACTTTTTCAAGATTACAAAATAGTGTGTGTGTACAAGCATACACGCAGACACACTCTCTGGCCTTGCATCCAGTTAAACTGATCAAAAATAAAACCATTACATATAGTTTGTGTAAATTCACAGACACCGGATAGTGCCAACTACTCACAGCAGAGTTGTGGTTTGCTCGTGTGACCCCCATGCCCTGATTAACAGCATCTGCTCGCATGTTCTCTGTGCCCACATTCAGAGGAGGGGGGCTTTTCATGTCCAGAGCTCGATTCAGGTTCCCATGGGAGAACACAGAGTAGCCGATACCTAACCAGAGAAAGAACGGAGCAGGAAGAGAAAAAAACAAGTTTTTCTCATTCACAGAGAAATGATTTATTCAGTAATACATTCTTCACCTCCCTCGGCCCACAAGTGTGATAAAAACAACTTCTCCTTTTTGTCCACACTTTGAGTGACTATTTGATATGTAAGTGAGAACAGGGAGGAATTATCTGCAGAGTGAATTTTTATCTTAAAGGTACAGTATGTAAGAGTTCATGACATCTAGTGGTAAAGATGGGTATTTGAAAGAAAAGATGTTTTCTTTCAAATGACTTCATATTCCAAGCACTGTTGTAAATGTATGGTGGCCGTTAGTGGCCAAAATTCTCCCAGACAAAAATATGTTTTCATCTGTGAGTGGATCTGAGTAACTACTTTTAATGTCTTTTAAGGCATTACTAATCCCAGTCTCTAACTCCCATTAAACAAAGCTGGTACTGCAGTTTTAAAGTTTAGAGGTTCTTATTCACACACATTGTTTGTCCATTCAGGGAAACTGTAGTAAAAATAGTGGAAAAAAAAAAAATACGGCAGCCTTCACGTGTGCACCCCCAGCAAGTAGATATAAATTACTCATTTAAAAAAACTAAACATATAAATGCTGTTCTAGTACAGTGATTACACATCAATACAAACACAATTTTAAATTATATATCATATTTTTCTGTCATTGACCTTAGATTTTTTACTTACTGTACCTTTAAGCTGGGAAAATCTGTTTTGAACCAATCACACAAAAAAATCAGTGTTGTTTCTTAGCTGAATTATAATGCTGCATTTAGAGACTGTAAAAGTCAGCGATGAATATCTCATGACATCACTGTGCATCTAAATAATCGGAGAGTGCAAAAGAGGCGGACATGACAGGCAGGTGTGATGCATTCAGTATAGAAACCACAGAACTGGTTAAAGCTGCTATTACACTGGTAGAGGGCCAGTTTCACAAAACAGCCTGACTGCATGTGTGGATTACTGAACACACACATGCACGCACACACTTCCTGTGTGTTCACAGTCAGCTGCACAGATGGTTGATGGTACACATGTGAAATTCACGAGCTTTTAGTGAAAAACTAAGCGGTGACAGAAAACTCTCAAAGAGGAAGAAGAATGTCCATCGATAATTCATTGATTATTGATGCAGTTATGTAAAACATGTGTGAATGAATTGTTCTCTCTGATGCCGATATTAATAAACTATTTCCGTTTGGCTGAAAATATACTGAAGTGATTGAGGTGCAGCTTCCATGACGCCTGCCGGGCTCACCTGCATGTGGAGACATGAACGCAGTGTGTGCGTGCGGAGCAGCAGGGCTGGCAGAGCCTGGTCTGGAGCTAAGTGGTTTGAAGCCTGGAGGTCTGTGGGAGGCCATGGTGGATGCAGAGGAGTTGGTGAAACCATTCTCGCAACCCGCTGAAACCAGGAACTGCGCCTCTGGTGAAAGCAGCGAAGGACCCTGCAAGGCATTACTTATTTTATTTAGACTGTTGATTTCTGCACACATTAAAATCTTCCAAAATCTCTGTTATTGTTGAATGCATGAAAGCAAGAGTGTGTGTGAACTGACATAGAAGCGCTGGCGGGCCACAGAGAGATCCATGCCCTCACTGAGAGGATATTTGTCTGCTGCTGCCTGCACGCTCTCCTCACCGTCCAGCTCGGAGCCTTCCAGACCGAGGCCTTTCCTACGCAGGGTCTGACTCAGAGGAGAGGGTGCACATTGAAAATGATGTTTCTGAACTGCAACAATGATTCAAAATACAACACTCCAAGTTGAAGTTTTATAACTTTTAACCCTAAAACATCTCCCATAAATCACCAAATGAAATGACATTACGGTGACTGTTGAATAGGAAGTAAACCATAGTAAGAGTTCCAAAAGTACCTCTAATATGTCTGTGTTGGTGCGGCTCTCGTGCGGCTCGCTGTACTCCGTGTACTTCAGCAAGACTTTATCCATGTCAGTGCTGGCGTACTGGAACAGACGGTTGGTGCTGTTGAAGATGATGAGGGCGATCTCACAGTCACAGAGCACACTCAGCTCATAAGCCTTCTTCATCAGACCAAACTTACGTTTGGTGAAGGTCACCTACCGCAAATTTAAGAAAAAAATAAATAAGAGGAAGGGGAAGTGGTGTGCGCCATTACGTTGTCAGTGAGTGTAATAGATAAAAATGCTCAGACACTTTTCAGATAAGAAAAAATGAATGGATCGCTTTCATGGACATAACCTGTTATCATCCCCATCTACTATACTGGTTGATGTCTGTTGACTGATAAACTTTTAACACCATGCATCTCACAGAGACGTACTGCGCAAATATCTTATTATGTGGTGTGAGAAGAACGCAGTAGCATCTTTAATGTAAGCGGTCATCGAGATTCTCCTGTACATGTAATCTGTTATCAGATTTGCTTCCTTTTGAAGCTGATGAAAACTTCTTTATCTGTAACATACATCTTCTTTTCAGACTTCAACCACATTTCCTCTTTCCATTTTGATCTGCTGGTGAGTTCACTCTGCTTTGGTGTCAAAGAGCAAAAGCCATCTTTACCATCCTGTAGGCCAGTGGTTCCCAAACTGGGGGCGGGCCCCCAGGCTAAAAAGTTCAGTTTTTGTACTTCTTACAAAAATATGGGCATATTTTTTATAGTACTAATGAACAAATGACGCATTGCCCCCGTCCCAAATGCAGTGCATTTTTTCATGTGTCTCATGGTAAATTTCCGGGTGCATGTGGTAGCGGTGGTGGGATGGGGGGATTGACATTATAATTGCCAATGAAAAGGGGGTGCTGCAAAAAAAGTTTGGGAACCACTGCTGCAGGCACTGAGCGAAATCTAAATTCTTTTTTTTTCTGCTGTGTGGATTTTGCTAGATCAACGTCAATGGACCATAGAAGCACGTTTTCTTGAAAATTAAAAGATAAAAAGTGATGCCTTTTAAAGCTCTGTGGGGAAAAAAGGAAATATTAATTTGCTGTCGTTCCTACTGGACTGTCAAACATAATAGTTTTATCTGCTGTATTTTATCGTAAGCATCATAAAGCGGAGCAGGGAGTGCTTCAAAGAAAAGGGATGAGCTAGATTTGCAGCATGAGACAAAAAAACATGCAAATTTGATCACAATTCTCATTTCATCACAACTACAGTGTTTTAATAAACTCTCAAAGTAAAAAATGTAACTGAAAATAAAGCTTGATTTACTGGCTGGCCTTAGCACACAATACAAAACACACAGTTCACAGATTTATATCCTGATCAGTCCCGTCTATACGAGAGTTTTTCACGTAAACAAGGAGTTGCTACGCAAGCTAATGTAGCCGCCCTTTTGGCTTCTTGTCCAGGCCAGAGCTGCTTTCAATTCCTATGAAAACCCAATGTGATGTCTTTAAATTTCATGGAGCATATTGTGTGACCAGAAAAAAACGTGAAGCTATTGAGTTTCAGATTTGTACACCAGAAATGCTTTGAATTCTTTTAGAAGAGAGGCTGGAAATAGTCTGATTACATTTGTGTTGATCCTCTAATCGGCTGTCATTTGAGAAACCTGAGACACTCTAACACACTCTGTCTAAATATCTCCGGGTTGAAAGAAAAAAAAAAAAAAACCGACACATTTCTAGTGTAAGTGAAATAGTGTGCGTAGACTCACCTGTCTGTTTCTCTGGTCGAGAATACGGGAAATTTGTATTTTCTTTCTTCCCATTTTAACGTCTTCTGCTCTGAACCCTGCAAAGAAGAAGAAAGATTACCTGTTTAGTAAATTAGAGTATGCTTTAGTTGCAAAAATGTAATGCAATATAAATATCTAAGATCTTTAATGTTAATTATTACAATATTGACCTTTAAAGATCACAGAAAATGAATGATTTTGTTATAGATTTAAGCCTTTAATTAGATAAAACTTGAAATCAAACCATTATTCAATTAGCTTCTCCTGTTTACAAGTGACTTTTGAGACATTTATATATTTTGATGCAAGTTTATCAACTTTGACGTTAATTACTCTGTAGTTTATTCCTTATGCCTGCCTCTATTTAATTACTGTGTTCACATTATGTGTGCATTGTTCTGTATTACAGTCTGTTTTGACACTTTAAAATGATAATTCAAATTTACACATTTTTTTAAAACTAAAAAATTATCTAAAACTGAGCAGGTGAACTCAACGAAACCAATTAAAAATATAAGATTTTAACTGGGATCTATCTTTAATGATTGAAACAGAGTAAATGTTCAACGAAATTTCTTTCATTTGTGTAATTCTGGTCGGAAAATGTCCTCGGAATGGTTGAAGTGACTCAGGTCTCTTCCTCTCGGTAGAGGCAGGGAATTTATTTTTACCAGCATGAGGTGATGCGGTCTAAAGTTAGAGCGACTTGTCGGGCCATCAGTCCGCGCAGACTGACACACTCGCAGTCTGGGTTACCCCCAGGCCGGCAGCATAGTGCTCGACTGCACCGCACTGCCCCAAGAGACAGGGTTAAAAATACAGTCCGCAGCTCCTTTTAAAGGTTCAGCAGGCAATAGCTGAAACCAAACAGTAGAAGGAAAACAGTGTTTTTGAAAGATGGCTGATGCTGAGAGCCACCCACTCCTCTCTCATGCAAAGCCAGGTCAGAAAAAAACAGAACTTGTAGGGGCAGAAGGTGAAGACATGGATGGATTGTGGTTGGCTTGAGAATGTTTTAAGACTCACACCCCCTGTTTTTCTGCCCATAAAACTGCACTTCCTCTGCAAAACAACAGACAAATCAGGTGTGTGTGTCCAATGAGACAAAGTCATTTTGACTGCAAAACGGTACAAAGCAAAATCAACTGCATACATTAGTTTGGTCTTAGTAAGTGTCTTATTTGCTAAGTGCTGACCTGACTCTTCTGACCTGACTATACAGTACTTCTCCAAAGCCCAGTGGAGTTTTCACTGGTTTTCCCCCCTAAATTCAGGACATTTATTGGACTTTTCTATATTTAGTTGTCTGCCCCTGCTGATGCTGCCTGAGCGGATATGGCACCCATGTTCCCACGACCCCTAAAGTACCCGCTGTCCTTCAACTTAAGCTGGGCATACAGTCATCTGTGTCATTTCTGGTGGAATCCACCTCTTCTCTCTCATGATTACCTTATAAAGTTGTATAAAAGCACAAGAAACCTCAACAATACCAGCTGCAGACAAACTCATTATTGCATCTGTTGCAATGGTAAAACAAAGCACGCAATGGACAAAGAGAACCACAATAACCAACGATGGTCTGTGTAACTAACAACTCAGTCGCCACAAAGGACTCAAGCCAAGTGAGGTGAAAATGTTCTTTTTTGTTGTTGTTTTGGACCAGAAGTGAGCCAATTTAACCTCATATCAAGGCGCTGTAATGGTGAGAAGAGAAGGAAGTGGGACATGTTCTAAACAGCGCAGAAAGATCTTTATCTCAGAGGGTTGACAGAAGGTTCCTCTTGTCTAAGAAATAACCAAATGACAACTACCAGCGCCACAGACAGCCCTGTGAAAACACTCGACTAGCTGAATAAATATAGCTCCATATCCAGTCAGACAGCGCATAGTTAGCTGTGGAGTTCTTTGTGGTTTTGCAGGTTTGCAGAAAGCCCAAAGGCCGAAACAGGCAGGAAAAGCCTGGCTGTGCCTCACAGCTAATTCTACGTTTTCCCATATGACAACCGCTACTTGAGGCATATGCACATGCAGAAATAGACAGGCTGCTACTCCTCATCATCTTTCATCTCTAAGGGCAACTTTCAAATGTGTCATCTCCAAGAAAAGATGGACGTGAAAAGGAAGTAGCACATCTTTTTTTCTTTTTTTTGTGGTTGTTGTTGTTGTCATTAGGAGGACACATGAGTACAAAACAGAATCACTGTCAGTCCTGTAAAAGTGCAATAATTGCACACAGTTGCCCCTTGGGCTTCTTTAGGGAAAGACAGCAGCTTTGTCAGTTACTTTCCCAGATGGGAGACGGTGGAAAACTCTCAGTGTGGATACGTAGCAAGCCACCACTACCCCTGTTCTCTCTCACATACCCTGGGATCTTCTGGCTGATCATCGGGGAGCTCACCAGGACAACACTGTGTGTGCACAGAAAAGTTTAAAGATCAACAGACAGTGTAAGATGATGTTAACTGGTTTGATCGATGTTTTGTGCTGCATATTGTCTTGCTGCAGTGAAAAAAAGTAGGGCATTTGTAAAGTATTGAGGGTTCTGCTTCAGTGGTTTTCTTTCCATGAAGCAGTCAGAGCACAGCAGCTTGTAGATGTTTCAAAAACACGGCAAACGTGAATGCATACTGGCTGATTCAATTCCATTTCGATCCTTTGGGTTGCGAATGGATTCAACATCGATTAGATTTAATATTGATTTGAATGTTTTAATATCAATTCAGTAAGAAGCAGAAATTCTGTTGTCAATTTTTGAACATTTATTTTCATTCCTGTGTGAACATACTGTATGTAGTATGTCACCTCATATTTTTGAATAATAAAACATCTGAAAATAATAAATAGTTCCCTTTTGTTGTATGATCTAATGTGGCCTAAGCATAAATAACACGTACAGTGCCCCGCTACATCAGGAGGTGAAGTGTTTGCTGAATCGATATTGAATTGCATGGGATAATGTTGCGATGCATCAATTAATTCATATTTTTACTCACCCCCTATTTGGCTAAGGTTGCTACGACTTATAATGAGGCATCAAAGTAAACCTCATATCCATCAGTAGCTTTATTTGTTTAACGTGGCTAAATAAAACAATGCAAGTAGGTTATTCAATTCTTTTTTCCTTTAATAAAACGTGCTTTGTCAGCATTTTCTGTTGTGTATCTGTATCTCCCAGAACTGAAACATCAAAATGATACTGTATATTTTACTTTGACTGCAGCAACAGATGTGGCAGTCGTGCCCCAATGGGTAAAAAACAAAAAACTAAACAAACAAACAACAACAACAAGAACAAAAAACAGGCAGAAACTGGACCTAAAACTATCTTAGGAAGCACACCACACCCCCATTTCTATAAACTAATTTGTAAAATCACATCAGCACATTCTCACAACCCCACATTAAAAGGGGTTGCAGCCAAGTTTTAATTTCAGACAAAAAGTTTGTCAGTGAAATCAAAGTGGAAACAATTTTATTAAGACGCCCATAAGTTAGGGATATTTGGCTTTTGGTAAGATGTCAGATTGAACCTAAAATCCACAACTTTTCCAGGTGAACTGAATTAGACTTTCTCTAAACTTTTTGATGCACATGTACATTGTTCAATGGTTAAATATGTATGCATAACATTCCAAAAATATGACTAACCACAAAAAATAAATAAAAATACTACAGCGGTATCTAACCCGTGGCTTGACCTCTAAACGTTCTTGTTAGATGTTAATTACATCTTGTTTGTAAACAGGCCTCTTTATCATCCTCTTCACATTTAGACATCATCGGGCCAAGAAGACTCCAAATAGGCCCACACGAGAAGTTATGAGACATTGCCATTTTTACGTTGTGGTATAACCACCATTATTGTTAGCTTTTCATTCAATAAATGTTTTGAAATGGAGGAATTACCACATCACAATTCCATAATTCCAGTTAAATGTCCAACATTCATGATACATCTATGGTATAATATCAATATCAGGTGTGAACATTTTACATTTTCCTTAAATTATAAATCATTTTTGAGTTTTTATATATATATATATATAGGCTATATAATTTTCACAGACAAATATGATTAGCTCTACCGATCCTCATGGGGGACACATGAGAGTCTGTGTATGTTCGTGTGTGTGCTGTGTCATTTTGACGGTCAAACAGTTCATGTGCTCACGGGGCCTTTGCAGAGTAATGGTGAGGAAATATTTGTCTAATTTTAACAGGAGATAATTGAATTGCCTTGATATTTTTGATCAGAGTATGGTACACACTGTAGGCACGAACATGACATCTGATCTCTACAGAAATAGACAAAAGGGTTTTTAGGCTTTACAGGCAAAATTACAGAAGCAAAAGTTCCTACATAATCTAATCTATCTATCTATCTATCTATCTATCTATCTATCTATCTATCTATCTATCTATCTATCTATCTATCTATCTATCTATCTATCTATCTATCTATCTATCTATCTATCTATCTATCTATAAAGCTGAACAGCTGTATGCTGGAAGGACTCACTGGGTCATGGATGTGCCATTACTAGAGCGCAGATTCCTCTGCACACTGATCTATTTGGCGCTAAAAATAAAAACAGTAAAAATACAGTTCTGAAAAAATCTTTCTGCATAATTAGGCCTAATGAATTGTTTACGTCAGTCAAAAAATAGGCCGCATAAGAATAGCCCGTCTGTCCCCGAGTTGCCAAGCGTCCCTGTCTAATATAGTTTTATCTATAGGCAGCTCTCAATAACCCAGCAACAGGTAGGCTAGCTACTCTCTCACAGCTGTGCCATGAAACGTGCCACAAAGGAAACCTCAGTGAACTGCTGCTCATTTGACTTTAAAAAAAAAAAACGGAAATAATAATTAAAACAGATGTAGTCAAAACTAGAAATACTGATCTCACCTGTTCCTCGATGTCCTTCTTGTTCTTTGTTTGCTTCTTTTACGCGTCTACTTACTGTTGGTGAAAATTAAACTAAAGTAAAGTTGGCAGTGAGAAACAGATGAGCAGGAGGATTCTGTTCGTGCGCTCTGGTGCTGGGCTGATGCACGGATATTCACCTGATGCAGACGATGGTTGAGGAAAGCAGCGCGCTGCTTTCCAACAGCTGGCTGCTGCTGCCGCCCGCCTCTCTCTGTCGCCACACACCGCCTCCCCGCTCGTGCCATTGGACACACTTCTCCGCCTCCCATCCGCCTTCACCCGTTATACTTTTGGCTTGTTCACAACAGAAAACTAGGCTGGTTTGTGATTATTTCTCTATAACCACAAGTATGCATTAGAAATAAGAGAGTTTGGTCTTCATGAGGACATTTTACCAAGTTTTGCGCTGAATTTCCTCACAGAGGTGCAGTGGAAAGTGGAAAGTGGATCATGGATGGGGGTTTAATCATTTGCATTTTTTTTTCATTCTTTCAGTTCCATCCTTATATCAGCCTTAAATTTTCTAAGTGAAAATAAATGAATAATAATGATAAAAAAAAAAAAAATTTAACTTATGAAAAATGCATATCAGTGACTTTCGAGCCACTGTGTAGAAGGTCCAAGTCAAAATCTGTACCAGTCAAAAGTAGGGATGTATATCGTAATGATTATTATTGATACCGATACCAATATTGATACTATCCATACAGATATTTATTGATGCTCTTACTGATGCTAACGTGTAATGTGTAATGAGTAGGCTATGCAATGGTTAGGTAGACTTTCAAAAAATAAAAAAAACAAAAGTGAACATTTTTATTAAAAGCTATATTTAAAAAAAAAAAAACAAAAAAAAAAACAAACAAAAAAAAACCTCCATTAGTCGTTTGGAGGAGTGCAGTGTGAAAGTACAACATTTCCTAAAAAAAAAAAAATTATATTTAGCCTGAAAATAAATCTAAAATAAATTTTAATGGGTTTGACAATGGCATTATGTTTACATCTACAAGCCAATACATGCTGCCAGTGCAGGTTGCCAAATACAATTTCTGTGTGGGAACAGTATGTTGGGCACAGTTAGGCTGGCACAGGGGGAAACAGTGGAGTCGGCAAGTCAAGCAGCTGCTTCAGAGCCCCGGAGATATTTTCATCCATATCAGAAGAGGAGTGACTTTTTGGAGTAAATTTAGGTGAAGACTACACTAGATGGACCCACATAAATGTTTCCCACGGCATCAAAACGCAGAAATGGTGACTTTCCTCCTGGATTGGTAAGCTAACTTGTTTGCTAACGTGGCTAACGTTAGCTGTCAGTTATAAACTCCTCTGCATTACTTGTTGAACATGGTGCAGGCTGCTGGTCACCGATGTATCGGCAGCGAGCCTGGCAACCAAGCAGCAGGAATTGTTTTTCTGCCGTTGCAACTACAATCCAGACACACGTGATGTCGCTGTTCTGTTCGTATTCCATATTCAACCTTTAACAGTACCCTGGTATTGTTAAGGTTAGAAACCAGTACAAAACAATCCCTGGTCAAAAGTTTGAACACGTTTCTTCATTAAAGATGGGAAAGCATGTGCAAACTTTTGACTAGAACTTACTGTGAACAGGAACTATAACCTGCATGGTTTCATAGACTTATCAAATGAAATACCCTGAAGAAAATCTTTGAGCATCCTGCAGGGTCACTGCTTGCTTCAATTAGAAACACAACAAAGCTTTCATTTCTCAGTCTTTTGTCTTTCTGCAGAGACCGTCTAGTTCCGAGAGTCCCCTTGTCCAACTTTCATGTGGACATTTGTTGAGCTCTCACAGAGATTCAGTTGGCTACTTAGAATGTGAGAGTCTTGGTAAAAATGTCAACTTCCACCTCTGGAGATGTTAAAGTTGGAATTTGTATTTTCAGTCATCATTCTATTGCAGAAGCCATCTTTTTTTTTTTCTCTAATGGTTTTTAACCTTTTGATTCCAAAGTTGACTGATATTTGACGCAATAATTTCCTTCTTCTACATATGAAATAGCTACTCTCAATGTCATTGCAGCACCTGAAGCACCATCATTACCTGTGCTAAACAGTTGAAGAGGCAATATTTTCATAAGATTTGCTTCTACCCTCCAAAATTACCTTTGCTTAATGTATCAGAATTGATCCTTCTTGCGCTTTTATTCTGTTAAAATGATTAAATTTAGTCTTATAAGCAGCTGTCTCAGAGTATTTTTTATTTGGTCTTCTACCTGAAAATTGTTTGAAATGCTTTGTGGGCATCACATATATCAGTTTTGAGTGTTTTAGAGGTTTTCTTGCAGGATAAAGGGAATCAGAATGATCGATAGGTGGTTAAAGGATAAGGAGCTTTAAAGTTTACATCAATATGATCTACCCTAACAGTGACTGTAAGCAGCTGGTTCAAACTCTCATAAAAGTAAAAAGAAAGACCAAACTTGTATAATGCCAAACATGTGGCTCTTTTTTCACTCCTAAAACATAATAAAGCAGTTTTGCCTGAAATGTTGAAAATAATGTTTTGCTTTTTTCCATCTTAAGATAAGTTCTTTGGTCAACCCCTTTAAATCCACAGGATGACATAAATTTTAACCAAACCTCTGCATGTTGCAGTCTAAAGCAATGTCTGGCTGTAAAGTTTTGGTATAGGTTACAGTTACAAGCATTCACAGTGGCTTCCCCTTTTAGCCCGATTGACCTGAATATCTGGGGCCCAGTGAGAGAGAAAATGTTTAACAGAAAAAAAAGAGAGAAAAAAAATGCAAAGATTGCAGAGAAAGCCAGACAGTTTATGCAATTTGTGTTTTTTTTTTTGTTTTTTTTTTTAACAAAGATACCAAGAATCTCAAAGCTTCTTTCTAAGAGCAAGAAACCAAAGCTGTAAATGACGTTCTGTGTGATTTTCTTTTGTTTTCATCTAAAATTGCTTTGAACTGACAGTCATTGAAAATATGCATGAAAAGACTAAAATAAGATCAACAAAAAGAAATGGGATCTGTCTCTCAAATCAACAATATGTGGAGATTCCAACTCATTTTAGTCCCTGTGTTTATGAAAAATATATGAGGGCTAGAATCATTTTGGCAGGTATCCCACTAATGCATACTTTGGCATTTCACAGAATATTAATCAAGCTTCCATTTCATGAGCAGTCACATGTTGGTCCATATATATATATATGTATATACAATTCTGCCAAAATGGCTATAGTGTTGAAATATCTGATACTTTTTGCATGAGCTAGAGGAGTAAAGCTGTTGATTTGGGATTATTTTGAGATTTTACTGAACTCGTCCTAAATCAAACATGAATCTTGCATTAAAATGGAGCACAGTCTATGTATGTTTATCAGCTGACCTATGCATCAGTGATGAAAGCAACAGGCATACTCACACACATTAAGCGAGTGTTGTAAAAAAAGAGGGCAAAATAATATAATCAAAAGCACGGATGGATACGCTAAGAGCAAACATGCTCTTAGTTAACAGATATATTTAGATGTTATAACTGAATCACTGCATCAGCTGCATTATTGTCTATTTTTGGAGGCAAAACAATGTAGTCCTAAAAAAACTCAATAGAATGACAAATTATTAGTGCAGATAATCTGTGTAAGTGTGGATAATAGCCCTATTTCTCTCGCTTACTCACGCAAACACATCAACATGTAGGCACAGACACACAGAGCTATGTATACCCAGACACACAGTTTGAAATCCCAAGAGGTGTCCCAAACTGTGTATCTGATGCAATAGTTAGCAACATCCCTGCAGACCGCCACAGCCTTTACCTCTAGGATTCATCTGCGTGGGCACAGTTGGGCTGAACTAGAACACAATGAATCCCCATCTGTAAACACAACAAGCTTCACCTGCAGCAGAAGGGAAATTCTTTCCTGCTGTGGTGTTTAAGCACATCAGTTCTTTGTACATTTCTTTAAAACGCCAACAGCTTCATCAGCGCTGAGGCCGAGGTTGGAACTGGAGCCCCACTGACCCCCATCAATTAGAATGAATGATAAATATGATAAAGTGGAAAGTATAAGCCTCTGAGAACTTTTCGTTTCAAGTCCATTTTCTTTTTTTCATTTTCCTGAAACTTCTCACTTCTGCTTTCGACAAGATCAGCCACGACCCTTTTAGAGCATGTGGTGAAGCTGTCGGTTTCAGAAATAGCCTCCATGATCAGTGTACATGTGTGAGAGCAATTGTTCACATTGTGTGTTTTTATAGATACATTCTTATCTACATTTCAACAGAATAAGGGTTACACCTTTACCTCCCCACCATCTCCCCAACGTTTAACAGAACAATAAGGCTTCTGTAACACAGGTCACCAACTCTAAGTATGTCAGGGTGTTTGTGGTCCAGCAGAGTGCATATCAAGTGTATTTATGATGAATATTCACTAGTTTGATTTAATCGGGCACATTCTGGTCAAGAAACTTATTTGAAATTTTGACAGGGGCATAATTAAAGTGTGAAATGAAAGTATATCTTGTTAGCTCTGCATGTTTCTAAGGAAAATGCTTAGAAGTTAATTAGATCTGGAGAATCTGAGGAGGACTAAAAAAAAAAAGGGAAATTCTACAATGAAAGGAGGTAAGCTGAAGAGGCTCCTGCTGCAAATTCCTCTAAAGTTTGCTGTAACGTACACCTGCCATGGCCCCTTCTGCTCAGGAAGAATTTGAGGCCTTTTCATACTTGGCTAGTCAAATTTGGTTTTGTATATGTATAATTTTTAATCGATTTTATTTATATACATACATATATTTATTTTTAAAGTGCTTCTTAATTTATTTTATTTTTATCATTATTTATTTTCTCTCAGGCAACAGATGATCAGGTGGCATATAAAAAAGAGCCACAGTAATCCCTTAATCACTTCACGAGGATAACTGTCGATGATACAGCATAAGAAGTAGGCTAATCTAAAAGAAGACACAGGCCTTTTATGTACACGCAGGGCTTGGTCAGAATATTTTCAACTGTCTGATTCTTTACAAACTCAGTTTGAAATTACATGAAAATAATGTATCTCAATACTTCTTGATTACTTTGAAATCAATCTGAAAAGACATTGTGGCTTGCAGTTGGTTATTTTGCATTTTGTATCTATAGGTATTTGAGCAGCCCTGTGATGGACTTGGACAACGGATGTCATTTTTAGTAAGAAAAAAAACAAAAAACATTTTCATTGTCTGCAAAACAAAACTTTTTGGTTTACACTTACACCACCAAAAACAGCAGTGACAGCACTAACACAATCTGGTATTCTATAAGGTTCTTCAGCAAATACATTGCTGCTGCTTCTTAATTCTATACCATAATTTTTTTAAGATAAGCAAAAGTTAAGTTAAATATCTACAAATGACTAAATAGCATAGAGTCAACAAAGGGAACCCAGAGGTGAGAAATTTATTTCTTAAAATAGGGCTCAATCTGGTGTAAAATCAAGTGCACTTTTTAAAAATCTGGAGTGGTCAAAGTAAGTTGTTCTTGTGTTATCACCACTTATATATGGTTGTTGGTGATGCCAGCTTTGCATTTAATTTTTTTTTTTTTAATGAATGCTCAACTTTTTAATTCATATTCTTGGAGAAAGAAGAATCTAATTAGGATTTTATTTGTTCTGATATTTAACTAATATGACTATTTAATGTCTTCATTATTCCTGCCCTGGGGGGTTTGTGTTTACTCTGAGAGCTCGGCCTCTCCCGCGAGCACGTCAGGGCATTGTTTCCGACGATCCAAGAGAAAAAGTCCATTGTTGTTGCGAACTTTTTAATCTGGGGATTTAAAGCCCATCACATGCTCAGACGGGGCAGCGGGGAGCTCCACCACAACAGCGAACTGCTGCTAAAATCCATATCGAGGAGGAAAGCATTCACCCCGACAGGACTGAGAGAAACATTTTTATAAACACGGCGATGCCAGCACACTTTTCAGGGCTGTAGGATCGCAGAGGGGGTTGTGTTCAAACATTCCGACAAGGAGACTGACTTTTTTCTCTCTCTCTGTTCTCTGGAGCAAACTGATCAGTGGATTTTTTTTCTCTCTTTTGTCCCAGGATAAACATGAAGAAAAAGTACAGCCAGAGATCTTTAATTGTTCTGTCTTTGCTGGGGATCTTATCGGCCATCATGACAGTTTTATCGGTGGTTTTAATCTTCCAGCTGCAGTCCCAACAGAAGACGGTGAGGGACTCTCCCCCATCCACCTCCGCGGTCATACCCGCTGATATCTGGGCCGTCCTGCTACCAGTCTCCACGGTGCTCTCAGCGCTGTCCCTCACCCTTAACTTGAGCTCTGTGGTGGTGTGTCTCCTTCACAGCTACTTTTCGACCGAGGTCTGCAGAGGGGAGCAAGATGCCGACAGGTATTTGGCTCGCGTGAAAACACCTGCTGCGGCTGAAGTTACCCCAAATTGTTCAGTCAGGTAGTTCCGGTCAGTTGTGACCGTGACGCACCTTTAAACGGTTAATTAGCTACATATAACACCACAGCAAATAAAATAAATACTTTAAAAATCAGTTTTACACCGGAAATTCATCAATTTGAAATACTATTATTAATTTATAAGACATATTTCTCTTACTTAGCTTTAATTGGTCAATTATCTCCAGAAGCCCAGCTTATGACTATTGCGTGATTGTTCCAAGTCTGTGATGAAGGTTAAATGCTACCAAGTCCACTCATTTGCTGAACTATTTAGGAACTTGCATATCCTTCCTTTAATCTTACTTTAACAACTCTTAAAATGAACTAAATATTTTAAAGTCTTAACTCCAACACGTTTTAAGTTTAGGTTCACTTTTAACCTCAGATCTGAGGTGGTGCTTTAATATTCAATGGTGACACATAAAAACATCCCAAAGTGTGGCCTGAAGTGCTCAGAAAAACCTAAGTCTTCAAGAAATAATCAAATATAAAGTGCTAAGCTTTATGTGGTCCTACTTTGTGGTCAAACAGTGGTCAGCACTGTTGTTTTAAGTGAACAACAACGCAGATTTAAGCTATTTCCATGCCCTTATCCTGGTGCCCATACAATCTTTTATTGTTAATGCTGTTAACAACAGCCTCATGTTAGATATTAAAAATAAAAATGTGGTTTTCTGAAAAGAAAACTGCTTCAGAAGCATTAGAGGGGGCTACCTTATGTGTCAGAAAAAAGAGGCCCACACTGCAATGTTCTTGGTCATCTCCCCACCTCCCAACCCTTACAAATCCCGTCTAAACAATGGTCTTCCTCTCATTATGCACCCAGCACACGGCCTGTGGCTGGCCCTTTCCCACGTCGGTATACAAATTCAAAAGCATAGCCGGGACCTCCCTGCTGACAGAGGGGACATTCCAAGAAAGTTTGAATAATAATGAGCGCACCAAATTTTCCATGATTGAAGCCAACCAGTGATGAAAGTGTTTTGGAGTCATACTACAATCTAACATAAATAAAGAAGAAGAAAGAAAAAATGAAAAGGAAACTGTCAAATAATATTTTGCACCTGTGCCAATTTATTATTAATAATAAAAAAGACTCAAATAGCAATGTTAAAGCATGAACATGTCCTGAATACCTACATTTGCAATTTCTTTCAACAGAGCAGACTGGTTCCTTTTGGACAGCAGAGCTGTGCGACATGTGGCCGTTGGCCTCTTCTGCCTGGGGGTGTCAGTCTACTTGGCAGGTAAGAACAACAGACTCAAAATTTTAAGTTTTTTTTACATTCAAATTTTAGCTTTCCTTTAAAGCAAATGTCAAATCAGATATACAGACTCATCTTAACATCCACCAGCAACACAAAACTCATAAAAACCTGTAAGCTGAAGCCAAAACCTTGTTGACATTATAGATTTTCAACAGCTGAGGCAAAACAGCGCCACCACTTTCCCTCTAATCCAGTTAGCTGGCCCAAGAAAACAATGCACCCTTTGAGTAGCCATGACTTAAATGTTTTTAATGCTGAACCTGGCAGTGCTGGTGCACACTGTTCCACTGAGAGGCTTGTACTGGGGAAGGAGCGAGAGGAGGGGTCACTTCAACTGTGATGGGAGGTGTCACCCCTATGACCCCATTTCTGCTGCAGTCAAAAGGTAGAGGAGCAGGAGATTGGCGAGGCAGCACGACAAACTCAGGAAGTTGCCTCACATCCCAGAGCTGTGCCTTTCTCCCCCCTCCTTCAGCATGCCTGAGTCCACGGTCCTTTTCCTGCAGACAAGCAGAACAATCTCAATAAGAAAAGCAGCTCCGACAGTTTGTTTACTTTTAAGTTATTCGATCCACACAAACTGATATTGTTTGCTGTTATAGAGAAAAGTATTCAGCCTTTCTATCCTACACAGATTCTCTAGTTTTCAACAACCCTCTTTTTTTCTTGGCAGCGATGTCCATCTTCATGCTCCTGATATTTGAGATGGAGACGGGGATCGCCAGCGCCTGTGTGATCTCCTCTGGAATCCCGATCCTGGTGTTGGTTGTAGTACACTCTCTGGTAAAAGCTTCCCATGCTGGCAAGCACTATCACAGCGACCACGTTGACACCCTCTATCAGAACGACCACGGAGCAAGCACCACGCCCGTCTCCAGACCCTGTGAGCTGAGGATTGGCGTGGACAAGCCGCGGATCCACCGCAGCCAGTCTCACCTCCAGCATCCCATCTCCTATCCTCCGAGGCAACGAGAACCGTATCAGCAGCAGTACTCCCCTACCGAAGGCTCTCAGGGCCACGCTAGTGACAAAGATGGTTACAGCAGCGGCGGTAGTTTTCCTCGAATGCACAGGACCCTGTCGACTGAGTCTGGCTTATTGCAGACCCAGATAAAACCCTGGAATGGAGTCAACAATGAGATGAGGAGTGTTCTTGCACGGAAGTCGGGGATTTCGGCAAAAGACTCTACACTTGTGTGACATAAAATGAGCTGAACTTCGGGCCAAAGGAAAGAATGATTAAAGGAGTGAGTGGTGCACGTGGGTGCTACATGTGAAATTCCTGTTTGGAGGCTGAACTCATTGGCTTGTACACTTTAAAACACGGGACTGAGTCTGAAAACAAACATGTTTTCACACATTGACATGCAGTATTGTTAACATGATGGAAAACATATTGCATCATATTAGGAATGAACTTGAATTAAATCTACAAGCCAATACCAGCCAATTTTCAATATGGCATGTTTATAGCTTTTATTTTAATAATGTAAATACTATATTCTGCTGTACCTAGTGGCTTTATGCCATTTATGTGTGAACAATATCCTGATGTGTTTTGTTATGTTTTCGAAATGATTTCTCACAAACTTTAAATAAATTTGAGAAAATAGAAATAAACTTAAGAAAAAATATCTTAAGTAAGGCATTGAAGTAATTCACAAAAGCTTGTTATCTTAAAAGATCAGTCAAATGCTCTTTGCACTCATTTCTCATTCAATCTGTCACATTTAGAGGAACTACTAACCTTGGACACCTCTGTCCACAGATCATGAGGAAGTGGATGGGGCATGAGGAGTGGAGACAAGGGGACTGGGAGATGGGGTCACACCATGTAATCTGCATGCAGGTGTCAATGGAGGGAAAATAATTATTTGAAAAAAAAAAATAGGTAAAAAAAAAGACAACAGGGAACAAAAAGCTGTCATAAACACAAATAAATTTAGACATGGATTAAATGAAAGTAACCCCAACCACAAGGTGAGACAGGTTAATCTAAATGGAGGATTTGAAACAGAAATCAAGAGAAAGGGAATGTTCAAGTAGAAATAAATAAAGCAGAAAGAGGTTTCAGGTACGGTGTCACTTAAAAGCTAAAATCATTACTTTTCTTTCATAAATGCTTCTGTGATGGGCAATAAAACTGAAACCCTATAATTCAACCACCTTTTGAACATTAACAGCATCTGTTAACAGCTGTTTATAGTTTGCAACAATTACATAAAACCTAGATGAGATGAGTTGGTAGTACACCTACAAACTTGAAGCAAGCCATTGAACTTACTACTCTTATGTTAATTTGACAAAAAATACTATTTATGGAACAATTAAAAAACAAAAAGACTAAGAAATAAACCAGAGGGTGCTCTATGATTGCAGACATAGTCTTATATATTATGTGCCCCTCCTCGCGCCCTTTACCATCAGCGTGCTTCAGTGAATATATTTATCACAGCCTCCTACCTGCGTCCTTGCGAGTTATTAATCTGTTCCTTCATGCTGATGGCTTGACGGAGGAGGCCGTCGATGTTTTTGAAATACAGACTGCTGTTTGTCATGCTCTTCACGGCACTGCAAAACCAGCACATCAATGCAAGTGTTAACGGGCAGGGCAGAGAGCAGATGGGGATTTGCTTACATGAATATTTTAAGAATGAATAATCTCACCTGCATGCATACTCTACCGTGTAAATGGCTCCTTGACTTTGTTCCTCCCAACTCTGCATGTCTGTCTGAGTGAAGAACAACAGATAATAAAACCAATTATAAAATGTAATACGTATAATGACTTTTGCAAGACTATGGAGTCATACGACAGCAAATTATATGTTTCACTAAAAAGGGTGAAATAGCACTCACATCAAGCAATGACAGTGTGCACCCTCAGTTTTAAGTATATGCTACAAATGACTCAGAGAACCTGAAATCAAGTAATTGTAAAGCCTGAATTAGAAAAAACTGAAAACTAAAGAGTGCCTTGTTATGTTTCAGTTTGAACATGTCCATAAGATGCTTATGTGTTACATAAGAAATAATAAGCTGTCAATGCTATTTCTGGGAATTTTAGCCCACCTAGAGCAGGGGTCTGCAACCTGCGGTACCGGAGCCACAAGTGGCTCTTTAGACCTTCCACAACGATCCTCAATAACATTAGCTAAAACTGATAAAGAACGAACTAGAGCAGGTTTTAGCAGTTACTTCATGGAATATTTCCATTCAGTTTTCACAACTTATTGACACTAAAAGTAATATTTTTAAATCTTTTTTTTTTTTTTGTCATTTATTTGGAATTTATGGGCCATTTTTTCTTTTACATAATTTTCCCACAACAATCTACATTCCTTAAAAACAAATGCATTGGTCAGCTTTTTGCTAGTCTTTTTTTTTTTTTTTTGAAAACCTAAAACTAGAAAGAATTGTGGCTTTTCAAAATTTCACAGCAAATTTCCTGTAGCAGAGTTTGCAAAAAAATAAAATAATAATAATAATAATTAATTATTATTTTTTTTATATATATATATATATATATATATATATATATATAGGGGGTGTGGGTTTTAGGGGTTATGGGCAAAAGTTGGTCTTTGGATTGTAAAGGTTGAGACCACCGACATAGGGTCTAAGAAGGGGAGACTAGACAGCTTTTATGTTTTAAAGGAATTACTTCAAACTGTTTGCTGTGTAAGGCCGCACAGCTATTTTGTATTCACTGTGCGCAACCAATAAAATAAGCAGCTCGAACAAGCTACGAGTAATAGCAAGCTAGTTGATACCAACTGAATACTAATCGCTGCGCAAATGTGTCCTGCCTGTGGCAATCTCAACATGTTGAGCAAAATGCTAAAACGCACAACAGATGTGCGTGCTTTTGCAAATCTTTTTCACCCCTTACATAAGGGGTGTCACATATTGTCCCACTGTGAACTAAAGGCAAATAAGTTATTTTTATAGCCGAAATTAATCTAACAAAGACCACACAATACTTAAACAAACAAAAACAAACAAACAACTGAAATCGATTGTGTCACCTGAACTCCTTTCTTCTCGTTTCCTTTACTTTATCGTTCGTATATTAAATGGGAGAAAAACCCCACGGAAGAGTTAAGGAGTGGGTTAATACACTATACTTAAATGTTATCATATTGAATGGAAGAGGCCGTTTATTTATTTTTTTAAAATCCTGTTTTAGGTTGTTGGGATATCATTAAGTCAAAATCCCTCTTCAAAATGAGTCACACCTCCATTTACTGGGTGAATACCTTGTGTTGCACCAGTTCTGGCAGCGACCTCCTGACGTGCTCCTGCAGTCTGTAGAGAGCCACTGAAGGCTCGTTAGCCAAGACGTACATGCTTTCCGTGAACTTGTCACTCACTGTAGCATCAAATAAACACAAACGGAGCATAAGTACTTGCCATGCGTCGGTAAAACAGCTGAAGAGGGATGATATCCCTCCACTGCCGGGTACATGTGCGAAGAGAACATAGCAATATAGCATTAGCTTAGCCGCTACACTGAGCAAAGAGCTGCCGGCGTAACTTCAACGTTACCATGCAACAATGAAGTAAGTTGTTTACAGATTTATTTGGTAATTGTTTACCTCGTCGAACTTTCAGTTGCATCTCCTGATCTTCCATAGCTGGGTTATTTAACGTCCAAAACGAGTAGCGTCACCTGATTCCTTCTTCCGTATTATTGTTGTTGTGTGCCACTGTAAAACATTCCGGGTAGAAATATAGATTGTGAAAACACGAAAAGCATTTTTTCCTTCAAGAAAGAGTACCAGATGCGATCATGCGTTGCACGGGCTCGTGATTCAAACGTGTTTTTTTAAATATAATTTGTTATAGTAATGGATTTACTAACTAGCTTATTAACTCAGCGATGTGAAATGGACTCACTTAAGAGACCAGCGAGATCAATTGTGTGACCTGAAATAATTTACTTTCAGTTTTTCCAAAAGGAAGTAAGCGCGACTGTGAGGCCATGGTGTGATGTGGTGAGTGGAAAATGTTACTCGCTTCATAGACTTGACTACACTGGTAAACACTCTTTGGTGGCTGGACTATCTATTGTTAACATTGCAGTTATTATGGAGACCAGAGGTGATGAAGAGGTAGCAGATGGCCAACACATCCAGCCATTCAACGCTAATGACTGTTCCTCCGATGCAAGACAGAAGTCGTCCAGTGGTATTGTCTTATTTCCATACACCTGTCCAGTCTGTGGTCACTAACCTGTCGTTATGACAGCTCTATACCACACATGAAGTTTATAGTCTTGGAATAATTAGACAGTAAATATCTTTATTCCACTGACATGGCTGTTTCTCTGGACTTAATTGGTAAATTCAGAAAACATGGATGTGGATGAAGATGATTTATTCAAACACTCCACCACTCTCACCAACAAGCAGCGTGGGAATGAGGTTACAGTGAGGCCAGCAACATTAGATTGTGAGTAGCCTTCAGGCAAAGAAGCGTTGGTGTTATGACAAGCATCTTCATCATTTTAAACTCGGAACATTTGAAGTAATGGTCTTTTAACCCCAACAGCTCTGTCCATACACCAGCTAGCAGCTCAGGGTGAGGTGTCACAAGTGGCTGCACACCTAAGTAAAGGTGAGAACTACAGCATGAGCTTTCTAAACATACATGAAGCAATTTGTAAAATTCCCACAGATAGACCGCGTCCTGTTTTTCTTGCAGACAGTTCGCTGCTCAGCAGTCAGGATGAACGTGGCTTTACGCCTCTCATGTGGGCAGCAGCATTTGGAGAGAAAGCAGTGGTGGACTTTCTTCTGGAGAAGGTTAGAATGGAGACGTTTATGCCATGAAGAGAAAGTGTGCAATCTGACTGAAGTTCAGTTTTTTTTTTTTTTTTTTACAGGGTGCAGACCCCAAAACAATTGCAAGAGAGCGAGAGAGTGCTCTGACACTGGCCAGCTCTGGGGGTTATGTGGACATTGTTGAGTCTCTTCTCAGACATGGGGTCGACATTAACACCTATGACTGGGTAGTTATGCCTTTATGAGGAATTTTCATTAAATTGTTAAGCTTTATTAGCAGAACATCTATTATATGAATTTGGCACAATAAGTATGGACATTTGTGCTTGTTAAATTATTTATCCCCCTTAATAATACCAGCTGGGGGTGTATTATACATTGCTAATTAGTCTGATTAGTCACCTTTTTGACAAGGTATAACTTGTAAAGACTGTGCATTTGTGGAATGAGCAACACAGCTAAATGTGTGGGTAGTGCCCCCCAAAAATATGCCAAAATCCCTACAATATTCTCCTGTATGATGGATAATACAACACTAATAGGTATTGTTAAAGGGGAAAAATAATCTACCAAACCCAAATTCACTTAATTTATTTACTCAGTTTTTGTAAGACTATTTGAGTAATCTGTATTTTTAAAAACAAAATAAAAACGGTGTGTTTTTATTCTTAGAATGGGGGGACTCCTCTTCTTTATGCTGTACGTGGGAATCATGTCAAATGTGTAGAGGCTCTACTGGGTAAGCTGAATATTTACAAGTTAGAGAGTGAATTTGGGGAATTTTTATTTAAATGCTTGCTTTTCCATTGTGGTGCTTTCTTTCAGCAAAAGGAGCAGATATGACCATCGAGTCAGACTCTGGGTACAGTCCAATGGCCTTAGCTGTCGCCCTGGGACACAAAAAAAGTATGTATTAAATTCCACCACCTGATTGGTCAAATTTATCAGTGGCCATGAGTTGCAAGTGAAAATTGACTATTGCAAATAAACAAACTTTGTGCAGTCAGAATGTTTCAGTAAGAGGTGCAAAGTCAAACTCAGATTTCTGTACTAGACGACGTACCGTAGCAAAGCTATCTCTAGCATAGTCAGACTTCCACCATGTGTTCCTGCGTGGAACGAGGCTCTTTTCCTTATCGGCATTTTGTCATTCTCAGTCAAAGAGCTTTAATGTTGATCTCTTCTGTTAGCAGAACATTATCCAAGAAAGACTGGAGCTTATTTGCAAAAGATGTGCAAACGTGATCAGTGCCTTTTAGGGCCTGCCTTTCAATTAACGCTCTCCTCATCATCATTTGGTTTAATGTGTGGCCTGTGGTATGAGCTGAAACCACCACTCAAGGTTAATCAAGTCAGCCTTATGTTACTGAACTGTCTTGCAAATTGTTGCATCAACATCTGCAGATTTACTCTCAGCTTTCTTCTAAATGCCAAATCTTGAAAGCACCCTGTGTCATTTAATTAATGTTATATCTTATCAAGATATTCAGATTAAAATATATGTTTTTGCAATATGTTCAGAGAGTAGAATGAACGTTTTCATTTGTTTCTCCAGTTCAGAAAGTGTTGGAGGACCATATCCTGAAACTCTACAAGCCACCGACATGACCTGATGGAGCAGATGTGAAATACATAAACGATTGTGTGAGATGGCGAAGATATCCATCACACCAAAAAGTCATCAACATTTGTAGAGGCAGTAACATAGTAAACAGGATTTGTTCATTTATTAACTGTGTCATTCACATGAATGCATTATTTTTAATGCTTTACAATGTAAAACTTAGAACAGGGACTAAAATGTGACAGTTGTGCTGCAAAATTGTTTTTGACTTAGAAAAAGCAAAACAAAAATGCCAGTGACCAGGATTTAATAAAAATGTATTTTTTTTTAATGGAATGGTGATTAAATCAAAGGCACCATACAGGATAAAAAGCCAACTACAACACTTTATGATCAAAGAAAATCCATAAAACTTGTCAGAATTCACAAAACAAACCATGGTGTGTTTTCCTGCTGCAGAGTGAGGTTGCCTGACATCCTTGAATGCATTTATACCAAAAAGGCCACATTCACGACTGTTCACAAGGTGGTGGAGCAGATGACATGTTTCCCAAGTGCCACCACACCATCCTGCACTTCACCCAGGGGTCACTTCCTCTCTCGTGAGAGAATGAAAAAAGAAATTGGTCATGAGGCTTTTTCCCCCAGGACATCCAAGGAGTAAATAATTATTCTCCCAAAAAAGTCAGCACTATTCTCAAACATTATTTTTACTTTGTCCACAGCAGGGGCCTCCTGTATGGGAAAGCTGTGGGTGTGGAGTTAAGAACAAGATACGGATTGTAAGAATGAAAAGCAGGTCCAGCAAAATATTGTCAGATCCTTATTATGAGCCATCTAGGAAGGCAACAGGAAGTCCACTGTGTTCTCTGAGTGGCATGTTAATTTTCTGTTAAATCCCTGGTGGATTGAATATTTTGTATCAAAACAACTACATTTTGTATTGGATCGGCTGTTTAAACTCGCAATATAAACATATACAATATAAACAATTTGCCATCTACAAAGTAAATGATAAATAATGATGTGATAAGTAAAATATTTGGTTGATTATTATATTAATTTACTCCCCAATTTACCATTCTATAAAAAATGAAGCCATTACAGGATTGGTCCAATTTGTGTAAGCAGCTCATTAATAAAGCATCCAAATGGAAAAAAATGAAGGATATCTGAAGTGAATTGTTGTCTTCTGGGTAAAAGTTGCTAAGCGTCGTGAAGTCTCCTTCTTCAAGGCAACCTGCAAATACAAGTGGAAAAATACATTGCATCATTTTGTCACATCTCAAAGGAAAACATTGTGTTAGATCTTTAAAGTTTTACCTTCTAATCTGCAGGTTTTGGCTGAGAAGCCCCCCTGAAATTGGACCTTTACCTCCAGCACCCTTACAGACTTGGGGAACCCCAGCGACACCCATTGACATTCACCCTGAAAAAGATGAGACATGCAGTATCATTTGGCTAAAAACAAAAGCCTCATTAATTTATCTATCGACTGAAAAATGGCACGTAATTTGAGAGTATCTTTCTTTATTTTTTCTTTTTTGGGGGTAAAAATTTTCAAAAGAAAATGTAAAAGAAAAAGATAGTTTTATATTCACAAAGTTGATAATGTTGCTACTTGTCTTACATTACATTGGTTCTTTAAAGTTTTTATATAGTAAAATGATTTAAAAAAAAAATCTTATAAAAATAATTAAGTCTAAAAAAAAAAGTGTAACAAGCAGTATTTTTTTTTCCCACAGCTTTTGGACATATAGCATCAAAAGCAGAGGTGTAATAAACTAACCTGTAAAACATGGTGGTTCCCCTTAGAGACAACCATCATTTATTCTCTTACTGCGCCTTTCTTATGATAGCATGTCAAAATATTTGATGACAAAGGTTTGTTACTCAGTGATAGCCATCATGAACTGTGCTGATGATGCATGATAGTTTGCCACAATACAAAGATAAAAAGGTTGTATACCACCTCATAACTTTGTGGCTGGTGGTCAAACTGATTTAGAAACACAACTGACAACAGATTAATATCTCTATATTTGGGTGAAGGATAAGCCAATACTGCATTGGTACAGTTTATTATTGTATTGAGTCTTATTAGTGAAAGATAAATGCAGCTAGAATGATGTGATGATGGTGTTAATGCTATTTTAGTATGTAGTCTGCAGCGACACAGTTGTTTTCTTTCTTTCTTGTTTGTTTGTTTGTTTTACCTGGTCTGAATTCCAGCACGTCTCTTCATTACAGTCGAACATGTACTTCTTTCCATACTGTTTCACATCTCGGTTTAACACTGAACTCACCCTAAAAATGGATTTAAAAGATGACAGGTACTATCAATTTCAGCACAATATTGACAAACTGGTGGACCAATGAGAGACAGTGACTCCATTAAATATGACTGTAGGTTCATTCCGCTCAATCAAATCAACTGATTTTACCTGCTTTGTGTTTCGCCGCATATCAACGAGGAAGCCATATCAAAAATGTTTAAATCACAATTTGCCGTCAAGTGTTGCAGCCACGCGGTGTTGTTTTACGACACTGACGTCAAAGCCTGGCTTTATTTATTCTCGCCACTAGATGGAAATCACGTCCCGTAGAAATATTCAGTGGCGGTCTTATGGGGCTCATAGACTGGAGTGTCCAAAATTCTTTAAACTGGAGGGTCAAAAAATGACTTAGGGTCAAAACTAAAAGTTCATGTTGCAGTGCATGAAATTCAAAATGCTTAGCCCATAGTATAATCGACCAAAAAAATGCAAAGAATTGCGGAAATGAATAACACTATTCTTTATTGTGTTCGTTATCTATTTTCCACATTATTGTATGAAGTTTTATTTTGGCCAGCATCTTCTCACTTTCTCTGATCATGAGCTTCCAGGGCTAATAGAAGAAGCGCTACCCTACCCACAATGTAGCCTAATACAATGTTAATACAGTATGAGGTCAGGATGCAAAATGCAACAATGAATAAATATCAAAAGAACTTTTAACACTGCTGGGAAAATTGGAATTTAAAAAAATTACAATGGGCAGCGGCCGAGAGTAATTGCTTTGGCCTGCGGGGTCCAAATTGGACAGGCCTGCTTTAGAGTATGAAACATTAAAGTTTGTATGGCATTCTCTCGTCAGTGAAGTGCTGCACTCCCATGTTTGTCCTTTCAACTTCCAGAGTTTTGTTCATGCAAGATTTTAAGGTCAGTGAGATAAGAATTGATTAGGAGGAGAGGACCACTGTCAGTAAAGGCAAATCGATCCGCTAACTGATTTCAACCTTCAAATGCAAGCCAGTTCAACATAGGAGATGCCTTCAGAGATGTCCCATGTGTGTTAAGATAATTGTTCCAAAAATTATTCTGGTTTACAGAAGATTGGATAATCCCATAAAAGGAACCAATATCAGTCGGAAGTTTTACTGTTTTCCCTCTCCTATATATCTATTTTATAACCTGGGAAGCAATAACACAAAGTGTGTGTTGTTGTGTATGTGTGTGAGGGAGAGAGCCAATGGTTCATTGCAGATGGAGAAGCCCTGCTGAGGTTTTGTCACGGTGCCCCTTCAGTGCAGATAATCAATAGGTCTAAAATACAAAACCTGATGAAACCCATTCTCCGTGAAAATTGCACAAGGGGGTTGGGGAGAGTGACTGTATTATATGATTTGGATACAGCCCCACCCCCACTCAAAAATCTCTCATGCAAACACACATACACACACTTACCTTCTCCACAGCCGGGGTCACATTACACTGCTTGTTTATGTTGCAGCCTCTGCAGTGATTTGTCGAGTATTAGAGACTGGATATGATTAGCAGATTAAATCAGCAGTAATGTCTTTAATGTCTCATACATAACCAATCACTATTAGTTACAGCACTCTGCCCCTTTGGGGGGTGGACACGGACCTCTAAAGGTCTCCTGTGGTGTTTTGAATCAGGATGCTGGCAGTGTTTCTTTTGAGTCCTAAAGAGTTGTGGCCTTTATGGATCGAGTTTGTTCTCGTGTATCTATGGATGCTCAATCAAATTCAGATCTCGGGGGTTTAGCAGGTGTGCCAAGGCTTTTGTCTTTTTAGTGTTTCTCAAGCTTTTTCTGAGTAATTTTTGAATGTGCTTGAGAGCTTTTGAGTAAAATTTCATTCCAATATGCTGAAATGTAACGTTGGACCATCCAACTCCATGCATGTCAGAATTGCACAGCATATATGAAGAGTTCATTTGCAAAACAGTTAACCACTATTTAGAAAAAACGGAGTCAACTGCTTTTTGTCGCTGTCGGGTACAAACCTCCTATCTCTATTTAACATCATTAAAACCCATTACTTCATGTGAGTGTGATTTGGTGAAAATATTCAAAAAGTATATTTTTTCTGAGGCCATACCCACTGACCCATAACCCTGCCACCACAACTAGCTGGGTAATAAAACCACAGATGACAACCAGACTTAAAACTTTTTCCTGTCAAGGGACCCCACTGGTGTTTGGGTGTACTGTGTGCTTGTTCAGTAGCAATGGCTATGTGGATGTCAAAGTAACATCCTCAAGAATGTCACAAACAGAGGTTTCCCAACGCTGCAAAGCAACAAAATGATCAATGTTACCCACTTCAGTGATCAGTAGTTTTAATGTTCCACCTCATTGGCAAATACCTTTGGAGGTTTGTAAAGTTTTTAATCAGAATTGCTGCCTTAACAGTCGCTTTGCCAGGTGCTCATTTATTTGTGTGACAAAACTAATTTTCTGGATTGGAGCCATTTTGGATGCCCACCTGGCCCACAGTCCCATGGGAGTCTCTTATTGGTGAATGATGAGCTGTCGCCCAGACTTGTAAAATGGTGCCCATGTGGGCTGCTAATGATGCCAAGGTGGGCCTCTAGTTGGCAATTAATCCTAAGAACCCATGTGCTCTTTTTTTTGTCCGTTACAAGAATAGTTGGAGATTGGGAAACTGCCAGGTAACAAGTCAGGTCTCTAGGATGTCAGTGTGTGCTCAGTATATAACCAATAATGAACCTAAGGGATACTTGTAAGTAGCTATGTGTGTGTGTAGGTGTTTAACCTTTGTGCTTTAACAGGCTAGCTGCTTTCCCCATCTTTTTATATGTTTAAATGATCAATAAGTTATTAGGGTGCAGGTTGTATTTATAGTTACCAAACAGTTTTGTGCGAGTCTCATTGTCTAATGAACAGCAAGACTGATAAAGGTTGAATTTGGAATATGAACGGAACAGAGACATGTCTAGGGTGTTGTTGCAACCGCAGAATAACGACTCCAGCCATTTGGTTGCCAGGCTCGCTGCCAATACGGCAAGTGACCAGCAGCCTGCACCATATCCAACAAGTAATGCAGAGGAGTTTATAACTAACAGCTAACATTAGCCACATTAGCACACAAGTTAGCTTACCGATCCAGGAAGAAAGACGTCATTTCCACGCCTTGATGCCACGGAAAACGTTTATGTGGGTCCATCTAGTGTAGTCTTCACATAAATCACTCCAGTTTCTGCTCTTCTCAGTTCACTCCTCTTCTGAGATGGATAACAATATCTCCGGGGCTCGGAAGCAGCTACTTGACTCCACTGTTTCCCCCTGTGCCAGCCTAACTGTGCCGGACATACTATTGCCACACAGAAATTGTATTTGGCAACCCGTAATGGCGGCCTGTATTGGCTTGTAGATGTAAACATAACGCCATTGTCAAACCCGTTAAATTTATTTTATATTTATTTTCAGACTAAATGTAATTTTTAAAGGAAAAGCTGTACTTTCATTCTGTAGCCCCTTCAAAACAACTCGTTGAGGTTTTTATTTATTTATTTATTTTTTGATAGCTTTTAATAAAAATGTTTCATATTCAACCTTTAACATTTCCCAAAATGCCAAGCTGTTCCCTCAAGACTCTGGTAGGATAAAAAGGTAGGTTTGTTTCTTCTGACTATTTTTTTTAGTCTGGCTTTAGTTTTTTTTTTTTTTTTTTTTGTTAAATATATTTAATCAGTTTGTCCAGTAATGAAAGACAGGAGGCAAGGAGCTGGCTTAAGTTCAGGAAGTAGTCGAATTGTGCAGAAAGCCCATTGTGCAGTTAATATATCAGTTTATATTTTTTGTGGGGTGTGCCATGATTTGCACACGCTTTTATACACGCAAACCTTGATAGATCCGGCCTTAAATATTAAGTAAGAAGTGAAAGATGGAAGTTGAAACAAACATTTCCTTTTAGCTGTTGGAAATTGTAAACATCAAAGCTGCGTTGTCTATCTACCATTGACACAAGATTTTCTTTGTTGCCTGCAGATGACCCTACTGTCTCAATGCTGATTTACCGCTGTTTTTACATGTTTTTTATTTCTTTGGGTTTTTACTTCCTTCCTTGAATATCAATACGTACGGTGACCTGTATTATGTATTGTATTGTAATGTATTACCATTATGTGTTTGCCAGCTACCAGCACAGAGTTGGACTTGGTTAAATTAAATTTGAGACCATGACTCATAGAAGTCACAACCCAGTGCCATCTGATTGACTGTATGGAAGACTGTATGGAGGTAAACAGGATGGCACACCAACAATAAAACAGTCACCACAGTCTATTACAGACTTTATGTGCTGTGTGCACTTGTGCAGATTGTCTTAATGAGTTGGGTGACTAATGCTTGTGTTGCTGTCCTCTGAGGAACTCAGCATTTGCGCTGGGGCAGAAGCACATGCAGCTCTCCTCTTCTAATATAGATAAAAAACTGACTTTCCACCTAGAAAGTTTGGGGAAACTGTTGGTGCGACATCTAAAGGTTTATTACAAAGAGGCTGACTTAAATATAACCAGAATTCCTCTGCATTTATGCAGACTTTGTCACCTTGGAGCTTACTTGCTGATAATAACTGTAGTTAGGAATTAAATAAACTCAATTGCCTTAAACCTTCAGACGGCATCCTTTGTAAACTGTTGGAAATTAAAATGACATGATGCCGCTTAGTGGTCGTAAATCATTTAGTAAAGGAAGCCAACATTTGGCATTCTTTGGGGCCCGACTAATTTTAATAAAGCAGGAAATGGGTAGAAACGTGAAGCACATCTGTCGACTGATGCAGCAATTAACAGGATCTTGAGTTAGCATGCTGTTGTCTGGCAGGGTTCCTCGCTCATCTCCACACTGAAATCCTTTGCTCCAATTACAGCAGGGTTCTCTAATTAAGTCATTAAAAAGTCAAGCATTTTCTCAATATGTTCTGCTGCTTTTATTACAAAGAGCAATCACTTGTGATGTAGATTCAACGTGGAAGCATTCCTTATCCGACCATGTATTTGAACAGTGAATGAGATCACTTTCCAAGTGGACAAGAGCAAAAAAAGAGCATAGTGTAGCATAACAAAATGTTGTTAGATAAGAAGAAATGCAAAAAGACAGTGAAGAAATGCTTCACATAAATACTGAAGGATGGAATGAAACTGGGGGAGACATTAGGAAGCCCACAGGGGAAAGATTTAATGGTTTCAGGTGTTATTTGTAGAGGAACACCAACTACAATTGTCTTAGGCATTTCAGATGTTTTTCTTTATTTACTCATTAATTTGACCAGCAAACTCTAGTTTTGTTTAGTTGCTATTTTTCCCATCTCAGAAGAAATTAAGCTTACACAACTATTTGTTCTGAATAAAACGTAGCCCTCCAAAATAGAGCCATGCTTAATTATTTTCTCTCACCCAAGCAAATGTAGATCAGGTTGCAGAACAGGAACATTTTTACAAAAGAAAAACTCAACTCAAGACAAACTGCAGCAGATCTCACTTAAGAGGCAGAAGGCACAGCTCTTTTTGTGTTGCACAGAGATCAATGTTGTAGCTTGTACTGGTGTAATGATAAATTTTGACAAAATTCACAGTCCAATGGTACAAATCATCAATGTTGATCTTCAGGGTCTCTAAATCTTCCCTTCTCTCACCTTCATGATGCAGGCTGCAGCCGTTTTATGGGCAGGGTTTGAACCCCAGACTTCCAGGTAATAGCTGTGCGCTGACCGTTCAGCTAAAGGGACATCTGTGTGGAAAAGCAGCCATGGCACATGATCAATTGGAGGCATAGTGATAAGGCCACCAACTGTCACACTTGCCATATTACTGTTATAACAATCTGTGAACATGAATCTAATCACAACATTTAGTTTTTTTTCTTGCTGTATGACAGCTATATTTGACAGGATGCGTCGTAGCATCTCTTTACCCTGACCAAATGTTTGTTATATAATGTATGCATCCTTCTCTGGCAAGTCAGTGTGGCATCTAGCATGATTTAGCTGATGAACATCACCAGAGAATGGTGACAATCATCATTTAAAAAGAAAAATAAAAAAATCAAAGTCTTTCAGCAAGAAACAAAGTACACCTTGGACAGGTTATTATAAAATGGCTAAAACAGACTCTTTGGACCGGATCTTGTTTGTGTGTATAAAAACGTGAACTATCTCACTGCACACACAAATAAATGTACAAACTGATCTATTAACAGCGTGCTAAAAGGGTTTGGTCTTTAAAACGTGCTAAATAGCACCTCTTATCCATTTAGTACTTTTTCTGCAATGAATATGCAGTATGGGGCGTTAACACGCAAAAGTGCGTGGAATGGGAGGAGAAAGTGTAAATATATTCATTTAGCACTTGCAAGGCGATTTATCAACCGCAAGACGCGTTGCCTTGCTGTTTTTTTTGCGTCTATTGTGGTACGTCTGAAAAGCAGGTGCAAACTTGCAGCTTTGTGCATAAAAAGCTGCAACTTCTGAATGGGACAATCCGGGGCACGCACAAATCTGGTTCAAAATCATTTTTCATGAGCAGTGAGGGCAGCGTTTTTAATTCTCATTGTTAATTCAATTAAAATCAATACAGCAAACCACTATTTAACACAGGTGTAAAATATTCTGGATAAATGAAAGTTTGCAGCCGCTGTGGAGTTTAATGAGAACTAAAGCTGCATTAATCGTGCCTTTTTATTTCCCCTTTTTGCCAATGTCACGTTTTAACTTGGATTTTAGCACCCGGACAGGACCACAGGATCACCTGGCAGCGCGAGCCTCTGAAGCCGTTGGGATTGTGCCAAAGTAATAGACACCATGTCGAAGCTGCAGACACTTTCATTTGTTCAGCAACTCCTGATCCATGTCCTCATAAATTGGCCACTTCTGAGGCTCAGCACAGATATTTTGTGTATTATTTTTTATATTTATCATACTTATTTTAAATCATTTTAGTTTATTCCGTCCTCCTAATATCTCCATCCTCATCTGGCGCTATATTTCCTTTTGCGCTGTTGTCTCTCGCAATTCGCTACGCAAAACCCAATTTATATATGAGCGTTTCCAATACGTTTGCACTCGCTGTCATTTGCGTCTTCATTCTTGGTAAATCACTGCAAACCGTGGTTCAGCCCCTCGCTCAAAATTCCAGATTGCGTGGGCAAATTACTACACGCAAATTCGGATCTTGATAAATCCGGTCCTTCGTCAGTTAAGAATTACCAGTTAGCTTAGCATGCATGTTTATAAACTGAGTGAGAAAACTGGACCACAAGAGGAAACACACACATACATACACACACATGGACACGGAAAATATGCAAATTCATACATAGGCCTCAACTAAGATTTTGGCCTGGAGCCTTCTTTCTGTGAGGTGATGGTGCTGTTACATGACTATGCATCCCACAGCACTGAATAGATAAATAAAATTAATAATATGAAACAAAAACATTAACAATCAAACTGTCCTTGTAAAAAAATATAATAAAAAAGTAAGAGAGAGTTACGAGAGGAAAGTAACTTAATCCACATTAGAATATATCATGCCATTAAATTTAATAGTTCGAAGACCTAAGAAGCTCTGATTAAGCTGAAAATAATTTACTCTGTCTATACTTTAAAGTTATAAACCACTAGTTTTAAGCAATGATTTTATATCTTTAGAATTAAGCATATACAGTAGGCCCAAAGTTATTACCTCAAGTACCATTTGTATTATATCAACTGCACCCATAATATGAACTCTCTTATTTATCTCCAAATATGAATGGGATTCACACAAAAGGTGGAATTCTGTGTAAACATGTGTTAAACAGGCTGATGGTTGATCATCAGTATCTGTGAAACATTCGTAGCAATCAGAAGAGGTTTGTTAAGAAAAAATGTCGATGTAAAAGAATGACACATCTGTAGAGAAAGGAAAAAAAAGTTTATTTTTTCACAAAATTTTTAAAAAAAGAAAAAGGAGGGGAAAGATTTCAATATAGGGGGGAGAGAGAAGGGGGGGAGGGGACGGCGGGCGGGGAACGGGGGAAAAAAAAAAATCGAGAACAGGGGGAAGAGGAATACATAGGGGGTCTTAACTACGGGGCTTCCGGGCCCTCCCCCCCGCGCCCGTCCCCCCCCCCCCCCTCACCTCCCCCCAGCTCTTTCTCCCCCTTTCCCCCCCCGCCCCCCCCCCCCCCCCCAAGGGGGGGGGGGGGGGCGCGCAATATTACAAAACACAAAACAAAAAAAAAAAAAAAAAAAAAAAAGCCCTTCACCACGACATTCTGGACATTATCAATACAAGTCTTTTTTTCTTTTGTCACAATATATATATGTCTCCATAAACGCAGTTTTATTTGATTCTGAATGGACAGAAGCTGAGTTCTGGCAACAGGTCGATGGGATTGTGATGTGTGTTTTCTGAATGTTTGCTGTGGTTTTTTGCCAGTTGAGCATTGGACATTTATCCTGTCACAGCTTTAAAGTGACGAGAAAAGCACTGATAACTTGGAGCATAATGATACCCCAAGCCTGCTTATGTCATGTCCAAGACCTGACACAGTTTGTTTGCAGAATAATAGAAAAATAGCAACAAAATACAAGCAAAGTTAAACCATAAATTTCAGGTATCAATTTAAATAACACACATGCTGCCAGTTTGTTGCTTTTCCTTTGTTTTTAAATGGGTATCTAAGGTAATGTTTTAATGATTAAAAAAAAAAAACAAAACTTTTAAATAAAAATGTACTGCATGTTGTTTTATTTTTCTTTTCTTGCTGTAAAGCATCTTTGTGTGTCTTGAAAAGCACTTTATAAATAGATATATTATTATTATTGTTACATTGTTTAGCTGAATGGATCATCTCAGATTAGCAGTGTTTCCCTCTGGATCTCCAACCCCAACAGTGTGCAGTGATGGCTGGGATTCATGAGATGTGCCTTCTCTTACTTCATGCCCTAGCAGTCAGAATCCCCGCTTACTCGTGATGTGGTTTGAGGCCCACAGGACATGCCTCGTTCACTCCTTCTCCGTTTGCAATTCCACAACCGCAACCACACGCCTGGCCTGTGATATCTGAGCAAAGACACAGGCCTATAGTAATGACTGATGCGCCAGCAGACCTCACATGAGACCGCAGTGTGAAGAGACACCCGAGCGTATCATTTCATGGTGAGGTCACAGGGATTTGTCCTGAGGAATAGCAGGGGATTTCATGGTTCATGGAACCTCTCTTGAATGCACAGGTTCAGGTTATAGTGTGAGAATAGAACACCAGTAAAGGAATTACTTGGATTGGAGAGGCTGTGACATTTTGTTGTTTTTTTCGAAGGTGTTTGCGGATTTTGCAATTACACACCAGCTACATTGCAATGACATTTAAGACTGCAGCAGTGGTGTTTGTTTTATATTCTCTGAAGTCAAACACATAGCTGTTTCGCTTTACTGCAGCTCTAGCTGTCTAGACACGGAGGAGAGCTTATCCTCATAGTCATTATTCCAGTGGGCGAGACTGGCACAGAATAGAATAGAATAGAATAGAATAGAATAGAATAGAATAGAATAGAATAGAACAGAATAGAATAGAATAGAATAGAATAGAATAGCCCGCGACCCTGAACTGGATAAGCGGTACAGAAAATGACTGACTGACTAAGAATAGAATAGAATAGAATATAGTAGTAGTAGTGGTATTAATTTATTTGGTCAAGCACATAAGGAAATAACATTTACAATCAACTAAATTATGTCCATTAAACAACATACGAATTGACTGTTTATTCTTTATCTTATTTGGGGTTGTGAGGAAGCCAGAACCTACGCCAGCTACCACCAGTTAATACGTAGGATGCACACCAGGCTGTTCGCCAGTCTTGCCATAAGGGAAATTAATTTTTTGCAGTTAAATATCAATAGACTGATGATTTAAGAAAATAGAAAATGAAAAAAGTGATGAAAAATTAAATAGTTGTTGTAGAAAGTAATTTTCTAAGGTTATTGGAGTGGGAAAGAATTTCCTTCTATACTATCACTGGATTTGAAGAAGCCTCTGGTTGAAGACTGTTGTTTGATAATTGTGCTGTGTCGCCCAGAGGGCATGCAGTGTTCTGTTTTGATGCTTTTGTGACTTTTTTTTCATAATCACACCAGGAACACCAGGGTTGTCCCCAGCATTAAACTTACTCTCATTACCTGTTTGTTTTCTTTTAGCCACTATGCACATTTACATGAGGCCAGAAAAAAAAAAAAAAAAAATTGTACCAGCATGATGAAGAGTAAACTTTTGGAGCCAGATGTAAGCTGTTTGTCTCGCCAAGAAATGGGCTAACACACCCAGATAATGCAGTTTGAATAACTTCCTCCTGTTTATGCTCAGCAAGATTCAAACGGGACAAGGCCCTCCACAGAAGTGACATAACTTATTGAAGCAAGCCTTAAAGGTAACTGTATCATGCTTTTCAAATGTTCCAAAAGTCAACTACAGGGACATATATGCTAAATATGTTCCTCTTACCACTATAGACAACTAATCTGGTGTTAAATATATTTTTTATGCATCTAACTTCCAACACAGAAGTAAAATGGCTGACAACACTGAACCACAGAAGCTCTCGACATGTGGGTACGCCCATTTCATCGCCCCGAAACAGTCACAGATTCTGAAGGGTCATGGATTTAGATTTTGGGGTATGTGGATTGCCTAGTGGTTAATGCCAGGGGCTTTTGTCTGGAAAATCCGGGTTCATGTTCCCGACACAGCACCTAGGGAATGGTCCTTAACCCCCACCAACTGCTCCCCAGGCGCTGTAAATGGCAGCCCACTGCTCTCTGGTGGGTTAAAAGCAGAGCTGAATTCACCAATTGGGATTAATAAAGTAAGAAATATTTATAAAATCACATATATACAGTTATACCAAATCAAGGTAGGTATACTGTAATCGTAGCTGCACTCAACTGGGATTTATTTAAAACAAGTTGTTGCAAACATTGAAGGATCGAAGTTTTCTCAAGCAGCAGACACTGCTCTGTCTTTTAAAAATATATTTTTAAAATCTTATTTACTTTCCTAGAGTAGCATTTTCTGTTAAAGGAGTCATCACCCAGAAATCCCACTTTTTCACATTAAAACGTGTATTGGAACAGGACCTCAGTTATAACGTGCCAGAAACTCCGGAAAGTGAAAGTAACTTTGTCTTTGAGTGCGGGCGCTCTCTTCTCACCAGAATCGGCCACAAGCACGCGCTCTCCTCAGTACACGAATTGGATTTCTTTCTCCGAATGACATGAACGAGAGAGGCTGCTAGCCGCTAAGCTAGCCTCTTCAGCGCCACCTAAAAGCAGCTGATTACCTGCCACGGAGGAGTTATGACCAGCTGTTATGACTTGAACTAGAGAGGCTGCGAGCGAGCTGCTAAGCTAGCGTCTTTAGCACCACCTGAAGGCAGCTGATTACCTGCCACAGAGTAGACCGTGGCAGGTAACTCCAACGAGGAGGAGGAGGGGGGAGATAGCCTTGCTGAGTTGCCACGGCAGAAATTCAGCAGTTTTCAATGGTCTAACAGGAGGGACAGCACTACCAGGCACCAGTGGATTATACTTATCAGTGAGGATGTGCAGTCGGTAAGTGTTGCTGCTTGTGTAACTTATTATCTTTTGTGTCAGACACCAGTAAACGGTGGTTGACGAATGGACAAGCTGCTAATGTAGCTACAAAAGCTAACACTCTTTGGTTAACTTCACGTCACACGTCCGCTCCTTACATTCATCAGAGTCCAGCCCTTTTACTCTGCGGATCCTCTCCATCAACCGTGCCGTTACATTTTTATCACGTTTTTCTCTGTTGGGACATAATTTCCTTCACTTGGTCTGTCCTGGTAAAACTTTGTTTTGTCTTTGACGTTTGCCTCGTGAACGCGCTTACAGACAGGTCTAACTCTCGTGCGTATTCTCGCGACAAACAAAAGTTGGGGATAAAAAGAGGTTAAAATGAGCTCATTAAATTTCCGTCCCACCCAACTATAATAAAAAATTCATTTGAAGATAATTTAAGAAGGATTGTGTATGTAAAACACTAGGTTATGACACCTTTAAATCTTTTATCTAGATAAATCTAATATTTGGAGTTCTCCATAATGTCTCTCTCTTCACCCAGCATGTAAATACTACCCAGCTTCACCCTGGTCCTTCTAAAATAAACATGTTCTTTGTCTTGTACATGGACAGCTTAACCTCTCATTGACTTCATCTCTCTGTATCACTTTATTCAAAGCAACATACCTTGTGAATGTGAGGAACCACTCGGCAGACTTTTCTCATCCCCTTTCTCTCAATGTATGAGGAGGCAATTGACTCCTCAGGATCAAAGATCCCTCTGCACTATTTATTGTTATTTTCCAGTCAAGCTGGCTCATCGAAGCCTGGTATATGGGAGTGGTATTTAACATAGTTGTTGCTGCCAGATAAAACAGAAAAACTTCTTGCAGAGATTCTTTATTTACTTACTGAATGTGACAGCAATGTAGTAACATTATAACCCAGGTTTACACATCTTTAGTGATAAACTACAAGAATATACAGTATTTGCCTTTGCAAATACAGCTCATGTAACTGGTAAGAAACAAATAGACTCAAAGTCACAGCATCACAAAAAGAAGATAAACACTACTTCAAGCTACTGCCAGTCAGTTTTCAGCCTACTTCATGGCAGGGAGAACAAGTGTCAAGTTGTTGGGGTTATACTGCCACAATTAAAAAAGAAAGCTTTTACATATTAATGCAAAAGACCTATTATTCATCAACAAAACTGAGCTGTAGTCTTTGCCAAATTCATCATGGAGTCTTTACTATTTAATAGCTGTTTAATATGGTTGGGTTCATACATGAATAATTTGATTGAGAGTGGAATGAGATGAGTTCTGTTTTACTTTTTTAATTTATTTTTTCCAAGCATGTGGTAGATATTCATATATAAAGTAGATGATGATGTAAGAGACAGCCGAGTGAGTGATGGGGGTACAAAAGGACTCAAACAGAGGGAAAATTAGCCTGCCCTCTTGAGGTCATGTCTTATCATCGGAGTACGTGCCACAGAGTGAGGTCGGCCACATGAGCTGGAAAAAAACTGCTCAGACAGCTGTGACTGCACACTTCAGCGACAGGGCTACCTAGTTTAACCTTGGCAAACTGTTTACACAACAATTAAAGAAGACAGCACCTCCAATTAGGAGCTCTCGCTCTCATTATGGCCTGTTGTTTCTTTGTGGATGCAGTAGACAGCAAGACCTGCTCAGTGTTGTAGAGTGTGGAGGGGGTTGATGGGTGTGTTATATATGTGTTAGTAAGTGTTAGGTTAATGTTATGGAAAAGACAGTGGGGGGGGGGTGTACATGGGCAGATGTTTGTGTATAGGTTGTTGGGGTCAGATGTATTTTTTGCTTGAACAGCACAGCTTGTGTGTTAACGTGTGGGAGTATGTGTTCCCCTGCTGTCAGATGGGCTTCCTCTTTAATCTGTGGAGACAGCTTTGTAATTTCAGAACAGAATGGAGAGGGGTGGACCTGCAGCTGATGGTGCGCCCCCCAGTCTAAAAGATGAAGTAATAATAGAGGTGGAGGATGGGCGGAAAGTGCGCATGGGGGCACCAGGCCTGGCGGCATGTGGTCCTGGGGATCAGAGCCTCTCACTCTGTCTCCGAGGCAACAGCATCATTGTCTGGGTGGATTGCCTCTAACCCCACCTGTTTGCCCACTTAGTCTGGTGAAAACCAAATGAATGCCTTTATGAATGGATTCCAAAGGCTTCCATAAAAGCATCCCTGATTTTCATTTCAATGCTATTCAGACTCATTTCAAACAGTTTCACTATCAATTTTCCCCCATTGCAGGACTCTCCATAATGTGGCCCTCTCCTCTGGTTCCTGGCTCCTTCAAGCAAATACACCCACCACACAGGGGATGAACTCACCAGACAGGTGCCATACTGCTCAGAATGACAATTTACCTTTTTGAAGTAAGACTACGGCTCCATTGTGTTCCCTAAAATTGAGTTAGCCCTTCAGCAAACTCTTCAACAGTTTCATCTTCTCCCCTCCCCCCACCTCAGTCTTTCTCTCTGTCTCTGTGAGGACCTTTAATGATTCAGCTAGCAGAAGTGGGTGCTTCCATTGGAACATGCTCACAATGAAAGCATCGTTTGAATTGGAAAAGCATAGCATATTATGCAACAACCCGAAAGATGTATATTGTGAAAGTTGTAAAAGACTGTTTCATGTGCAAGGGAGCAGGCAGTGCATTTCATGTGCATGTTACTTGTTTTTGCAACCAATTAAATGGATAAGACTATCTAAAAAAAGGAAGAAAAAAAAAAGCAATACTAGACAAAGCTATGCTGAAACAAGGACTGACTAGTGACAACTTGTGAGGGCTTATTCATGATCAAGTCACTATGCAAACTGGCCAACACAAACAGGGTTCTTGGTCAGGCCTAATTAACTCCTGCAGCGAAAAGCAAACAAGTTATTCATTGGGGAAGGAACTTGGAGACCCATCCATCTTGGCCCACCTACAGAACATGTGGTCAGACCTTTCAATTATACTTTATCGCACAGATGGCACAACTAGCCTTGCTACTGTTACAGGGAGGTTTAAGTAGTGCAGTAATCGCAAAAAGGCAAACAAGGAATCTAGAAAACTGCTCAAATTGCATTTGTTTAAGTATCTGAAGTTAAATTACCCATAACCTCTTAGAGCCATATATCAACCATAATGTCTTGAAGAGCTCTTGGTAAACAGAATTAACTGCTAACATACAGCATAGAAATAAAATGGCTGAAAGATATTTCTTTTTTTATTGAACAAGTCAGTTTGTTTAACAGAATTTTGCTGCTGTCACAATCTGATAAAAAGCATCCAACTGGATCAGCCTCCTGTTCACAGACTGTTTCACTATGCCCGCTTTTACATCTCTACAGTCATTATTTGCAGAAAAGATGCAGCATGATGAAATTTGCATCATACCTAAGGTGATATCATAGTTGGTGGTGTGGTAGTAAGTAGCAGGAGGTCATGAATAATGCAAAACTCATGTAAATAGCTTCCAGATGAGCCTGCTGGATGACGGGGTGAACTTTGGTGTGCTGGAATAGATGGATTAAGGGAAATCCAAATAGCTGTTGGGAGGAAAAAGATGTCCCAGATGGACATTTTCAGTCAATTTCAGCCCATACACGGCATCAACATACTGTATTATTTTTGCATTATATCCTCACATAAACTTGATTTTAGATTTGTTGTTCTTCTGTTCTCCTAACTGTTAACCCTTCTTTAAGATTTTTTTGTAAATAATAAGTCAGCTTTCTAAATTTAGAGCTAACAGCATTCTTCTGTTCTGACAACAGTGTTTTTCTCCCAAAGAGTGATTGAAAATGAGTTATGAGTGAGCAGCTTGTCTACTATTTTCAACATTAGTGCTGGGCAACAATGAAAAATTTTAATCCTGATTAATCACATGAAATGTTTCGGCATTGTCATGCGTAAGATTTTTTTTTATTCTTCAAAAGTACTGCTTTATGAAAAAAATACATTAACTTTTGTTTTACAAGTTAAAGGATAAAAACTAGCAAGAATTAGCAAGGATTAGTCCTGGACTCATGCTGCGTTCCATCACCTCGGAACTGGGAAGTGAGAACTGGGGGGTGACGTCACACCCAACCAACTTGCGTTCCAGTTCACTGGTCGGAAAACCAGTTAGCCGCCTAGCAAAACAAAGGCAATTGTTATTAGCCAGCGCTAGCACAGCTGGTTTTGTAGTTCACATATACCACATGAAAAATGTGAATTATACTACAGCAGCTTCACCCTACATCTATATAAACAAAAACTACGTGTATAACTGATTTAATGCAACAAAATATTAGTAAGAGGTGTAAATAAATGTAACATTACAAAAGCTTCTAAAACTGCTAACACAGGGCACGGCCATCTTTAAATCTGAACTCGGAGCTGCGAGGATTGTCCGGCTTTCCGAGTGGGAAATCCGACTTCATTGGACCGTTCCAGTTGAAACTTCCCACTTGGAACTGGGAATTTCCGATTTCTGAGTTTAAATGGACCCCAGCATCAGTCCTGAATTTCAGCTTCACATTAAGACAGTTTTGAAGTCAGCCTTTTATCATTTAATGAACATATCGAGGATTAACGGTGTCTCAGCAGGATTTCTGCATTTAACTTCAGTAGACTAGACTACTGGAACCTTGTCCGTACAGGTCTCCCTATAAAGTACATCAGACAGATGCGGTTTGCCTGGCCTCACTAAGACCAGGAACTTGGATCACAGAACTCGAGTCCTCACATCTTTAAGCTAGATTTATATTCGCACGGCGTTTGCGTCCAGTCGGGTATGCGTACCTGACGCAGAGGGAGTCTGTGCTTTTACTCAAGTGTACGGCGTCATGCTGCAGTTTCTTTTCCAGAAATGCAGGTGACAACTGGGCTTTTAATGACCAGGAAACTCCACAGAGTGGAGGTTTTCTTTTTCACCCCAATGGTTTGCAACAGCTGCGGCATGTATTTCATCTTTTAGAACAACAATACCGGCAGGCATGCATTCATTCAGCTTCAAACTCCAAACATCCGGATGCACATAACCACACTGACCAGTCACCAGTGTGTTCTTCCGTGTCTCTGTGTTCGCGTAGCCGGGATGCACGTCGGGTCTGGAGAGGTGTGCGTTGCGCCTCCGCAGACCTACGCAGAGCCTACGCAGAGCCTATGCGGAGGCTGTGGAGGTTACGCAGATGCAGAAAACGTGCGAGTATAAATCCAGCTTTACACGGGCTTCCTGTTTGACAAAGAATAGACTTCTAAAACCTACTGTTAGTTTACAAAGCACTGAATGGTTTAGGACCACGTTTCTGCTCCCAGAATCAGAACTAAATCTGGAGAGGCAGTGTTCAGTTTTTATGCTTCTCACATGTGGAACAAACTCCCAGAAAATTGCAGGTCTGATGAAACTCAGCAGTTTTACATCAAGGTTATAAAACTTTATTTGCCACTGCTTTTTGTAAGAACTATTAGTTTGTTTTATTTCTTGAATTTTTTAAAAATTTCTTTGAGATTTTTCAAAATTTTTTCAATTTCTTTATAACGTTTTGCATTACAGGAACTTAACAGCTTTTAGGAGCAGTATTTTCCTTCCACAATACCAGTAATTATCTTAAATAATAATGTAGCCTATTAAAATGAAACATTTATGTTTCATTTTAATAAAAGAGACAAAGAGGAGTAAAAACTTTAGGATTTACTAATTAAAAGGTGACAAGTCAGCAAGATGAATTACAAAACTGAGTGAAGCTGCCATCCTTCTGAACACTGAGGAAACTACATCTGCCATCAGATGAACAGAAACAGTCCATTCTGTCCATTTCCACATTCTCTGTTCTGATCCCTGAATATATTTTTGAGCTTTTTATCAACTAGCTTAATGATTGGTAACCTGTCACATTCATCTCAGTCGGGTACCTGCGTTTAGCTGAAAAAAATTCCAGATCAAATTTCACTTGTGCAGGTGGGTCACTGGTAAGAATAGGTTATCTATTTGAATTTTAGTGGACATGACGTTTGTCTTGTGCTGATTTCACTTGGCTGTTTCTTTTACTCATGGTTTTACTCATGGAGGTACATACAGGACTCTTCACATTGTGTTTTGAAATTAAATTGTAATGGATATGTTAACTCCGGCAGTGAAAAGTGAAGCCTATTCACCCCTCATCCACCAGGGGCTGGCTCCAACAATGGTGTCAATCCCAAAAGGATTCCCATGTTAAAGAGGCCAACTTCACCACAAAAATAAAAATGATTACAGCCTGGTAAAAAAAAGAAAAGAAAAAAAAAAGGTTTTAGGGTTAAAAGGTCAAGTTTACCTTTATGACAACTGTGTGTGTGTGTGTGTGTGCGTGGGTGTGTGTGTGTGGGTGTGTGTGTGTGTGTGTGTGGGTGTGCGTGTGTGTGTGTGTGGAGGGGGTATTTATAACTTATGTGCTTAAATGTTATTTAATAGAAATTATGCACAATTAGGGGTGTGCCATTTTGATTGACAGGTGACATCACTAGTGCTGATTGCTAATGGCTAGCACAGTTTTTAGCTGGCTAATAACGTGTCTTAGCTTTAACCCACCTACCTATGTTAGTTCCCATTCAGTCTGGGTTAGCTTGGTTAGCTCTTAGCTTACAGGCAGCTCAGAGTGTGGTGGGTGTCAATTATTCGCCCCCACGCTCACAGCCCTCCTCTCAACTGACGAGACGTGCGAGCCACCCGCCAAGCTCTAATTCAGCACTTCAGAAACCTGTGGGTGGCGTCATGGCGGCTCTGTCCAGCTTTATGGTTAGAGCAACCTCACCGATAATTTTTACCTTATCTTTAACTTCATCTTCATGGAAAACTAAAGGCCTCTGGGAAATGCAGAGACAGAGATGGCAAATTACATCCAACAAAAGTCTCCATCTGAGTTTTAAACTCAAAAATTTTATTTTTTTTCTTGCTTGAAACCTACGAGCTGATTTTATAACTATTCTACTCCATCACAGGTAGCACTAAAATGTTTCAGTCACTGTGAGCTCATCACTGCTGTCCTGCTATCACACTTGCCATGGCCTCAGACATCGTTATATAAGCCCTCTTGGGTGCATTTTCAAAACTGGATAATTGTGTTTTTCCAGTTTGTTTACATTTCTGATTTTTCCTCCAGTCTGCAGGTGGTGGAATCTAAATGCAATTACTTGAGAGGTGAATGAGAATGCTCTTGACCAAAGTAATACATCAATGTCAAGCAGGACTGGTGAAATATGATTTTCTCTGTATCTGCAGGAATAAGTTTCCAACTCGGTAAAATGAAAATAAACTGCTATATTTGCCAGCCACAGTCCATTTACCAGATGGTGGGGTATGGATGGTGGGTGAATTGATAAAGAAAAAGAAGAAATAACTCCTTTCACTTCACATCTGTTGGAAGTATATAGGGGAATATGCTCCAGCGAAGACATTAGAGATGGATCTGGAACTTCAGGACTCCACATTCTCCGCATGTGAATAAGCTCACAGAGAGAAATTTGATGTGGGCTTTCATCTCTTTCCAGCCACAAAGATTCATGCTCAGAGATGCAGATATATGAATGGCATTAAGACCAACTCAAAAACACTGGAATGGTCCTGCTGCAACTCAGAATGAGTTTTTACTCATGCAGAAAGAAGCTGAAGTGCAACAACACATACAGTATATTTTCTATATTCTTTCCTCATCTCTTTGTTTTGCTCCTCACACACCATTCACAAAAATGCCATAAAACCAAAAGCTCCCCCAACTGCAGACACTTTGAAGCGCTGATGTTCAATGGGCACTGTCACACAAGGTTAAAGGAAAGTGAGGCTTTTTATTGCACTTTTTGGCTCATTGTCTCCTCATCCAGAGACAATTTCCTTCTGTACAACCTGTAAAAACCTTACAAGGGCCTGTAACTCGAGCAGAGCTCTTAGCTGAGGCACAATGCAAATCCCATTTAAAAGCAGCTGCATCTGCTCCAGTATGTTGTCCTAACTGTGAAATCTTACCTGTAAATAAAACCGCAAAGTCACATTTTCCCAATAACTGCCAAACTGAAGCTTGAACATGAACAACTTCTCCATGTATTTGTATTTGTTTGTATTTATTTATTTAAAAGGGACAATGCATTTTTAAGCACATATACATTAAATGTGTACAAGTACAAAATTGCAGGATTATAGCCTAGGCTAATTTCCATCCTCTGTCCCCCCTGAGCCAAGCCCAGCCCCCTCCCCCCAACCCCTCACAAAAACTACAATTGGAATTTTAAATCATTGTCAAAATCCGTTCCCATCAATGACCATCCACCCCCCCCCTCCACACATGCATAGTACATATAGTCCACCCAGAACTGTACCCCATCCCATAACCTCATCACCCACCCCCACATAACAAATCCCTCTTCCAGCGTCCACTCGCTTCCACTACCCCCCTCCCCCAACCATCCCCCACCTTTTCCAGCACCCTCATACAATCCATCCATCCCAAACAATCCACCCTCCTAAATCTCTACCACAGTCTGCAACATCAACAAGTCTCTTTTTACCCCCCCCCCCCCCCCACACACACACACACACACACGCATACACACAACAAATACACATATTACATAGTAATAATAACAATAAAAAAAGTCGACTTTTTCCAAATCTCTAGGATCACTAGGATTGAATTTTACTACCACTGTCATTTTGCAGCCGCTTTTTCCAAAGCAACCTACATTTCAGAGGACACAAGCAAGAAATCAAATACAGTAGGCGGTTCAGACTGCTGTGAGTTCAGTTGGACACAGGTGCTGCCATGCAGTGCTAGAAGATTTGTTATTCATTTATTTGTTTTGTTTTTGTTCCCCACCTTATAACAGTCCCCACATTCAACAAAACTAGGTCTTAAATTTACCATCATAATATGATCTTGGCCTAAGTGCATGTAGGTTTCTCAGTGAGTCATGCAAAGGGCTGGACAAATCTTAACTCTGATAAGCAGAGAAGTTAATGCAATGCATATGTAATGTATTTTGATGCAAAACTATGACAATAAGCAAGTTGCAGGGCTTTAATAGTCATCCCAACATTTTTATAATAGCAAGGAGTTTTGGCCAAGGACATGGGCACAAATACACTCAGCACAATTAACATTTATTGCTTATCAATAATTTTTCAAGGTAAAGTATTAGTTTCAGCGTGCAGTGAGATGTTTCCAAATGCTATATTTTACTATCAGACTGGATTTCAAATATAATCAGTGTTGAGGAATTTTTCTTTAATAAAAGGCACGAAGATGAAGTTTTAACAAAGTTTTATTCAATGCTGCAGCATATGAAAAATAGTGAGAGTCACTCAGTAGACGGATCTGCTCAGCGAGTCTGGCCTCGCTTCCTCATTTGCAATAGATATACTGGTCCTGAAAGGGGAGTGATTGGTTCACGCCTTACAGTTAAACAGACGTTGTCTCATCTATCAGGTCCAGCTCAGCTTGCACCTGATCTATGAGTAAGATATCCAGACAGACAACACCGTCTGGCCCCCTACGCTAAGTCAATTTTGGGACCCTGACCTAAAGTCAGAGGAACTAGTATCCTCTGCTTAACCTTTAAAAGAGGATCTTATACTGTCTGATAGAAGCTGTTTATAGTTTCGTTCTGATTCATAACTGACCTCTTCTTTACCCCTGCAGCACCAGTGTAACACAAGCATATTGTAGTTCACACATTTATAAGTAAATAAGCAAATCCTCTTAATGAAATATGGCTCTTATAAGCAGGTAAAATTGATCATGACAAGCTTACGTGGGAATTTCCACTACAATACCACCAATACTTA
>JALJCO010010832.1:0-28890 GCA_023101725.1 Atherinomorus stipes
GGAAGGGGAGGGGGCCACATTCTGGCCGATGCCGATTAATGAGCCAGACGCCAAAATCGGCCCGATATATCGGCCGGCCGATGTATCGGTCGGGCTCTAGTCTGGTTAGCTGGGGTTGATTTAGAACCCAGGTTATAATATAAACTTAAACTTGCACCGAGTAGGGTTGCAACGATTAGTTGAATTAACCCACTAATCGACTAATCATCGATTAGTTGTTCATCAATTAGTGAATTCGACTAATCGGTGATTAGTGGGTGGAAGGAGGTCGAGGGGACTCGGTGCTCACCCACCAGGATAGTTCAGGATAGGCGAGTCCAGGACATTTCACGTCTTCCTTTGCTTGGGTTTGTGTTTATACTGCAGTAACTGAAGTGGACCAAACCGCCTGGTTAACTGTTGTTACAACACCTGTCGCTAGGGGACCACACTCCCCAAAACACCCACTGATGATGCATGGGGGGGCTGGAAGAAGAAGAAAACTGGACTCTGTGATCAAAGTGGAAATCTTTTCTTCTTCTTCTTCCTCCATCTCTGTCTACATGTTCCAGTAGTTTATCGTTGTTGTTTTGACCTCGGCTTCTTCCAACGGAACGCCGTTTGCTTTGGTTTCCCTCTGACCCAAACCATAATTTACCCCATTTCCTCCTACTTCTTCTTTTGCTTTATTCATAATGTCCGGTCTGGTTATAGCAGACTATCCCTAGAAGCGGACCAGAGTCCGGTAAGCGGACTATCTCTGGAAGCCCGGACCATGGTCGGTTTTAGCGGACTATCTCTGGAAGCGGACCGCGTTCGGGTTATAGCGACTATCTCTGGAAGCGGCCGGGTCCTTAATTCTGGACCATGCGTCACGTTAAGCGGACTATCTCTGGAAGCGGACCAGGGTCCGGTTTTAACGGACTATCTCTGGAAGCGAACCATGGTCCGTTATAGTGTGACTATCTCTGGGGGCCGTCCGGTTAAAGCACTATCCCTGGGGCCAGGGTCGGGCCCAAGCTATCTGGAGCGGCCATGGTAGGTTCGCGGCTATCTCTGGGCGGCCATGGTCAGGTTAAGGGAATATCTCTGGGCGGCCATGGTCAGGTTAAAGCAGACTATCCTGGAGCGGCCAGGGTCAGGTTAAAACAGACTATCCCTGGAGCGGCCAGGGTCCGGTTCGCGGGCTATCTGGAAGGGGCCATGGATGGAATTAAAGTGGCTATCTCTGGGCGGCCAGGTCAGGTTAAAGCGGCTATCTCTGGGCGGCCAGGGGTCCGGTTAAGGGAATATCTCTGGGCGGCCATGGTCAGGTTGAAACAGCTATCCCTGAAGCGGCAGGGTCGGGTTAAGCGGCTATCTCTGGAGCGGCCGTGGCCCTGTTAATCGAACTATCCCTGGAGCGGCCGTGGCCCTGTTATGCGGCTATCTCTGGGCGGCTGCGGTCCTTTTAAAGCGGCTATCTCTGGGCGGCTGCGGTCCTTCTAGAGCGGCTATCTCTGGAGCGGCCGTGGCCCTGTTATGCGGCTATCTCTGGAGCGGCTGCGGTCCTTTTAGCGGCTATCTCTGGAGCGGCGTGGCCCATTAATGGCTATCTCTGGAGCGGACGTGGCCCTGTTATGGGACTATCTCTGGAAGCGGACCGTGGCCCTGTTAATGCCGGACTATTTCTGGAAGCGGACCCCGGTCCGTGTTATAGCGGACTATCTCTGAAGCGGACCAGTGTCCGGTTATAGCGGACTATCTCTGGAAGCGACCGCGAACCGGTTATAAAGCGACTATCTCTGGGAAGCGGACCGGTGGTCCCGTCCAAGCGGACTATCTCTGGAAGGACCGCGGTCCGGTTAAAGCGGCTATCTCCGAGCAGACCGTGGTCGGTTATGCGGCTATCTCCTGGGCGGCCGCGGTCCCGGTTAGCGGCTATCTCTGGAGCGGCCGCGGTCCGGTTATGCGGCCCCATCTCTGGCGGCCGCGGTCCGGTTAGCGGCTATCTCTGGGCGGCCGCGGGTCCGGTTATGGCGGCTATCTCCTCTGGAGCGGCCGCGGCCGGTTATAGCGGCTATCTCTGGAGCGGACCAGGGTCCGGTTATGCGGCTATCTCACAGCGGCCGCGGCCCGGTTAAAGCGGCTATCTCTGGAGCGGACCGCGGTCAGTTGCGGCTATCTCTGGAGCGGACCAGGGTCCGGTTAAGCGAGACTATCTCCAGACGGGGCCGCGGTCCCGGTTATGGCGGCTATCTCTGGAGCGGACCGCGGTCCGGTTATGCGGCTATCTCTGGGCGGCGCAGCCGGTTAAAGCGGACTATCTCTGGAGCGGACATGATCCAGTTATAGGGCTATCTGGAGCGGCCGCGGCCGGTTATGCGGACTATCTCTGAAAGCGGACCGCGTCCGGTTATAGCGGACTATCTCTGGAAGCGGACCGCGGTCCGGTTTAGCGGACTATCTCTGGAAGCGGACCGCGGTCCGTTTAGGTAGCGGACTATCTTTGGAAGCGGACCGCGGTCCGGTTTTAGCGACTATCTCTGGAAGCGGACCGCGGTCCGGTTTTAGCGGACTATCTCTGAAGCGGGACCGCTGTCCGGTTATAGCGGACTATCTCTGGAAGCGGACCGCGTCTGGTTATAGCAGACTATCTCTGGGAAGCGGACCGTGGCCCTGTTAATGCGGACTATCTCTGGAAGCGAACCGCGTCCGGTTTTAGCGGACTATCTCTGGACGCGGACCGCGGTCCGGTTTTAGCGGACTATCTCTGGAAGCGGACCGCGGTCCGTTATAAAGCGGACTATCTCTCGGAAGCGGACCCCGTTTTAGCGGACTATCTCTGAAAGCTGACCGCCGTCCGTTATAGCGACTATCTCTGAAGCGGACCGCTGTCCGTTTTTTTAGTGGACTATCTCTGAAGTTTTGACCTTGTCCGTTTTAGCTGACTATCTCCTGGGAGCGGACCGCGGTCCAGTTAGAGAGAATGACTATCTCGGGGGGCGCCGGACCGCGTCCGGGTTATAGCAGACTATCTCTGGAAGCGGACCGTGGCCCTGTTAATGCGGACTATCTCTGGAAGCGGACCGCGAGTCCGGGTCCTCCGCTATCTCTGGGCGGCCGCGTCCGGTTATAGCGGACTATCTCTGGAAGCGGACCGCGTCCGGGTCCTGCGGACTATCTCTGGAGCGGATCGTGGTCCGGTTCGCGGACTATCTCTGTGGAGCGGACCGTGGTCGTTAAAGCGACTATCTCTGGAAGCGGACCGCGGTCCGGTTATAGCGACTATCTCTGGAAGCGGACCGCGGGTCCGGTTATAGCGGACTATCTCTGGAAGCTGACCGCGGTCCGGTTAAAGCGACTATCTTTGGAAGCGGACCGCGTTCGGTTTTAGCGGACTATCTCTGAAGCGGACCGCGTCCGGTTTTAGCGGACTATCTCTGAAGCGGACCGCGGTCCGGTTATAGCGGACTATCTCTGGGGCGGACCCGTCTGGATTTATAAGACTATCTCTGGGCGGGACCGTGGCCTGTTAATGCGGACTATCTCTGGGACGGACCCGCAGTCCGGTGCGCGGACCTCTCTGGCGCGGCCGCGGTCCGGTTTCTTCGGCTATCTCTGAACGGACCGCGGTGGTTATGAGACTATCTCTGGGAGCGGACCGGTTTTAGCGGACTATCTCTGGCCGGACAGCGGTCCGGGCCTGTGGCTATCTCTGGGCGGCCGCGGTCCGGTCGCGGCTATCTCCTGGAGCGGCCGCGGGTCCGGTTTTAGCGGCTATCTCTGAACGGACCGCGGTCAGTTATAGCGGCTATCTCTGGGCGGCCGCGGTCGTGCACGGTCTCTGGAGCGGACCGTGGCTATTGTGCGGACTATCTCTAGAACGGACCCCGCGGGGGTCCCGTTATAGCGGCTATCTCTGGAAGCGGGGCCCGCGGTCAGTTATAGGGACTATCTCTGGGCGGACCGCGGTCCGGTGCAACGGACTATCTCTGGAAGCGGATGTGGTGCGGTTAAAGGGACTATCTCTGGGCGGACCGTAGTCCGGTCCCGGCTATCTCTGGAGCGGCCGCGGTCGGTCCAGGGCTATCTCTGGAGCGGCCCGGCTGCAGTTATAGCGGGACTATCTCTGAAGCGGACCGCGGTCCGGTTATAGCGGACTATCTCTGAAGCGGACCGCGGCCGTTATAACGGACTATCTCTAAACGGACAGCAGTCAGTGCGGACTATCTCCGCGGCCGCGCGGTTATAGCGGACTATCTCTGAAGCGGACCCGCGGTCGTTATAGCTGACTATCTCTGGAAGCGGACCGCCGTGGGTCCTATGCGACTGGTCTCTAGACGGACCGCTGCCAGGTTGCGCTGCGGACTATCTCTGGAAAGCGGACCTCAGTCCGGTTATAGCGGACTATCTCTGGAAGCGGACCGTGGTCCCGTTAAAGCGGACTATCTCTGGAAGGACCGTGGTCCGGTTAAAGTGGACTATCCCTGGAAGCGGACCGTGGTCGGTTAAAGCGGACTATCTCTGGAAGCGGACCGTGGTCCGGTCGCGGACTATCTCTGGGGGCGGACCGTGGCCCTGTTAATGCAGACTATCTCTGGAAGCGGCCCGTGGATCGGTTCCAGCGGACTATCTCTGGAAGCGGACAGCGGTCTGGTTAAAGTGGACTATCTCTTGAAGCGGACCGCGGTCCTCCCAAAGCTGACTATCTCTGGAAGCGGACGGGCCGTGGTCATCGCCGGACTAACTCTGGAGCGGACCGTGGTCCCGTTAAAAGCGGACCCTGGTCCGGGTTAGCGGACTATCTCTGGAAGTGGACCGCGTCCGGTTAAAGCGGACTATCTCTAGGATCAGCGGTTAAGCGAGGACCTATCTGGAGCCGGGTTGGGTCCGGTTCGCGGACTATCTCTGGAAGTGGACCGTGGTCCGGTTAGAGCGGACTATCTCTGGAAGCGGACCGTGGTCCGGTTTAAGCAGACTATCCAGTTGAAGCGGACTAACTGTTTAAGCGGACCGTGGTCCAGTTAAAGCAGACTATCTCTGAAGCGGACCGTGGTCCAGTTAAAGCAGACTATCTCTGAAGTGGACCGCGGTCCGGTTAACGCGGACTATCTCTGGAAGCGGACCGCGGTCCGTTGGGGCTGACTATCTCTGGAAGCGGACCGTGGTCCGGTTAAGGTTGACTATCTCTGGAAGCGACCGTGGTCCGGTAAAGCGGACTATCTCTGGAAGCGGACCGAGGCCCTGTTAATGCGCACCATCTCTGAAGCGGACCGCGGTCCTGTTAATAGCGGACTATCTCTGAAGCGGACGTGTTCGTTTCAGCGGACTATCTCTGGAAGCGGACCGTGGTCGGTTAAAGCGGACTATCTCTGGAAGCGACCGTGGCCCTGTTAATGCGGACTATCTCTGGAAGCGGACCGCGGTCCTGTTATAGCGGACTATCTCTGGAAGCGGACCGCGGTCTGGTTATAGCGGACTATCTCTGGAAGTTGACCGCGGTCGGGTTTAAGCCCGGACTTATCTCTGGAAGCGGACCGCGGTCCCGGTTAAAGCGAACTATCTACGAAAGTGGACCGGGTCCGGTTAGAGCGACTATCTCTGGAAGTGGACTGCGGTCCGGTTAAAGCGACTATCTCTGGAAGCGGACTGCTGTCCGTTAAAGCGGACTATCTCTGAAGCGGATTGGGTCCGTTAAAGCGGACTATCTTTGGAAGTGGACCGTGGTCCCGTTAGAGCGGACTATCTCTGAAGCGGACCGTAAATAAAGGTCCGGTTAAAGCGGACCGTGGTCAGTTAAAGCAGACTATCTCTGGAAGCGGACCGTGGTCAGTTAAAGCAGACTATCTCTTGAAGCGGACCGTAGTCCAGTTAAAGCAGACTATCTCTGAAGTGGACCGCGGTCCAGTTAAAGCGGACTATCTCTGGAAGCGGACCGCGGTCCGGTTGCATAGCGGACTATCTCTTGAAGCGGACCGTGGTCCGGTTAAAGCGGACTATCTCTGGAAGCGGACCCGTGGTCCGTTATAGGGACTATCTCTGGAAGCTGACCGTGGCCCTGTTAATGCGGACTATCTCTGGAAGCGGACCGCGGTCCCGTTTATAGCTGACTATCTCTGGAAGCGGACCGTGGTCCGTTAAAGCGGACTATCTCTGGAAGGGACCGTGGTCCGGGTTAATAGCGACTAGCTCTGGAAGCGGACCGTGGCCCTGTTAATGCGGGGACTATCTCTGGAAGCGGACCGCGGTCCGCTGCACGCGGACTATCTCTGGAAGCGGACCGCGGTCTGGTTATAGCGGACTATCTCTAGAAGCTGACTGTGGCCCTGTTAAAGCGGACTATCTCTAGAAGCGACCGTGGGCCAAGTTAGGAGGACTATCTCTGGAAGCTGACCGTGGTCCGGTCCTAAAGTGAACTATCTCTGGAAGCGGACCGTGGGCCCTGTTAAAGCGGACTATCTCTGGAAGCGGGACCTCGGTCCTGTTATGCGGACTATCTCTCGAAGCGGACCGCCGTCTGGATTAGCAGCGGATCTTTCTCTGGAAGCCGTTGTTAAATATGGACCGTGGTCCAGTTAAAGCAGACTATCTCTGGAAGCGGACCGTGGTCCAGTTAAAGCGGACTATCTCTGGAAGTTGACCGCGGTCCAGTTAAAGCGGACTATCTCTGGAAGCGGACCACGGACCGGTTATAGCGGACTATCTCTCTGGAAGCTGACCGTGGTCCGGTTAAAGCAGACTATCTCTGGAAGCGGACCGTGGTCCAGTTAAAGCAGACTATCTCTGGAAGCGAACCGTGGTCCGGTTAAAGCGGACTATCTCTGGAAGCGGACCGCGGCCCGGTTAAAGCGGACTATCTCTGGAAGCGGACCGTGGTCCAGTTAAAGCAGACTATCTCTGGAAGCGGACCGTGGTCCAGTTAAAGCAGACTATCTCTGGAAGCGGACCGTGGTCCAGTTAAAGCGGACTATCTCTGGAAGTGGACCGCGGTCCGGTTAAAGCGGACTATCTCTGGAAGCGGACCGCGGTCCGGTTATAGCGGACTATCTCTGGAAGCGGACCGTGGTCCTGTTAAAGCGGACTATCTCTGGAGCGGACCGTTGTCCGGTTAATGCGGACTATCTCTGGAAGCGGACCGTGGGTCTCGTTAATGCGGACTATCTCTGGAAGCGGACCGCGGTCCGGGTTATAGCGGACTATCTCTGGAAGCGGACCGTGGTCCGGTTAAAGCGGACTATCTCTGGAAGCGGACCGCGGTCCGGTTATAGCGGACTATCTCTGGAGGCGGACCGGGTCTGGTTAAAGCGGACTATCTCTGGACGCGGACCGCGGTCCGTTAAAGCGGACTATCTCTGGAAGCGGACCGCGGTCTGGTTAAAGCGGACTATCTCTGGAAGCGGACCGTGGTCCGGTTAATGCGGACTATCTCTGGAAGCGGACCGCGGTCTGGTTATAGCGGACTATCTCTGGAAACGGACCGCGGCCCTGGTTGCGCCGGACTATCTCTGGAGCGGACCGCGGCCCTGTTAAAGCGGACTATCTCTGGAAGCGGACCGCGGTCCGGTTATAGCGGACTATCTCTGAAGCGGACCGCGGTCTGGTTATAGCGGACTGTCTCTGGGGGGGGAGGGGGGGGGGGGGCCCGATAGAGATAGAGAGAGGAGCGCGGTAGTTATGGGCAGAGAGCGGACCGCGGTCCGGGTTAAAGCGGACTATCTCTGAAGCGGACCGTGGCCCTGTTAATGCGGACTATCTCTGGAAGCGGACCGTGGTCCTGTTAATGCTGACTATCTCTGGAAGCGGACCGGGGTCCGTGTAGGCGGACTATCTCTGGGAAGCGGACCGTCTGGTTAAAGCGGACTATCTCTGGAAGTGGACCGCGGTCCGGTTATAGCGGACTATCTCTGGAAGCGGACCGTGGTCCGGTTAAAGCGGACTATCTCTGGAAGCGGACCGTGGCCCTGTTAATGCGGACTATCTCTGGAAGCGGACCGCGGTCCGGTTATAGCGGACTATCTCTGGAAGCGGACCGCGGTCTGGTTAAAGCGGACTATCTCTGGAAGCGGACCGTGGCCCCTGTTAATGCGGACTATCTCAAGCGGACCGCGGTCCGGTTAAAGCGGACTATCTCTGGAGCGGACCGTGGTCCGGTTAAAGCGGACTATCTCTGGAAGCGGACCGTGGCCCTGTTAATGCGGACTATCTCTGGAAGCGGACCGCGGTCCGGTTAAAGCCGGACTATCTCTGGAAGCGGACCGTGGTCCGTTAATGCGGACTATCTCTGGAAGCGGACCGTGGCCCTGTTAATGCGGGACTATCTCTGGAAGCGGACCGTGGTCCGGTTATAGCGGACTATCTCTGGAAGCGGACCGCGGTCTGGTTAAAGCGGACTATCTCTGGAAGCGGACCGTGGCCCTGTTAATGCGGACTATCTCTGGAAGCGGACCGTGGTCCGGTTAAAGCGGACTATCTCTGGAAGCGGACCGTGGTCCGGTTAAAGCGGACTATCTCTGGAAGCGGACCGTGGCCCTGTTAATGCGGACTATCTCTGGAGCGGACCGCGGTCCGGTTATAGCGGACTATCTCTGGAAGCGGACCGCGGTCCGGTTATAGCGGACTATCTCTGGAGCGGACCGTGGGTCCGGTATCGCGGACTATCTCTGGAAGCGGACCGTGGTCCGGTTAATGCGGACTATCTCTGGACGCGGACCGTGGCCCTGTGCTAATGCGGACTATCTCTGGAGCGGACCGCGGTCCGGTTTTAGCGGACTATCTCTGGAAGCGGACCGTGGTCCGGTTAAAGCGGACTATCTCTGGAAGCGGACCGCGGTCCGGTTAAAGCGGACTATCTCTGGAAGCGGACCGTGGTCCGGTTAATGCGGACTATCTCTGGAAGCGGACCGCGGTCCGGTTATAGCGGACTATCTCTGGAAGCGGACCGCGGTCTGGTTATAGCGGACTATCTCTGGAAGCGGACCGTGGCCCTGTTAATGCGGACTATCTCTGGAAGCGGACCGTGGTCCGGTCAAAGCGGACTATCTCTGGAAGCGGACCGTGGCCCTGTTAATGCGATAGATAAAAAAAAGACTATCTCTGGAAGCGGACCGTGGCCCTGCCAAAGCGGACTATCTCTGGAAGCGGACCGTGGTCCTGTTAAAGCGGACTATCTCTGGAAGCGGACCGTGGCCCTGTTAATGCGGACTATCTCTGGAAGCGGACCGCGGTCCTTGTTACGCGGACTATCTCTGAAGTGGACCGTGGCCCTGTTAATGGATGCCGTTATAGCGACTATCTCTGGAAGCGGACCGTGGTCCGGTTAATGCGGACTATCTCTGAAGCGGACCGTGGCCCGGGTTAATGCGGACTATCTCTGGAAGCGGACCGCGGTCCGGTTATAGCGGACTATCTCTGGAAGCGGACCGCGGTCCTGGTACGCGGACTATCTCTGGAAGTGGACCGCGGTCCGGTTATAGCGACTATCTCTGGAAGCGGACCGCGGCCCGGTTAAAGCGGACTATCTCTGGGCCGGACCGTGGCCCTGTTAATGCGGACTATCTCTGGAAGCGGACCGCGGTCCGGTTATAGCGGACTATCTCTGGAAGCGGACCGCGGTCTGGTTAAAGCGGACTAGGCCGCCCCCCTCTCTGGAAGCGGACCGCGGCCCTGTTAATGCGGACTATCGGAGGGACCCTCTGGGCGGCCGTGCTTTTCTCCTCTCTGGAAGCGGACCGCGGTCCGGTTAAAGCGGACCATTCTGGAAGCGCACCGTGGTCCTGGTTAAAGCGGACTATCTCTGGAAGCGGACCGTGGCCCTGTTAATGCGGACTATCTCTGGAAGCGGACCGCGGTCCGGTTAACGCGGGACTATCTCTGGAAGCGGACCGCGGTCTGGTTAAAGCGGACTATCTCTGGAAGCGGACCGGGCGGTCCGGGTTATAGCGGACTATCTCTGGAGAGGGGGAAGCGGACCGCGGTCCGGTTATAGCGGACTATCTCTGGAAGCGGACCGCGGTCCGGTTAAAGCGGACTATCCTCTGGAAGCGGACCGCGGTCCGGTTAAAGCGGACTATCTCTGGAAGCGGACCGCGGTCCGGTTATAGCGGACTATCTCTGGAAGCGGACCGCGGTCCGGTTAAAGCGGACTATCTCTGGAGCGGACTGCGGTCCGGTTAAAGCGGACTATCTCTGGAAGCGGACCGTGGTCCGGTTATAGTGCGGACTATCTCTGGAAGCGGACCGCGGTCCGGTTAAAGCGGACTATCTCTGGAAGCGGACCGCGGTCCGGTTAAAGCGGACTATCTCTGGGCGGACCGCGGTCCGGTTAAAGCGGACTATCTCTGGAAGCGGACCGTCCCGGTTAAAGCAGACTATCTCTGGAAGCGGACCGTGGTCCGGTTAACGCGGACTATCTCTGGAAGCGGACCGCCGTCCGGTTAAAGCGGACTATCTCTGGAAGCGGACCGCGGTCCGTTAAAGCGGACTATCTCGAGTGGAAGCGGACCGCGGTCCGGTTAAAGCGGACTATCTCTGGAAGCGGACCGCGGTCCGGTTAAAGCGGACTATCTCTGGAAGCGGACCGCGGTCCGGTTAAAGCGGACTATCTCTGGAAGCGGACCGCGGTCCGGTTAAAGCGGACTATCTCTGGAAGCCGGACCGCGGTCCGGTTAAAGCGGACTATCTCTGGAAGCGGACCGCTGGTCCGGTTAAAGCGGACTATCTCTGGAAGCGGACCGCCGCCCCCGTTAAAGCGGACTATCTCTGGAAGCGGACCGCGGTCCGGTTAAAGCGGACTATCTCTGGAAGTGGACCGCGGTCCGGTTAAAGCGGACTATCTCTGGAAGCGGACCGCGGTCCGGTTAAAGCGGACCGCGGTCCGGTTAAAGCGGACTATCTCTGGAAGCGGACCGCGGTCCGGTTAAAGCGGACTATCTCTGGAAGCGGACCGCGGTCCGGTTAAAGCGGACTATCTCTGGAAGCGGACCGCGGTCCGGTTAAAGCGGACTATCTCTGGAAGCGGACCGCGGTCCGGTTAAAGCGGACTATCTCTGGAAGCGGACCGCGGTCCGGTTAGAGCGGACTAACTCTGGAAGCGGACCGCGGTCCGGTTAAAGCAGACTATCTCTGGAAGCGGACCGCGGTCCGGTTAAAGCGGACTATCTCTGGAAGCGGACCGCGGTCCGGTTAAAGCGGACTATCTCTGGAAGCGGACCGCGGTCCGGTTAAAGCGGACTATCTCTGGAAGCGGACCGCGGTCCGGTTAAAGCGGACTATCTCTGGAAGCGGACCGCGGTCCGGTTAAAGCGGACTATCTCTGGAAGCGGACCGTGGTCCGGTTAAAGCGGACTATCTCTGGAAGCGGACCGTGGTCCGGTTAAAGCGGACTATCTCTGGAAGCGGACCGCGGTCCGGTTAAAGCGGACTATCTCTGGAAGCGGACCGTGGTCCGGTTAAAGCGGACTATCTCTGGAAGCGGACCGCGGTCCGGTTAAAGCGGACTATCTGGAAGCGGACCGTGGTCCGGTTAAAGCCGGACTATCTCTGGAAGCGGACCGCGGATCCGTTAAAGCGGGACTATCTCTGGAAGCGGACCGCGGTCCGTTAAAGCGGACTATCTCTGGAAGCGGACCGCGGTCCGGTTAAAGCGGACTATCTCTGGAAGCGGACCGCGGTCCGGTTAAAGCGGACTATCTCTGAAGCGGACCGTGGTCCGGTTAAAGCGGACTATCTCTGAAGCGGACCGCGTCCGGTTAAAGCGGACTATCTTTGGAAGCGGACTGCGGTCCGGTTAAAGCGGACTATCTCTGGAAGCGGACCGTGGTCCGGTTAAAGCGGACTATCTCTGGAAGCGGACTGCGGTCCGGTTAAAGCGGACTATCTCTGGAAGCGGACTGCGGTCCGGTTAAAGCGGACTATCTCTGGAAGCGGACCGCGGTCCGGTTAGAGTGGGACTATCTCTGGAAGCGGACTGCGGTCCGGGTTAAAGCGGACTATCTCTGGAGGCGGACCGCGTCCCGGTTAGAGCGGACTATCTCTGGAAGCGGACTGCGGTCCGGTTAAAGCGGACTATCTCTGGAAGCGGACCGCGGGTCCGGTTAAAGCGGACTATCTCTGGAAGCGGACCGTGGTCCGGTTAAAGCGACTATCTCTGGAAGCGGACCGTGGTCCAGTTAATGCGGACTATCTCTGGAAGCGGACCGTGGTCCGGTTAAAGCGGACTATCTCTGGAAGCGGACTGCGGTCCGGTTAAAGCGGACTATCTCTGGAAGCGGACCGCGGTCCGGTTAAAGCGGACTATCTCTGGAAGTGGACCGTGGTCCGGTTAAAGCGGACTATCTCTGGAAGCGGACCGTGGTCCGGTTAAAGCGGACTATCTCTGGAAGCGGACCGTGGTCCGGTTAAAGCGGACTATCTCTGGAAGCGGACCGCGGTCCGGTTAAAGCGGACTATCTCTGGAAGCGGACCGCGGTCCGGTTAAAGCGGACTATCTCTGAAGCGGACCGCGGTCCGGTTAAAGCGGACTATCTCTGGAAGTGGACCGTGGTCCGGTTAAAGCGACTATCTCTGGAAGTGGATCCGGTTAAAGCGGACTATCTCTGAAGCGGACCGCGGTCCGGCAGGACTATCTCTGGAAGCGGACCGCCGGTCCGGTTAAAGCGGACTATCTCTCTGGAAGCGGACTGGCGGTCCGTTAAAGCGGACTATCTCTGAAGCGGACCGCGGTCCGGGTTAAAGCGGACTATCTCTGGAAGCGGACCGCGGTCCGGTTAAAGCGGACTATCTCTGGAAGCGGACTGCAGTCCGGTTAAAGCGGACTATCTCTGGAAGTGGACCGCGGTCCGGTTAAAGCGGACTATCTCTGGAAGCGGACTGCGGTCCGGTTAAAGCGGACTATCTCTGGAAGCGGACCGTGGTCCGGTTAAAGCGGACTATCTCTGGAAGCGGACTGCGGTCCGGTTAGAGTGGACTATCTCTGGAAGCGGACTGCGGTCCGGTTAAAGCGGACTATCTCTGGAAGCGGACTGCGGTCCGGTTAGAGTGGACTATCTCTGGAAGCGGACTGCGGTCCGGTTAAAGCGGACTATCTCTGGAAGCGGACTGCGGTCCGGTTAGAGTGGACTATCTCTGGAAGCGGACTGCGGTCCGGTTAAAGCGGACTATCTCTGGAAGCGGACCGTGGTCCAGTTAATGCGGACTATCTCTGGAAGCGGACCGTGGTCCGGTTAAAGCGGACTATCTCTGGAAGCGGACTGCGGTCCGGTTAAAGCGGACTATCTCTGGAAGCGGACCGTGGTCCGGTTAAAGCGGACTATCTCTGGAAGTGGACTGCGGTCCGGTTAAAGCGGACTATCTCTGGAAGCGGACTGCGGTCCGGTTAAAGCGGACTATCTCTGGAAGTGGACCGCGGTCCGGTTAAAGCGGACTATCTCTGGAAGTGGACCGTGGTCCGGTTAAAGCGGACTATCTCTGGAAGTGGACCGTGGTCCGGTTAAAGCGGACTATCTCTGGAAGCGGACCGCGGTCTGGTTAAAGTGGACTATCTCTGGAAGCGGACCGCGGTCTGGTTAAAGTGGACTATCTCTGGAAGTGGACCGTGGTCCGGTTAAAGCGGACCATACAGCCAGAGCCTGAAACCCGACCTGTTGCTCAGCGACGAACTAACCTGCTTCTAGAGTCTTTCTTGTCCGGCGTGTCCAGTCTCGATCTTGTGTTCCACTTGCTGTTTTTCTTACTCTGTGTTCCATTCGCCGGCTTTGTCTTGGTCCGTACAGTTTTCTGCTGCCCCTCACCTGGATTCAGTGTGCGGACGACCACACCTGCTTTGTTTACTCATTACTTCCTTCTCTGTATCTGTATTTTGTTGTACCTGTCAGGTTTTGCCACGCTGCTTTAGGATTTGTTTGTGCCAGCCAGGTTTTCCATCGTGAGACCGCTCATCCCTGTTTTTTGGATAACTTTCTTCATCTTTAGCTGTAGTTTGATTTAATAAGGTTTTTCACCATTATTGCAGTTGCGATTCAAAATACAATATTTTTTTAATGTGTTTTTCATGCAGTATTTCCCCATGAAATACAGGGAAGCAATCAGTTCAGTGTAATAAAAACATGAATAAGCTGATGAATTCTTCCAGAAGGCAAGAACTTAAAAGATAACTTTCTCTTTTTCTTTTTTTTTTTTTTTACTTATAGTTTTCTTTATTTTCCATTCTCTTACAAACAATTACATTAACATAAGAACAAAACAAAGTGACAGGTGACTTCATAAATCAATGACAATTTTGACTTTTATGCACTGACCATTTTTCCCACTGGTTTTCCCATTTTGATAATTGAAGTCTTATAATATATGTGAGTTTTTCCATGTTGTTAATTTCTTCTACTATTTCTTTCCAATTCTCTAATGTGGGAGAGTTGACACTGTACCATTTCCGGGTAATCGCCTTTTTTGAGGCTGCCAATAAAATCTTTATCAAATACAGATCCTTCTTTGGAGCGGTAATTTCTGCTAAATATCCCAGGTATAAAACTGTACATGTTTTAGTTATCTCGTATCCTAAGTATTTCTTTTAGTTGCTTCCAAACATTATCCCAATAATGCGACAACTTTTTACATTGCAAAAAACAAACTTTCTCTTTTCAACCTGGACCTTATTTCTAGGAGTTTATACGTGCTTTTACTCACTGGTAAAGTTTCTGTATCACTTTGACTCCTTCGACAGATATTTAGTTGAGTAACTCTTCCTTTGCAGTTTGCTGGTGTCTGGGTAGCGAGCCGCATCACGCATGTGCACGGCCTTTAGAGTGCAGAGAAACACCCCAATAACTAACAGAGTTAACTCTGAACTCACAGGACAATAGTACTCATTTGTTCCTTCATTCCTCTTAAGTATTGGTGATCACTCTGTGATGATGCTTTAAATGTTGAAAGAAGTTTGTTGTGTTGCCAAGTTCGGCTCAATACCTGATGCTGTTTGTAATTTTTCCAGAAAGCAAAATAGTCCCACACAGCTGATGTGCTGATTTTCTTTGGAACTAAGAAATCTGCAGAAGAGTCACTTTCAGTAACGGTTCTGAGCCTGATGGTGCTGCTCTGTAACCTCAGGGAGCTCATTCTGAATACGCGTGTTCTGCAGCAGGGACACTTGCGCTGCTTACTTCATGTGACCAGATGATGTGGGAAAATTGCATGACGGCATGATTACAACATTGCGCTTATAAAAGGACTTGAGGGAAGTTTAAGAAATGAGACTTGTGACTGCCGCGACTGGCGCTGTGGGTAACTGCAGCCATGAGCCAAGCCGTCACGGGAGCACAAACTGAAGCTATGACGTTGTCTTTCTTCGTACTTACACTTTTTAGTGTCTTTCAGTTGATCTGGATCGTTTGCTGACAGCAGAAGAATCCATAACTATCGCTTACAGTGTTTGAATTTACCGCGACGTCTCCTTCCTGGATCAGAACTGTCGGGGACTGATGCAGTGTCATTTGACATCACTGCAGGACAATGCGGGAAATTCGGCCACCAAATCGCAGCACAATAAAGAAAAAGGGGGAAGGGGGGGGGGAAGGGGAGGGGGGGGGGGGGAAAGGAGGGAAAAATTATGCAGCACACAGCCTGTTCAAGGCAACGGGGAGAGACGTGGTGGAAACATTCTTTTTGTGTTTTCACGCTTCATCACCTGTTGGTATTAAAAAACTGGACATGCATGTTTATTCTTTCACAATTCCTGCCTCTCGTCCCTTTAGAATTGGAAGTTAAATGCAAATGCAGTAAATTGTTCAGCACTACCTACAACACATGACGAGTGTTTTAAACCTGTATGACAATGCCTTTAGATCAGTATGGGCTGTACGGGAGGAGAGGACAGAAAGCACATTTAATGAGGTAAAACACTTGGTCACGCCTTGGGAAACGCCCAGCGGGAGGGTATTTCACTTTCTGTGCAAATTGGTAAAGAAAATGAGATATTTTTAGAGCTTTAGTTTGGTTAGAGGGGCTTAAATGTGATGTTAAGGCTGGATGTTGGAGGTTTTTGTTAAGGAAATGAGTTGTTTGCTATGGCTGGAGGTTTCTGCCTGTTTGAATATTTCATGCGTCTCGTCTTTGATCAGTGTGTGTAGCAGCGTGTTTCCTTATGAGCCAGTTAATGAATGAAACTGAAATCCTTTGCCCACAATTGAAAGTCTTAAGGTTTTGTGAAACCTGCAGACTTTGGAAATGAGCATGAAGCTTTACCACTCCTATCCAAACATACACTCAGGAAACTGGCTGGCAGGAAAGCCAGAGTAAAGTTACATTTTAATAGACGGGGGTGCAGTGACAGTCCTCTCCTTATCGTCCCAACGGCTGCTCCCTGCTCAGAGTGTGGCTGCAGTTTCCACTTTGTTTGTCTTAGCTGAAATCGGTCCTTTTCCCTGTTTATTTAAGTGGAGCAGTTGCTCTGATGAGCGGTGGTGCAGAATGAGCCACAGCTTTCTATTGTAGTTAAGATTAGCTGATAAGGTATCGCTGTCGAGTTCTATTCATCTGTGCTTGAAGAGAGTAGGGCTGAAACAGTTAATAGAGTTATTCGATTAGAAAAAATTATCAATATTTTAGTAATCAATGCTTCATTTAACTTTTTTAAGTCCTGTTTCACGCATTGCTTCCGGTCTGTATAAACTGCTTCCGGTTAGGATAGACAAGCATGCCTAGTTGCAAGAGTACCTAACTGCAGTTATAATGACCGACAAGGGGGCCGCCATACATCCAATCCATACAGGAAGTCTCATGCGGAAGTAAGTTAAATACCGCCAAGAGTATCAATCTGCGGCTTGCAAACAGTTGTTTAGTGTAGTCGGGTGGTTAGGGTTAGGGGAAGGGTTGGGACTTCCGGCGTGGATTGGATATATGGCGACATACTGTGACTGCAGTTGGGTCCCTCTCCCTAGCTGCGTACATCACGTGTGCTACATGCTACGTCACGTGCCCGGCGTTAGCAGCTTCTCTGGCAGAGCTCAGGTTGCTGCAGCAGCACAAGTTATAAAGAACAATTTCAACCAACTAACTACTGTAATTAAGACACGTACACAGCACAATACTTACAAAGACTTAAGTTTTCCAAGGCTCATGTGTGTAGAACATATTTGGCGCACACATGAGTTTTTTCCTCACAGGTTTCTCTGATAACGCGCTCACAACATTGTTGGAGAAAAAACAACAAAGATCCTTGTTAAGGAGAAAGCACTCACTCGCTCGTGTAAATGAGCATACGTTTTAACAAAGAACTTTTTAAGAAAAAGATGTCACACTGATTAGATCTGAAATCCAAACATTTTAACTGGTTTTTTTTTTTGTTTTTTGTTTTTTAGCATGAAATATCTTTTAGTAACTATCAACTTATTTATTCCCTTTTTTAATGTAAATAATTCACACCATGAACTAATTATCTCTTTCTTTTACCAAAGGGCGTAACAATAGTCATAGGCACTTTGTTTTTTAATTACATGATGTTTACTGCACTGCTTTAACTGTTCAATAAAGTTTTGATCAATTTGTTTAGTTATGATTTCACCGTTATGGCATGAATGTTTAAAATCAGTAAATATTAATGCAGTATGAACAGTGATGTTTAATGAAGACACAGAATCATCTTACTGATGTGATTATATGCATCAAACAATCATTCAAGGCTAAAGTAAAATATTTACATATATATTGTGTATTGTGACACGTCATAAAAATATCCGGATATTACTAAAATTCAATATCGCCCAGCCCTACTTCCGGTCTGTATAAACTATTTCCGGACACTCCCTACCAGTTGGTGGCAGTAATGCACCTGCTCATTGCGTGTCAACCACAGTCTTTGGTGCCAGTTTGGTCTCATTATTACTCCACTGCATCTCAGTCAGATCTTTAAAAACATAGAGCTTATCCAATTAATCGATTAATCGATCGATTACAGGGGAGATTAATCGACTATTAAAATAATCCCTAGCTACAGCTCTAGAAGAGAGTATCTTCAGTTCTTCTTTTAAGTTTGGGGTAAATTCTCAATCATTTGATCCAGGAATTTAGCATTTTCTTTGAATTATTATAAATGCCAAGTACTTATCAGGGCTGTACAGTGCGAGCGTTTTACTCGCATATGCGCCTAAAAATATATTAGTGCGAGTACTGGGAAAAAAATGGAAGCACGCGTGCGAGTGTAGATTTCATCCCTCTAATTTACACTTTGCTCCTAAATAAGTCAGGATTGATTTAAAATGGAAATGAAACCGCCAACCAAACTAAATTTATTAATTTTCCAGTTGAAAAATACATGAAAAATATGAGCAAATAAGAGAAAAACGTAGCAACGTTTTTATGGTCAGGACGCCGCCATGCGGCAGCTTTGAAGTCACCGCGTTGCTCCAGCTCCACATTGAACCATCGGTATCACCAGCTACACAACAACTAACAACCGTAACACAATTTAGAAGATGGACATAATGAAAGGCGAAGCTGGAAGACCAGTCCAGCATCCAGATCCTGGTGCAGATGCTTTCCAGTCCGTAGGCCGCGTGACTAGAGAGGAAGCCGGGGCTGATCTGTAGGAGGGGGGGCTGCACCTGTGGGAGCGGCTTCAGCGCATCCAGGCGGCAGGATGGTGAGGGAGAGTGCCACGTTTCCATCTGGAGTCCCGGATAGAAACAGCTGACGGTCATGTCAGAGAAACCTGCTGCAGAGCTGTTCCGATCATCGGACTGTAGCGAAGGGATTTATGAGTGTTGCCGATAGAGGTGCTTCTAATAAGTCGCTTAAAGAGGAACGGAGCTGGTGAATTACGCAGCGATGTTTGTAAGGACCGATACCGCAGATACCGGTAAACGGAGCTCCGCTGGTGATATTAAAAACACTCAAAGCAGCTTCAGGCTTTCCTCTGCTAGCCTGGTACACCAGCCTGACTAACGCCATGTATGAGATACACGGCAGGTCAGTCTGGATTCCCTCCATTGGAGAATGATTCCACTCCGGTAAAAAATTGACCGGACCAATCACAGCGCAGCAGTAGAATTATTAACAGATGAACGTTAAACTCCTCCGACGTCTCCACCGCTGTTTCTGCTCTGTTTTGGTGCGTAACTAACAGCTTCCGGGTCATAGTCACATGACGTGCGACACAAACGCTTTCTCATATTAGTAGTTCAGCAATAAACAATGCTGACATGTAACAGAGTATTTATGATAATAAAACCAAACATTCTATGTTAATATACACAAAAAAACTACATTAGATGGAGAGGGAAAAACAACGTGTAAACACTGACTTCCGACGTTGCCATAGCAACAGAGTGCCGAGCTACGCCAGCTACAGTCACTTCTGATTGGTTCTCTCCGGTTCACTTCCTCCTGTTAGTCCCGCCTCTCGTCTCGCATTGGAAATCAGTCTCCAACGTTGATACACGGACATCACCGCATGCGCAGCCCCCCCCCGGACCAAGTTCGTCATTAAATATAAACTCACCAAGTCAACACGGTGATCTCCGCGGTGTCACGGCTGAAACTTCTCACAGAGGAATAACCAGACCAAAACAAACTTTCTTGTGGTCGCTGCGGCCTCCAGAACAGGAACAAAGTTCTTGCTTCTTGTGGAGAATAACAGCTGTTTCATCCTCGTGTATATCCATGCTGTAATTGTTTTTCCTGTGCGTGGGGGCTACGTGTGCTCCCATTGGCTCAGAAGAGCGCACTGGCAGCAAAAGATTATGGTCTATGTAGTTTAGTATGTTACGCTACGCATTGAGCGGAAAGAAAACTATTTGTTTTGTCTCAAGAGAAACACTGTTTAATACCGTGACAAGACCACAACGATATCGCGGCAGTTTACCTCCGGCGATATCGCGATATCGACAATATCGTTACAACCCTACTCGTTGGAAAAATGAAGCTTAAGCTGGCTAGCATTGGTGAGCAGGTTTACAAAGGGAAATATGTGAAGTATGAAGAGGTAAGATTGTCATTGTTAAGACGTCATGTGCCCAAAAGTAGCAGCTGGCTGAGAGCTCAGTTGAGCATGAGGAATTTCAGCCAGCTAACTACTGTAATTAACACACGTACTCAGCACAATACTTACAAAGACTCACGCGTGTACAACATATTTGGCGCACAGAAGTCGTTTCCTCACTGCTTTCTCTGATGACTTGCTCACAACATTGTCGGAGGAAAAACAACAAAGATCCTCGTTAAGATGTGAGCACTCACTCGGTGGCATAACTGAGCATACGTTTTAACAAAGATCTTTTTAAGAAGAAGATGTGTCACACTGATTGGTTCTGAAATCCAAACATTTTAACTGTTTTTTTTTTAAGCGTGAAATAACTTACTTTTAGTAACTATCATCTTATTTATTCCCTTTTTTATGTAAATAATTCACACCATGAATATCTGTTTGAATAATTTGTTTAGTTATGATTTCACCCTTTTGGCATAAATGTTTAAAATCAGCAAATATTAATGCAGTATGAACAGTAATGTTTAATGAAGACACAGAATCATCTTACGAATGTGCTTATGCATCAAAGCATTAATTCAAGGCTAAGGTAAAATATTGAGATATATATTGTGAATCGCGACATGCCATGAATTTATCTGGATACTGCTAAAATTCAATATCGCGCAGCCTTACTTCCGGTCTGTATAAACTATTTCCAGACACTCCCTACCAGTGGGTGGCAGTAATGCACCCACACGTTGCACAGTCTTAGGTGCCAATTTGGACTCATTATTACTCCACTGCATCTCAGTTAGATCTTTAAAAACATAGAGCTTATGGGATTAATCGATTAATCGATCGATTTCAGGGGTATATGGGGGATTATCACGCTTACCGGAAGTTCCCGGGTTTTGGACACTTCCTCTTCCGGGCCATGTTAACGACAGCCGTTCCTGCTCTGTTATACTGTTTAAATCGGATAAACTCCAAACATACTTAAGTTTTCATTCCAGACTGAAGTGATACTGGATCAAAAGCTGGATCAAAGCGATCGATTCGCCGCGGTGAAGGGCCGAACTTTATAATAAAACACACGTTTGTTTGTCGCCGGTGGGGCACAACACCGGCACTTCACAGCATGCTAGCATTAGCCAGCTAATGTTTACTGACGTGCTTGACATTGTGAGTCTTAAAACACACAAACATCTGAAAATCGGGTCTGTACCCCCCCGTTTCCAGTGGAACAACTGGGGACTGCCAAGAAAGGAGACGCTTTCAGATGCTTGTGTGTTTTCAGCCGCACAAAGTTAGGCACGTCATCGAGCTGGCTAATGCTAGCCTGCCAACATGACTGTGCAGACTGCCGGCCGCATACAAACGTGTGTCGTTTTATTATAAAGTTCGGTCCTTCACCGCGGCGAATCGGTCGTTTTAATCCACTTCTTCCTTAGCATCACTTCAGTCTGGAATGAAAACTTGGCATTGGCGTTTATCCAATTTACAAAGTTTAACAGAGTAGTAGCTGGCGGACTATTGTTAGCAGGCTAGCATTAGCCAACTTGATAATGTGCCTAACATTGTGCGGCTGAAAACACACAAGCATCTGAAAGCGTCTCCTTTCTTGGCAGTCCCCAGTTGTTCCACTGGAAACGGGGAGGTACAGACCCGATTTTCAGATGTTTGTGTGTTTTAAGACGCACAATGTTAAGCACGTCAGTAAACGCTAGCTGGCTAATGCTAGCATGCTGTGAAGTGCCGGTGTTTTGCCCCACCGGTGACAAACAAACGTGTGTTTTATTATAAAGTTCGGCCCTTCACCGCGGCAAATCGATCGCTTTGATCCAGCTTTTGATCCAGTATCACTTCAGTCTGGAATGAAAACTTAAGTATGTTTGGAGTTTATCCGATTTAAACAGTATAACAGAGCAGGAACGGCTGTCGTTAACATGGCCCAGAAGAGGAAGTGTCCAAATACCGGGAAGTTCTGGTAAGCGTGATAATCCCCTATTAATCGACTATTAAAATAATCGTTTGCTGCAGCTCTAAGTGGTGAGATACCATCACCAGCTGGGCTACATGCTGGTGATGATGGTTTGGTCTAATGGTATTTCTGCTTGTTCGTCTTTTATCATTCAGAGTGCCGTTGAGTCCCAGGCAGAGAAAATAAGTCAACATAAATGGTCTGGGTTTATATGGCTCTAAATATGGTTGTCACTCTCCATATGGAGTTTACTGCCTTGCCCATGGGCACCTTTATACACAAACAGGATTGACCTGGAAATCTCACATCTAAGCCAAAGCCTCACTATGATCTTTGAGCATAATGATCCTGGAAGAGCCTCATCTGAGCGAGAGGAGTTCATCTTGGACATCTGGCTGTACTGTCTGTGGGGTGAAACAAATCTCCCAAAAAGATGTTCATTCTGATCATTGAAGGAGTGATGACATAGCAGTAAAAACTGGTTCATGTTGTTGGCATTACAGCATATGTCAATTCTCCAAAGAAAAAAAAAACACTTTTTACAGCAGGGGATTGTTTTGGTACGCTAGACCCCTTCCTCAGTAAAAGAGTCGGGTGTGGTAATGATATGCAGCTTTACCTGGAGACCAAGTTGACTTCATTGTGATTAAATCTTATTTGGCTATGACCTTATTTATAGAAACTAGGTTGCAGTCGGAGTTTGCTAAAGGCTTTCTGTTAGCATCATGTGCACTTCAGACAGTGTGCTATGCAGTGTTGTTTTTGGCAGCTATCTGAGTTTTAGTCTTAGTGTTTCTGACGAAAATGCTTATTAGTTTTAGTCATATTTTAGTCATTTCTGTATCTGATAGTTTTAGTCTAGTTTTAGTCGACGAAATTAAAAACGTTTTAGTCTAGTTTTTGTCAGGTAGGCTATATTTAAAAAAAAAAAGAAGAAAAAAAAAAGAATAACTGGCCACTAAGGAGACCATGCTGCCGGTTACATTTGAGCATATAGGTTTGTATATGAAAACAGAAAGAAAGACTTTGTTCCATTGCAAGTGAAGACAGCAGTTAATGGTGAGGGGAGTGCATTGCATTGTCTTGTATTATAATCATGTGGCACCTGAAAGTTTAATTTTGTTGTTTTATTATATTGTGTATCTTTTCTTTACCTGCCAAGGGACTGCTGATGCTAATTAGCTTACTAATGACAATTCAACATGTTGCTATATGTTCATGAATATGTACTGTCCCTGTCAAATAAAAAAGTTTGAAGATAGAATAAATTTTAAAGCTTCTCATAAAAATACTGAATGCAAAAACGTTTTTGACACACAAACCATCAATTTATTGCAAAATTAAGGTAAAATATAGGGCTGCAAATATCTTAAATTACAAACCATTTGGGAGTCGAAACAGCCGGCTCTTTAGGAACCGACTCAAAAGAGACGACTCTTTAGGAACCGACTCAAAAGAGCCGACTCTTTGGGAACCAAATCAAAAAGACCGGCTCTCTGAAAAGAGACGAACTTCCCACCGTTTGAACAGCGCAGCCAAGCAGCTGCGCGTCTGACCGCAGGTGTTCACCAGAGTCCCTCAGCAGTTCAGATACCCGACGGTAACCCGCAAAAACGCTGTTTAGCTGATAGAAATGACAAAGATTCATATCATGGTTAAGGTGTGGGCGGATATTTATGTAGTTCGGGCGGGGGGCGGTGAGAATATGTTTCTTTTTCGTTGGACAGACGCGTTTTAAACATCAAACGTTGGGATGGTTTCCAGATCAGGCAGAGACAGAGAGACTGCTGGTAATGAGAACAGCGAACACTGTTACAACCAGGAATGATGATCTTTCATGCTGGAATCTCTGAATCACATAGATGAAGCCCCTACGTGGCAAAATGACAGAGACTGCTGTGAATTTAAGATATTAATGTGCGACATGCGGGTCAGGTTTGACAGGAAGAGCCGCGGTTCGCGGGTCTCGGTTCGGGCGGATGCGAGTAAGGATGCAACTACTTTTTAACTTTTGACAGACAGATTAATGCAGAATAGGTAGACATTTCCTGCATTATGAACGTCTGACAGACCAGAGATTCACATTTTCGTCCAGTCTCGTCTCGTCAATGAAAATTTACACACGTCCCGTCATGTTTTAGTCATCAAAGAGACACGTTTAGCTCGTCATCGTGTCGTCATCGTCATGAAAAAAAGGGGCGTCAACGAAATGATTACGTCATCGTTAACGTTAACGAAAACAACACTGGTGCTATGTTTATCAGACAAGACCGCATTTAGAAAATAAATAAACTTACAGGTAATGACAAGGTTGTGGCCCCCTCCCTCAGTGTTGCTGCAGAAGTTTTCTTTTATATCCATTTGTTTGAAACCCCAGACCTGAATTAATCCACGTTGAATGCAGTCAGACATGCTAGACTAGCTCCACTCACATCGGTGTAACAGGGCAGAGCGGTGTGGGGGGGGGGCTCTTTGCTTGATAGTGTGGTCTAATTGGATTAAATTAATTATGTAAAATGATAAAGCTACGTAGAAAGATGAGCTGCTGTCTGATTCAACCATTTCTGAACAAAGAAACAAAGCTGACAGACCATAAAAAAAGATATACTTTATTAATCCCAATAACTGACCCAATTAGGAAATTCATTCTCTGCATTTAACCATCTCAGGTTCAACCTGGGAGCAGTGGGCTGCTAATTAAAGCAGTTGGTGGGGGTTAAGTATGGAGAGTATTTTGTTTCTTTATCGCTTAATCAAATAAAATAGATCTGAAACCAAAAAAGAGATTTGAGAGCAAAAAAAGTAAGTGGCAATCAAAAAAAAATTATTTGAGATCAAAACAAAACAGGTTGCAATTGAAAAATACAAATATGAAACAGAATATTTCTTCAACTTTTATTAAAAATAATGTTTGAAATTAAAAACAACTGTTTTACATATGAATTAGTCCTTTTTTATTTCAAGTTTTTAAAAATTTGGTTGCAAATCTGTCTTCTTTGCTTTCAAGTTAGAAACTTTTGGTTGCAAATCCTAAAGTTTTGCTTGCGAAGTCAAGTGCACTTGATGGGCGGGGCCTACGCTGGTGGATGAGAGACGTGTTTCTATTGGTTGGTGTGACCTGGCTCCTCCCTTCCACATTACACTCTTTTCTCTTGTGTGCTGTGCTGATGGAGCTAAGTTGTTAGCCTGTAGCTCTGCAACGTTTCCCATAAATAATGAATTGCGCTAAATATGGTTGGCTACAGCTGCTGTACATTCACATCATCACCACAGTGAATTATAACGCTCGGCTGCTGCAAACACTGATTATCAGCGACATGGCGTCTCTGCTGGTCACGGTCTGAGCTCAGTAGCCACTGTGAGAAACATGTACAGCGTAGGCTGTGATTACACATATGCTCATAATATCTGTATCGTAATCGATCGGACTGTAGCCTATGTGAGAGCCTGGGAGTGGTAGTGGGCTGTATGAGATTGCGACCCCCCCTAGACGGGGGTGTGATTGAGAAGCGGTGCGGCAGGTACTCGGACGCTGAGAGCATCAAGCGGGCAGGAGGGGCAGATCCTGGTCGGTGCGGAGCGGAGTCCGTCATGGGGCCACGAGAGGACATCCAGCAGGACAATGTCCAGCAGGACGATGTCCAGCAGGACGAGTAAACAGCGACGGAGAGGCGGTCGCTGACCAGACGCACCGTTGTGGATGAGAGCGCAGGACAATCCTCCTCTCTGTTTATAAATTATATGGTCGTGGTTGTGCTGCTTTGCTTGGTTTTAATGTTCTTTTTATTTGCTGGGGCGTGTGATCGTAATATTTAAGGCGGTTCTGCCTGACCAGCCCGCTCAGCTTTCACCGGCCTGTTGAGAGATGGTCGTGCGACACCAGCGGTAAGAGAGAGACGCCCTGTCGGAGCGGTGCGTTTGAGGACCATCTCTCTTCAGTCAGGAATTTTCCTTTAGGTCGACCCGGTGATCATTACCCGCTGAATATGGTGCCAGTTATAGCGGATCCTGTTCTCACTACAGCTGTTCCAGTGTCAACAAACACACGTGGCAAATAATTTTCCACACTGACGCATTTCTAACAGCCAGCATTCCTGCTTTATTCAGGAGCAGCTGACGGTCTGACGTGCTTTTGACCTTTGAAATGTAGGCGATAGAAAAGCAACGCGAATTTCAGCACCATCAGCCCAAAAGACGCGCCCTGCAGTGATAAACATCTTGATTATTTTTTACATTTTTTTCATAGTATTTTGGTACATGTTCGAGAGCTCCTCCTGGGACCCAGGTGGAACATTGGAGCTCTCCATGTACGCTTCAAACATAACATAAACTTAAAATAAAAAAGGACTGATTCATAAACAAAATAGTTGTTTCTTATTTCAAACATTATTTTGATTAAAGTTATAGAAATATTCTGTTTCATATTTTTATTTTTCAAATGCAACCTGTTTTGTTCTCAAAAAAATTTTTTGGGGGATTGCTACTTACTTTTTGCTTTAAAATCTCTTTTTTGGTTTCAAATCTTTTTATTTGATTAAATGATAAAGTAACAAAATACTCTCCATAATTAAGGACCTTGCTCAGGGGTCCACAGTGGTTCGCCTGAGTGTCGTGTCGGGAAAAATTAAACAGGGACTCTGATACTTACTCTGACATTCACATGACCTCATCAGTGCACAACAGTTTATATTATACCCCCATACCACAGAAAAGGGACATCTGTTGTCATGGTACCAAAAGGCAAAGAATGGCAGACAACTTGGTCTGGTGTTAAAGAAGCAATAAATCTCAAGAGCTAGCAAAGAATCACAGTTTAAATTGATCAGGCACCCCCAAAAATGTAAAAGAATTAATTCAAGAGAAAAGCACATGGTCCCATCCCGAGGTGAGAGGCAGGTCATCCGTCCATCACTGGACCAACACAACCACTCCCAGGGATGGTGGGAGGAAGCTACCTGGAGAGAACCCATGCATTCACAGGGACAAGGTGAGAGTCGGGTAGGGCTGCTCATTATGGAAGAAGTCATTATCACCATTATTTGGGTCAACATTAAAATCACGATTATTCAAACAATATTTTTTTTAGTTGCACATTGCATTTATTTAGCATTTCTTTCTCTGTCAAAAACAGTGTATTATTAATACACGCAAAACTTTGAAATTGAAAAAAATATGGGCTATAAATACACATTTTTCAGCTGTTTTGCAATGAATAAACATTAAATATAGATATACTTATTTTTATTTTAAAATAGATTTTAAAAAATCCCAAACTAAACTTTAAGCTTTAGCACGATGCTACAACTTTCCAAAACTTGACATTTTTGTAAATGACACCCAACAAATTGCACAGGTGAGAAGCCACTAAAAATGATTTAAATATCAGAATAACTTGCAGAAATTGTGTAAAGAAAAATGGCAAATAAATTGTTTCAACTCGATTATGAGTTTGGAGATTGTTTGACATTAAAATTGAAATCCCGATCAAATTTCGATTAATTGCACAGTCCTAGAGTCAGGGTCGTTTCTCTTAATGAACACCCAGGGATCCTTTTAAAACCGACACTGTTAACAGATAAATTTCAGCTCCTAAAGGTCGATACCGATAACTAATAACAGATAGCACACATACAAACCTAATCATACCAAATCAAAAATTGCAACTGTAAAGGGGTAGCTGGTGTCTAAAATAAGGGAAAGTGGTTTGGAGGCAGTTTTGGGTCTCCCCTGCAAAGCAGCAGCCGTATTTCCCCGATCACAACATCTCAGCAAAAAAAGCTTAAAACTGGGATTTTCATCTTCTGAATGTCCAATCTTAAAAGAGAATAACAGAACGAAGCTTTCTTTCAGGATCAAAGCCCAAATTACACAAAAATAACTTATTGAGTTGAAATCATTTGGTCCCCCAGTTAAAAATCCCATCTGCCCCCCTGAATACACGAAGATGTTGTCGGGGCAAGTCGTCATGGTATCAGACTTTTGATAATAATAACGATGGATTAGATTTATATTGTTCTTTCTTGCAGGGCACTTAAAGCGCTCACAGTAGATTGGAATGACGTAATTATTTCCTGATATAGATGATTATCGTGCACCCCTATGAAAACCTGAATACTGCAGTTTTTCCTTCACTGTCACCATCAGAGGTGGTCTGGTTTTGCTGGTTTCCTCTTGCTTTCCTGTCCTCTCTCTTAGATGATGTCTGAATTAGATGCTTGGAAGTTCAGCTTGTTCCTGGTGAAGCTCTGCATCTGAGCGGATCTCTGCTTGTGGCAGGAAAATTATGCATCTTGTGCTTAAAAGAAAAACACAGATGGGAAGTGATGAGCAGGCGGGACTCGTCATCTGCTTGAAAGCCTGTTTTAAACCCCTCCCATGTAGCTTTGTTTTCGTCCTTCACACAGATACCACCAAGTGTTTGTAATGACCCCCACAGATGGACCCCATGTTGTCCCTGGGGAGGTCTCAGACCTCAGGATGATGGACCCTCTCATCACTGGGTGAAGTTGTTTGTGTTTGATTAGCTCAGGTTACAGAGACTCATGTCGGTTGTGGGAGGTTTGACCCCTGCCATCAGTCAGCATGTTTTAGAGGAGTCGTTTAGATACAGGATAATACTTCTTCCTTTATTATATACATGATCTTTTTTTTTTTTTTTTTTTTAATTTTTTACTTGTCCCCCACCCCGACATCCCTGCCGCACACACCTGACACCGGGGCGCTACCACCGACACCACCACACTCACACACACACATACCCCCAACACCCACATATACTCTCCCCACAAACATGCACTATCCCGCTCCAACCGCCAACCTTACATACCCACACTCCCTCCGCCCCCAACACCCCTCCTCCCTCTACCCTACACATATAAATAATCATTTTATAATTCCCCCTAGAGATTAATAAAGTCCTTTGCTGTTTCATTGATTTTATCATCTGAGACTAGTTGAGCCATACGTGAAGCTAACCTCCAAAACAACTGTAACA
>JALJCO010010836.1:0-21873 GCA_023101725.1 Atherinomorus stipes
ATTGCTCATTTGACTTCTGGGTTACGTTTGTTCCATATTTTTTTCCATTCCCGCTCGTTTCTAAATTTGTCTAGGATGAGGGGATGGATGAGATTATTTCATTTAGCTCATCCAACACTTCACGTTGAGGTTGCCAGCTGCCTCCCTGACTGATTTGACAAATCCTCATGAGTTCAGATCTTACCCCGGCTTCTTGTGGCAAATGGTTGTTCAGTGGACCTTTCTGGTTCCCTGGCTTTTTTAATGTTGTATATCTCTTTTGCATCCATGGCAATGAAGAAGATATCTACCGCTATGAATAAGCCAGAAAGTACACCTGTTGCTACCTCTTGCAACACGCACTGTCCTGGATGCTTGTGCAGCAATCTGTTAATAGTCTCCATCACTCGAGCTAGTCGCACGAGTTCAGAAATGCCACCAAGGCCCCTCCCTGCCCTGAAGCCAACCCTCTCTAGGTTTTCCTCACTGAAGTTGCTATCAGTGTCACTTATTTGTGGAAACTGGCTGCTGAGGGTTTGTAAGCTGTCCCCTATCACCCGGAGCCAGGTGACTACTGCATTAATCTTCTGTTCAAACTCTTTAATGATGTTGTGAACAGTTTTACGATCTGAGGACTGGTTGACCATATTAGTGATGTTGGAGGCACCATGCAGTGAGTCCACCAAGTGCACCCTACTCCCACACCAACACCAGTGACAATAAGAGAGGCTCCCAAAGTGAAAGGGGCCAGGATAAGTCCCACGATGGATGTAATCCCACCCACTGCTCCAATCACTCCCTCCTGTCAGGCTGCCGATGGTGGTACCCTCATGAATCTTTTCTAGACCATCAGCCAGGGTCTTCAGCGTGTTCAGCTTGGTACAGGTTGCTTCACTGTTGTTTTGCACTGATGATGGGGTAGATGGGATGAAACAAAACAAACAGTACCAACCAAACTAGAAAATCAGATAAAAACCTGTCTTTTAATTTTTAGAAATTAAAACCTTTTGGGGAAAATTTTTGATTCAGACTACCTCCCCTTGGTAAAGCAAATTTGTTCAACACAACATAGCTGCCCGGTACACCAGCCTGACCAATGGCATGCATTGGATGCACGGCGCTCAGTTGGGTTCCCTCTGTTGGAGAACTGGATTTCCAACTCAAGGTGAGAGGCGGGACTGACAGTAACAAACTGAACTGGAGAGAATCAGAGAAACATGGAAAGTAAAGCAAACGTCTTTTAGTGAGAGGAAAAATCCCTTCTGACACTGACAAAATATCGATATTTTTGTGATTGGTCCGGTCAATTTTTTACTGGAGCGGAAATCTCTTTCCAACCGAGGGAAGCCTAGACTAACTTGCTGTGCATCTCATGCATGGCATTGGTCATAGGCTGGTGTACCAGGCTACAACATAGCAGCCAGACCTTTATTTTGCTTGTTATGAAGCTGGACAGTACGAAAGAAAGAGAAAGAAAGACAGAAAGAAAGAAAGAAAGAAAGAAAGAAAGAAAGAAAGAAAGAAAGAAAGAAAGAAAGAAAGAAAGAAGGGAAGAAAATGTTAACTCTGTTTGTGCACTCTTAAAAGTTTTAACTTGATAAATATTGCTTGAGGTTAATTATCAGGTGATATCCAGGTGGAGCTCTGACACCAGATGGTCTAAAAGGGCTTCTGCCAGTGCTCTACACACACTCCTGTTGGCGGCTGCTGGGTGTATGTCATCTTCTCTGGCCTGCTGCTGGGATCTTCCACCCCAGTTTTGGGGACCTCATTTTTTGAACAAATGCCAGAGTGAGGGTTAAAACCTATATGTCATTATGTCCACCTTTTTTGTTACAGCTCTTGAGCAGAGGTCGTAACAACTGTGACAGCAATGACGGTTCTCCATCACTGTACACTAATGGTGCACCACAACTTTCTTTGTTGTTTGACCCTAAACATTGAACGATGTGTTTTGTGAATGAGTACAGAATAAATGTATGTTTCTGACAGTTGGTTAATTTTGGACAGTAATTTTGGTGAATTTTGAACAGTAATTTTAACCTAAATTCAGCTAAGTTAAGGCATATTTCTCTACAGAAATTTATTATGAATTAACTAATATTGCTTTTTGTGTGAACAGCTGGTTGAGATTTCTTTTCTCTTTTTGAAGGTTTTCCACCTAAAGGCTGACAAATGGAGGGGGGGGCTTGTTTTGGTGTTCTATCTACTGAAACTTGATTTTTTTTTTTTTTTTTTAAGTAGAACAATATAAAGAAAATAACTGTTTACTGCCTGGTCATTGGAGCGAAGTCCAGTTTAAAGCTCCAAGCAGAGGTCACTCTCCTTTTCAAATTGGGGAAAAACTGCATTGCAGTAAAAATAACTAGACAGTGCCATTGTGGTCCTACACTTAGGGCAGATTTGAAAAATTGTGTTTTCTGGGACTGTAATGCAATATTTTACTCACAAAAGTCTCTTACCTTTTCTGTGAGATGGCTGATGAAGATTGGACGTGCCAAGATCTCACTGGCTGTTGGTCTTTCTTGAGGTTGTCTTTGCAGTATATCTTTCAGGAGTTCACAAAAGTCTTGTGAGAAGCCCTCTGGGAGGGTTGGGCAAGGACCACTGATTATCTTAGGCACAAGTTTGACAGCAGTCTCTGCAGAGAACTGAAAAATAAATATACGAGAAATACTCAGAACAAGACTTTAGAAGCACCATAACAAGGACGTTTCCACACGCCAAGTTTGGACACCGTGTGTGATGACGTATTCGCAGGACGAATTGTTCAGCCAGTGACCACTTTTGGCAGAAAAAGGAAAAAGAACTTTTTCATGCCAACATCTGATTAAAGAAGTTGAAAAGTTGCCATGTGTAATTTCATCTCTGGTATAGCATGACGTCACACACAGTTTCTGTGTCAATATCTAGCCCAGTGTTTACGAGCTGGGGCGGCTGCAAGTTAATTCACATTCACCGCCTTGTCTCTCCTCTGACAAGGCGGTGAATGGTTTGCCCTTCCTCCCTTTAAATGTCATAACCAATGGGCAATGGTACCACATATTTTCCAAGCAAAATGATAGAGAACAAAATGTTCACCTGAAGACAACCAGTGTGTGCCAGTGGGGGTGTGTGTGTGGTGGGGCTGGGGGGTGTATCGTTGTCGTGTCTGTGTCGGGATGTGGACATTCGGGATGTTGGTGTCGCGGGAGCGGCTATGTGGGGGATGTGGATTTCCCCTGTGCTTGTCCTGTGTGTGGGGCTCTGGGGGTCGCGGACGGAGCTGCGCTTTCCGCCGGGGGGCTTGGTTTTCGGCGGACCCGTAGTCGTGTCGTGTCGTGTCGATGTTGAGGTGTCTGGCGTGAATGTCGGGGTGTGTGGTTTTGTCCATATCGTTCAGCTCTAGTGTGTGGGGGTGGGGGGTTGCGGGTTGGCCGGGTCTTTTCCACGCCGGGTGCCTGTCCTGCCCGGCCGCTGTATCGGTTGGGGCTGGCTTGCGCGGGTGGTCTCATGCGGATTGGTCTCGCGTGGTCCGGGGGCTGGGGGCGGTGGACTTGTGGCGTGGGGGGGGGGGGGCTGGTGGCCCCGTGGTCCCCGTCCTTGGTGTGTGTGGGTGGGTGTGTGACTGGAGGGGGGCGTGAATGCGTGTGTGTGTGTGTGTGGTTGCCTGTGGGGGTGTGTGGAGATGGGTGGGTGGGTGGGGGTGCATGGGGGATGGGTGTTTGGGTGTGGGGGTTGTGGTGCATTGGTGGGGTTTGTGTGTGTCGGGTTGGGGGGGTTTGGGTGGGGAGTGGGGGTGGATCTGTGGGGGGATCGGATGCGGGGCGGCTGGGCGGGTGGGGGGGGGTGTGGGTGGGTGGTGGCTCTGGCGGGGTTGGGGGATTGTGCGTGTTGCGGCCTGGGTGGGGGTGCAGGCTTGGGTTTGGAGGGGGGGGGCATGGGCACTGGGGGGCGGATGTGCGGGGACTAACTGGCTATACAGGAGGGGCGGGAGGAGGATGGGATGGGGGAGTGTTGACGGGGTAAAGTTGTGGGTTGTTTGAAGTAGGGTTTAGGGGTTACACGATAGAGTGGGGGAGGAAAGGGGAGGAAAAAAAAAAAAAAAAAAAGCAGCTCTGCATGCCTCTTGGGGGGTTTGCGGGGCCTGGGGATGTTGGGCCGGTGACTCTGGCCCCTCCGCCGACCCTTTCCGCTCCCGTCCCTTTTCCCCCCTCCCTGGCCTGGGGTGGTCGAGCGCCCCCAGGGGCCGAGGTTGGCCCCTCTGTGGTGAACGCCGGTCACCTGGCCGTGAGGGCGGCCATGCCTGCCCCCTTCTGCCCTGGGGGGATCCCGGGAGGCAGAGGTACCTAATGCCGGTAACGGCTCTTCTTCCAGGGGGGGAATTCCCCCTGGTCTCCTTTCCCAAGACCTCCCCCCCCCCCCTGCTCTACCTCACACACACACACGTAGGGTTTTGGGGAGGGTGCGTGTCAAGCACGTGAGGGGAGGGCACCAAAAAAAAAAAAAAAAAAGACTTTAGAAGCACCATAACAAGGACGTTTCCACACGCCAAGTTTGGACACCGTGTGTGATGACGTATTCGCGGGACAAATTGTTCAGCCAGTGACCACTTTTGGCAGAAAAAGGAAAAAGAACTTTTTCATGCCAACATCTGATTGAAGAAGTTGAAAAGTTGCCATGTGTAATTTCATCTCTGGTATAGCATGACGTCACACACAGTGTCTGTGTCAATATCTAGCCCAGTGTTTACGAGCTGGGGCGGCTGCAAGTTAATTCACATTCACCGCCTTGTCTCTCCTCTGACAAGGCGGTGAATGGTTTGCCCTTCCTCCCTTTAAATGTCATAACCAATGGGCAATGGTACCACATATTTTCCAAGCAAAATGATAGAGAACAAAATGTTCACCTGAAGACAACCAGGATCTGAAATGACCTCAAAAGAAACAACAGTCAGTGCCATAGATGTTGGATATAGAACGCAATGAAACCCAGATTAACAGATTATGCAAGTAGAGAGCACTGCGAGAACTAAAGGGGCTACAGTTTAATTTGGAACTAGCTGCTCTTCTCATGGACAGGTTTATAACAACATAAAGTCAAATGTCTTATTAATTAATGTTACAGTAACATTAGGCACATGCCAATGTCAAAATCTAATGTTTCTAGTTGAATATCTCATTCAGAACAACAAAAAAAGAGGAAGAAATTTCCAGATCCATTTCTTACCTTGTCAGTGTTATTTACTCCGTTTTTTTTCTTTTTTTCAGCTTTTAATACAAAATGCTTATCTATTGGCAATCTTTTCACTGAGATAAGTGTATAGGTGACCCCTTGACCTTTTCTTTGCGATTGCCATTGGTATTAATGTACATGTCTAATTTCATGCCTCTATGCATAATTTCATTTCTAGTGCATTGATAAATTACGGCCCATTCATGTGTGCCACATGTGGACTGAGGGAGGAATCTGTGGCGGCATATGTTTTTGAAAAAAAGTAGGCGTAGCATTTTATGACATTCTCCAGAAGTCGCTAGATTTGTCATTAGTCACTGTTATGGGGGCCAAGGGCTTTTACTGTGCATTTTATTCTATATATTATTACAAACAACTGAGTTCTCAAGATAATCCATAGGAAGCACATGGAAGAAAAATAAAATGTCATTATGTTTTACAGGTAAATACATATAAATGTCAAAAATCAATCTCATTTAGGCGAAACTTACCGCAGACTTTCTTGTACAAAGCTCATAAAATATACACCCAACCGACCAGATGTCACTAAAAGCAAAACATATTGTTGATGGTTAGTTGTAAGAAATATAGATCGAGAAAAATGAGCCATATCTGTGCAGTATATGCAGGACCAAAGGTTTGGACGCCCCTTTTCCACTGGCACCTATTACACTCTCCTCGACTCGGTTTGTGGGGTTTTCCGCAAGGTTTTCCGGACTGAGTCGATCATTTTTCTGTACCTATATGGCAAGGTTCTATGTGTGACAGGTACATGAGGAGGTCCCGGGAAAGGTCTAAACCCTAGCCTCCCAGACAAGAGTCACACACAATAACCATTCAGCCTACCATAAAAAGCATAATACAACAACTGCTGCTTTGAAAGTGGTAAATCATATCATAGATGCCCTAGATGGTCGTAAATATTGTGCAGCTCTTTTCATTGACCTCTCAAAGGGATTTGATACTGTTGATCATGTTATCCTGATAAACAAACTCCATAAGACTGGGTTATCTGAACAGGTTGTGAACTGGTTCTCAAATTATTTATCAGGACAAACACAATGTGTCCAGGCTGCTGGATCCTCTTCTTCCTTCCTTCCTGCTTTAAAGGGAGTTCCTCAAGGATCAATTCTAGGGCCGTTGTTCACAATTTGTGAACAACTTGTGTGATAACTTGTCAGATGCCGAGTCTCATCTTTATGCAGATGACACGATTATTTATTGTTCATCTTCCTCAGCGTCTCAGTCACTTCAACTTCTTCAGTCTGCATTTGATATTGTTCAGTCCCGTCTAGCGAGGCTTAAGCTTGTTTTAAATGCTGAGAAATCAAAGACCATGCTATTTTCAAATAGAAAGAAGCTCCCACCATTCCTACCCAGCTTATTAACTGCACAAGGGGTTGAAATTGAAAGGTCAAATGCTAAGTACAGGCGACAGGACTCTCGCTGACGTTGCGGTAAGGCGTGCTGTGTCACTTCCTGTTGCTCCTGTGTGTACCTCGCTTGTTTGAGCTCCGAAGGGCTAGCTCTCTCCTCTGCCCTTAGTTGCTTATTTTTCTTATACCATTCACCGTTTGGCCTTTCACAACGTATAACGCTTAAACACACTTCCTCACCAGTTCTCTGTTTTTGGGATTCTCTAGTTCTTGTTATCTGCTACGCCTGTTAGCTCTCTCTGCTAGCATGGCTGCTAGCGCTTTTCCTCCGCTCTCTGCTCTTCCTCCCTCTGCCACTCTCTTTTCTTGCTCGGTGTGCTTCATGTTTAGCTACACCTCTGCCTCCTTTAGTGATAATGGTACGTGTAACAAATGTAGCTTGTTTGTAGCTTTGGAGGCGAGGCTCGGCGAATTAGAAGCTCGGCTCCGCTCCATGAAAAAGCCTCCAGTAGCTAGCCAGGGCCCTGCTTTAGCTTTAGGCGGAGCGGAGCCTCGTAGACAGGCTGTCCCTAGTGGTTCCGCAGTTGGTTCCGAGCAGCCGGAACAGCAGGAGGGATGGGCGACGGTTGTGAGGAAACGTAGCTCTAAGGCTAAAGCTAAGCCCGCGGGTCACCACCAACCTGTCCACGTTTCTAACCGATACGCCCCACTCAAAGACATACCCTTTGAGCAACAAACCCTGGTTATTGGCAGCTCCATAGTCAGAAACGTGGCTTTAGAGACACCAGCGACCGTAGTTAAATGTATCCCAGGAGCCAGAGCGGGCGACATTGAGTCTTACTTGAAACTGCTGGCTAAGGATAAACGTAAATACCGTAACATTGTAATTCATGCCGGCGGTAACGACACCCGGTTACGCCAATCGGAGGTCACAAAAGTTAATGTTGCTTCGGTATGTGCTTTTGCTAAAACCATGTCGGACTCCGTAATTTTCTCTGGCCCCCTGCCAAATCTGATCAATGATGACATGTTTAGCCGCATGTCGTCATTTAATCGCTGGTTGTCTAGGTGGTGTCCAGAAAACAACGTGGGCTTTGTAGATAACTGGAAAACTTTCTGGGGCAAACCTGGTCTTATTAGGAGAGACGGCATCCATCCTACTTTGGACGGAGCAGCTCTCATTTCTAGGAATCTGGACGATTTTGTTAGTCAGTCAAACCATTGACAATCCAGGGTTGAGACCAGGACGCAGAGTTGTAGTCTTACACACCTCTCTGCAGTTTCCCACCTGCCGCCCTCCCACACCCCCATAGTGACTGTGTCTGTCCCCCGGGCCCTTAGAATAAAATCCAAAAACACCTCTAAGGTAAATCACAATAACCTAATAAAAATTAAAACAATAAACATAACAAAACAGAAAAATAAAACTATTAAATGTGGATTATTAAATATCAGATCCCTTTCTTCAAAATCTCTGTTAGTTAATGATCTGATTGGCGATCATCATGTTGATTTATTTTGTCTCACAGAAACCTGGCTGCAGCAGGATGATCATGTTACTATTAATGAATCTACTCCACCCGATTACTTAAATTTTCATGTTCCTAGAGCCGCAGGCCGAGGAGGAGGTGTGGCTGCTATCTTTCAATCAGGGCTATTTATTAATCCCAGACCTACGATTAGTCATAATTCCTTTGAACATCTAATTCTAAGCCTTTCTCATCCTAACTGGAAATCAGAGAAACCACTTTTGTTAGCTGTAGTGTATCGTCCACCTGGACCTTACTCAGAGTTTCTGACTGAATTTTCAGACTTTTTATCAGATTTAGTGTTGAATACTGATAAAGTTGTCGTTTTGGGCGACCTTAATGTTCATGTTGACGATAACAACGACAGCTTAAATATTGCTTTTAAATCTATGCTAGACTCAATCGGTTTTTCACAAAATGTTCACGAACCCACTCATTCTCATAATCATACTCTGGATCTTGTCCTGACGTATGGTGTTGACAGTGAGGAACTGAAAGTTTTTCCCCATAATCCTGTTCTGTCTGATCACTTCTTAATAACTTTTGAGTTTACTTTACTTGACTACACGATGGCTGAGAATAAATTCCATTACAGTAGATGTTTATCAGATAGTGCCGTTACCAAGTTTAAAGAATCTATTTCATCACTATTTCCTACAATGCCAGATGTTAACGTCACAGAAAGCATCTATTCAAGCTTTACTCCAGTTCACATTGATCAGCTTGCTGATAAAATAGCAGTTTCAACACGCACAGTACTAGATAATGTGGCTCCGTTAAAAAAGAAGATCATCGGTCAGAAGAAGGAAGCTCCTTGGTTTAATTCCCAGCTACGAGCTTTAAAACAGACATCTAGACGTTATGAGAGGAAATGGCGCGCATCTGGCTTAGAGGAGTCTCGCTTAATCTGGAAAGAGAGTCTAATTGTTTATAAAAATTCTTACGTAAGACTAGAACAGCTTACTATTCATCATTGATAGAGGAAAATAGGAATAATCCCAGGTTCCTTTTCAGCACTGTAGCCAGGCTGACGAAGAGCCGTAGTGCTGTTGAGCCATGCATTCCCGCGACTCTCAGCTGTGACGATTTCATGAGTTTCTTTACAAACAAAATTGTTTCTATTAGAGAGAAAATCCATGACATCCTCCCAGCTACTAACGACTTCTTACCCCCTGCAGGTTTAGAGACATCTGTAGATGCTGAAATATGTCTGGATCATTTCTGTCCTATACAGATATCTGAGTTAACCAAACTAATAGTGGCATCCAAACCTTCTACCTGCATTCTGGATCCCATCCCAACCAAGTTGCTAAAGGAAGTCTTTCCTTTGATTAACACTTACCTACTAGATCTAATTAATTCATCGCTATTGGCAGGATATGTACCTCAGTCCTTTAAGACTGCAGTAATAAAACCTTTACTTAAAAAACCTACTCTTGACTCAGGAGAATTAGCTAATTATAGACCGATATCCAACCTCCCCTTTATGTCTAAAATTCTTGAGAAAACAGTTTCAGCTCAACTTTGTGCCCATCTGAGCAGAAATAATCTGTTTGAAAAGTTTCAGTCTGGTTTTAGAGCTCATCATAGCACAGAGACGGCACTGGTGAAGGTTACTAACGATCTTCTCATGGCTTCAGATAAAGGACTCCTGTCCATACTTGTCCTGTTAGATCTCAGTGCTGCATTCGACACCATCGATCACAACATTCTGCTACAGAGACTTGAACATGTTATTGGAATTAGAGGAACTGCATTAGATTGGTTCAAGTCATACTTATCTGATAGATTTCAGTTTGTTAATGTCAACAACGAGTCTTCATCACACACCAGAGTAACTCATGGAGTTCCCCAGGGTTCTGTGCTCGGACCAATTCTCTTCACATTATATATGCTTCCTTTGGGTAATATCATCAGACAACATGGCATAAATTTTCATTGTTATGCAGACGACACTCAGATATACTTATCTATGAAGCCTGATGAAACCAATCAGTTTGTTAGATTACAAAGATGTCTTGGTGACATAAAGACCTGGATGACCCTGAACTTTCTGCTTCTAAATTCAGACAAGACCGAGGTTATAGTCTTTGGACCCGAAAAACTCAGGACTAAATTATCTAGCTTTATAGTTGATCTGGATGGCATTAATTTGGCTTCCAGCACCACAGTGAAGAATCTTGGAGTCATTTTTGACCAGGATTTGTCTTTCAACTCCCATATAAAACAGGTTTCTAGAACCGCCTTCTTTCACCTACGTAATATTGCTAAAATTAGGAACATCTTATCTCAGGACGATGCAGAAAAACTAGTCCATGCTTTTGTTACTTCCAGATTGGATTATTGTAATTCCTTATTATTGGGCTGCCCCAAATATGCCTTGAAAAGTCTCCAGCTGATCCAGAATGCTGCAGCCAGGGTTCTGACTAGAACCAGCAGGAGAGATCATATTTCTCCAGTTCTAGCTTCTCTTCATTGGCTCCCTGTTAAATCCAGGATAGAATTTAAAATTCTTCTTCTCACATATAAAGCTCTCCATGACCAAGCTCCATTATATATTAGAGATCTCATAGTTCCATATATTCCAAGCAGGGCACTTCGCTCTCAGACTGCAGGCCTTTTGGTAGTTCCAAGGGTCTCTAAGAGTAGAATGGGAGGCAGAGCGTTTGGCTATCAAGCCCCCCTATTATGGAATCAGTTACCACTTCAGGTTCGGGAGGCAGACACCCTCTCTACCTTTAAGATCAGGCTTAAAACCTTCCTTTTTGATAAGTCTTATAGTTAGGGATGGCTAGCCTTCCCTTAGTTAAGCTGCTATAGGTTTAGACTGCTGCGGGACATCCATGATGCACTGGGCTCTTCCTCTCCCACCATCTCTGTCTCTCCATGTAGAAACCTGTGACAGTATTGCATCATTAACTGTGTTCTCCTCTCTCAGCAGATCTGGCTGGATAACGTTGCAGTGTTTGTTGGTCTCCCTTTCTGTCTTCTCCCCCCCAGCCGGTCGAGGCAGATGGCCGCCCTACCTGAGCCGGGTTCTGCCGGAGGTTTTTCCTCCCTGTTAAAAGGGTGTTTTCCTTCCCACTGTCGCCACCCCTCCGTGCTTGCTCAGGATGGGGGATTGGACCGGGTCAAGTCAAGATTCGATCCAATCTGTTGGTTTCCTTAACTAGGCTATTATGAATCTGACCTGAATTTTTCTGTCTGTTTAAGCGCCCTGAGGTGACATTGTCATGAATGGACGCTATACAAATAAAGTTGAATTGAATTGAATTGAATTGAATTGAATTGAATTGAATTAAGTAGTCAAATAAGTATTTAGGTATTCTCATTGATGAGAGACTATCTTTTCAAATTCCTATCAAGTTAGTGTCCAAATTGAAAGGCAAATTAGGTTTCTTTTTTAGGAACAAAAACTGTTTCTTACATCAAGTTAGGAAGCGCTTAATAATTTCAACCTTTCAATCTGCTTTACATGAACGCTTCAGCCCAGTTCTTGAAAAAGTTAGATACAGTGTATTACTGTGCACTGCGTTTTATGACTGATTGCAACTATTGTGTCCATCGCTGTACCTTGTACACCATTGCAAACTGTCCTTCACTTTCTGATCGCAGACTTTCACATTGACTGCTTTTTATCTATAAATGTCTTTTTGGCCCTCTTCCAGCATATTTATGCTCACTTCTCTGTAGGAACACCAGTCATTATGGTCTGAATTCTCAGGACATTATCTTAATGCAGGTTCCCAAAGTCAGAACTGAACTGGGTAAAAAGGCTTTTAGATGTTCTGCTCCTGCATCCTGGAATAACATGCAGAATACGTTCAAACTGTCATGTTTCATAACCTTGGGCAAGTTTAAGTCAATTTTAAAGTACAGAGAGACCAGTTCTCTTGGCTCTTGTAACTGCCCAAATGATGTTTTCAGAGTGTATTCTTGAAATGTGAAGCAAGTGTTTTTGTGTATATTTCTGGTTTTATTGTTTATTTTATGTTTATGTGTTTATGTTGTTGATTTTATGCTGCTGTCTTGGCCAGGTCACTCTTGAAAAAGAGGTTTTTAATCTCAATGGCACTCAAATCAAACGATCATAGAAATGATTGCACATCTGATCGTAAAAAGGGTCGTACGATTGGACCCACGTGTGATTTATTAAAACATTTGTATCGGTCCAATCTTGTCGTTCGAACAAAAGAGTCTTGATAAATACCACAGCTGAAATCCATCGTCATTTAAATGTCACGCCCACGGTTACGCCCTTAAACATGCATAATTATGAGGCTTCGCCCAGCGAGGCTGGGCCATGGAACGGAGAGATTCTGCCAAAAAATAAACTTTTGGGGGATCAAGACAGAATTCCTCATTTGTGAGGTGGGAAAGATTAAAAATGTGCTGTTTGGCAGCTTAAAACCAAAGTCAGAGACGTGCACAAAAACGCTGCACGGAAGAGGATCAGTCAGCCTCACCGGTGTGAACAACCAGCTGAGATATTAATAAAAGTCTCAATCTAGGCCTGGCTTATATGGGTTTTTTTTTTCGTTTTATTAGTTATGAAATTTAAAAATAGCCCACATCCGATAGCAACGTCACCATTCTTTTGCCAATGGGTCAAGAAAAAGTGGTCCAATATGAAACTCACCACCAAAAGATGTTTCATCACCCCCCCCCCCCCCCCCCCCCGGTCATAGACATGCGATATAGTATTGTTTAGGCTCTAAAAAATACACATAACATCGTTTCGAGTGAATTCTGGGTGAATTCACGGTCCACTTTTTTCAACCTGGGGTCTCATTTATAAAACTTTGCGTAGGATCTTTACTAAAAGTGTACGTACGCCCAAAACCAAAAGTTTGCGTACGCCAAAAAAAAATATTCAGATTTATAAAACCCTGCATACGCACAGATTCAAGCAATATCCCCTTTATAAATCACACTCTTCCTGGAAGTTTGCGCAGGTGAATTTGGCTCATATTCCGCCTCCTACTCGCCCACATTCTACCATAGATGGTCAATGCAAAGTACCTCATGGATGTTTCTGCATATAAATGAGCCAGTTGATCTGAGGCATTTAAAACTGAATTGTGGCGATCGAAAAGAGATTTAAACGTAATTTCGCGGAGACGGAAGTGGAGGTGCTTGTTGGTGAAGCAGAGCCTCACATAATCATTTTATTTGGGCGTCACAGGAAACACAGATAAACGTAAGTGCTGAGTGACTGCAGGTTGTTGTGGCGGTGATGATGTAACGGATGTCTGTTCCAGAAGTCGCTGTGGAGGAAACGCTGTCAGAGCGACTGTGTTCAGAACACAGAACACCTGTTTGGTGTGGTGCAGCGCGATTCCCCCTCCCGTGCCCTCCCCTGGCCTGTAAACACCTCCGCCGGTCTTTGGTGAGGTTGATGGCTCCACAACGGAGCGCGCTGTGGTCAGCAGCTGCTGATGCGTCGGGGTGGGCACGGTTTCGGTGGTCGGGGTATCTGGGTCCAGTTCATAGACAAAAGCGCTGCAAAAGTAAATGTGATTATTATTGTCATTATTAGCCAGCAAATCCTGAAAACGGGCCCCCTTCTAATTTTCACATCCGTAGGTCCTCCAGCAGCACCGATGCAGCATTAGTGTCCCCACAGTATTAATTTGTTTATACATCAATCAGTCTGACTGCCGCGCACCTTGTCAGATTCTATGTATCAATGTGGTGAATATATTACCATGATGATCATTGGTAGATGAAGATGATGGTGAGAAAACTTTGATGAAAAGTAAATTTAACACATAAGTTTGCCGACGGCCCTTTTTTATTTATTTGAAAGGTTCTTATAGGCTAATTTCAGCTCACCTGCAGCATAAATAGCCTAACCGTGCTGGTTTGAATCCTATACCTATTCATTGAAGCTAATTCGATTGAAATTTGATATGAAGGAGAAAATAAAACGTTTAAGTGTGATAAGACAAAACGAGAACCCATACGGGTTTCAAACTCAGGTCTCCTGTGTAAAAGTCATGGGCACTAACCACTCTGCCATACAAGTAATTGACAGATGAACAGCCTGGGTACAAAATCACTTAGATGGAAGTGACAGGACTCCCCGCGCTGCCAGCAGGGGAATCATGATGCACTGTGGTTTCAGTTCCCCACATTACCATCTGTGTTGCCAGTTTCCCCCAGTCCTCCAAAACCTGCGCACGCATGGGTCAGAGTTAACGTGAGAGACCGCACATTTTCCGACAAGTTTGCTTTTTATAAATCCCAACTTTAGTGTGGAAATACTGGCGTACGCCAATTTCCACAGGCCCTTATTTTGTGCGTACGCAACGTTTATAAATGAGACCCCGGACCGTATTTCTAGAAGTGCGTACGTGTGTTTACTCACCGGTAAATTTTCTGTATCACTTGACTCCCTTGGGTGATATTTAGATAGTCGTTTTACAAAGAGGTTGGGGCAAACCTCTGTATAAGGTATTATCTGAAGCATAATCCCTTCATTTCAACAATTTTTCAAGAAGAATTAACGAACAAGTACTATTTTTGCCTTTATTGTGTGGAGAATACATCTCATTTTGGGGGAAATAGATTGCACAGTCTAACAGATATAAGAAAACATTTATTCACAAATGTCAATCTCAATAACAGAAGTGTTTTGTTTTTAATTTTCTACATATCAAATAACAATAATTACACACAATAATCAGTGTTAAGAACATGCCTAGATTTTTAGAACTCCAGAATGCTCGATAATTATTTTTACAATATGGTAGAAAAATTATGTGTACTTTTTGGTATCATAGGCGTCCATTGTGAAGACTTGGTGCCAGGTAATTTATGTTTTGTTTTTTCATGTTCAGCAAGCTCTCATCCCTGTTCAAAAACAACAGACAAATACATCACTAAGTCATACGTGTTATTTTCCAGCGTTAATGCACTTGTTTCTTTGCACTTTTTTAATGAATTTAAAAACAACAACAAATCTCAGTGAGATGTATAAAAGCCTTTTCTTAGAGGAATGTAGTGTCACTGGACCAGCTATCCATCAATATTATTGAACAATTTTTAAAAAGATTTTCACAGGCTTCACAGTGGAATTCTGCTTAAAGTCTGCTCCATCAAAGTTTTCAAATGGAAAACATATCATTATGGTGAACACTATTACACAATTGTACCGTAGTATCTTCCATAACTATCCATTATTCTGAAAAATATTACATCAGATTTTGTTTCTCACATCTTTTGAGATTGTTACTGGGATCAGAAAACACATTTGTTTTTGGTTTCACCACAAAATTGAGACAGACAATAAATACAATGAAAATGTATCTTCATGGATATTTAGTTTGTAACAGATGCACCGTACTGTAGGAGTATCATACAGTAGCAACCTGATATGACAAAATAGCAGAGGTCAAGAGTTGATAGATTGAAAAGCAGAGACTTAATATCATACAGTCCTTGCATTATTTGTAATAATCTGGGCCTGTGTAATCTATGCACAACCTTAAAAACAAAAGGATGCTCAATCAAAATATTGCAAGCTCTTATTACTGGAGATAATAGATTTGACTTCTGAAAATGGGTTGCACGTTACTTTTGATGGATAGCTTCAAATCCGCCCACACGAACTATTCCAAATTCTGAGAGGTGGATGTTCTACAGGAAGAGAGGATGAAATATTAATTCATTCCATGAAGACACACAAGTTAGAAAAATTACTGGTGAAGTATAAAAATTTTTTTTATCAAATTTGAAAATTGTTTAAGTGATTAACATACATTCAGAGTCTAAAAATAGTCCACCAGGATCAGGATTGTGGGTACAATCAAAACCAGGATAGTCCGGGACCTCGGTCAGATTGGGCAGGAATTTCTGAAAAATTTCACACCTTTCTTTGCTTCCGTTTGTGTTCAAACTGCAGTAACCGGACTAAACTGCTTGGTCAAACCACCATAGTTGAGCAACTGCCTACTAGGGGTGACGCTCCCCAATACGATCCCCGATCAATGATTAAAAAGCAGGAAGAAGAAGAAAAACGAACTCCTGATAAAAGTGAAAATCTTTCTGCTTCTTCTTATTAGGGCACTCCAGCCCAAACAATAGTCTACCCCACTTCCTTCTACGTCTTCTTCTTCTTCTTCTGCTTTATTGAGGTCGACAAACGTCACTTCCATCAAGTGCGCTGGATGTCTATGCGCTGGGTCGTCCGATAGTCCATTTGCAAGTGAACAGAGACCCCTGGCTTTCAGGTGGACTGGAGTCCGCTTCTTTGGTGCGCACTAGAGTATGGTTCATGTTCAGACTGCGCGAAACGAAATGGACTACAATCGGACCAAGTTCCGTTGTAAGCAGACCAAACTGCCAGAGTGTGATGAGAAACACTGACCTACACTGCTGGGGTTCCAAGCAGTCTGAGTTGGGAGGAAACATGACATTTGCAGAGTGCAGGCCACTGATTGGTGAGAAAGTAGCTTCACTGGACACCAAAAAAAAAAGAGGATTGTGCAATCTTATTCTGTCTGTAGCCGTCAACGTGGTTAATGGTTGCACAAAAACCATAATAGTGGTCGACAGATGAAGTGCAGACATTTTTCTGCTTCATGGCTGATGCTCATCCAGAAAGCTACATGGAGCAACCTGATATTATGTTTGACAAGAGATCTCCCTGCTAATGTCTGCTCACAGGTACCAATGGACTTCAAAACAATGTAGAGAGAAACTGTAGACCTGAATGGTCAGCCGGAGTGGTCCGACACAGAAGGACTGGAAGTCTGTCAAATAAATACAAATGATTCAGCCACTGGACAGCACTGGATAGGATGGTAGAGAATGGTTATCAATTTCAGACTTTAAGCATGTATGTTTTTTTACTTCTATTGTTGACAAGCTCACTGGAGACAGTGACAATATTTATTATTTAATATTTAATATTTCCCGTATACATGCAAGCCTAGCTACTTAGCAAACAATGCTAACTCTGCGTTCTACTTGTATTGTGTGTGCGCTGTCATGTTTTCCCCCTGAAAACTAATTATAAAATCTGTTAGTTTATGAAAATACTTTGATGGTTTTGTTACAATGTTTTTTTTTTTTTATGTTTGTTTCTCATTTGTCTTGAGGCCAACAATGGCAGAGTCATCTGAGAACTTCTGGAGATGGCAGGATTGACTCTGGTGCGGGATGTCAAAGGTGTAGATTGTTTATTAAAAAAGACATGGGGGGCCCCTGGGCTGCAGGTTATCCAGTCTGAGAGAGTCATGAAGCCTCACAAATTGTGGACGGTGAGTGAGATAGTTCAGGATCCATGATGTCAAGTGGCGGTCCACTCCAGAGTCCTTCAGCTTGTCCCCCAGTAGTGCAGACTGGGATGGTGTTGAATGCACTTGAGAAATAAAACATGATTCTCACAGTGGTGCCGTTGGTGTCCAGGTGCTTAGACCTTTCTGCATGAGGAAGATTACAGCATCATCTACCGACGCATGGTCAGTGGGGAAACCAGGCTCAGGGTTAAGAGGTGCTGAACAATCACAAGAGCTGGTTTGCACGGTCTCTCAGGATTCTTGAGTTGATGCCATCAGCACTTGCTGCTTTCCTCATCTTCAAACAACTTAGCTCCATTCTCACCTCTCATGTTGTGGACAGGTTGGAGCTTGCGTTGGATGGCCAAGGACTATTGAAATTGGTAGCATACTAGTGATGCACGATAACACCAAAAATTGGCATTGTGATATTTTTCTAAAATATTTAAGCCTTTGACCACAGAAGATGTGGTAAGAAATAATAATAATAATAACAACCAAAAAGTGTGTTATCAGTGTTTGTGTAATATTTGCAGTACCTCTGGTGTCAGATTGTTGTGAAGCAAACCTTTGTCATGAATAGTTTGCAGAGCAATGCAGATCTCAGCCATCCAGCTAAGTACCTTGAAAAAAAATTAAGTTGCCATTGCATTTGTAAAAATGTCTTTTCATTGGGATGAAAAATGTCATGCAATATTGAATTAGTTTTAATCCCCATTTAACAATTTGAAGAACAGTACCATACCTCAGATTCTCGTTGAGGTTTGTTTTTCATTTCTTGGATCTTTTTCACAAAACTTCCTTGCTGATAGTGCTCCGTCACAACATACATGTTTTCATTTTCATCTTTAACAACATATAAAAAAAGGGAGGGGGGTTAAGATTTTCAATTAATTGAATGCAGTGTAAAAGGATTTTCTCAAATACAAAAACAACCAAGCAAAATGTCCACTTGAGGTTACTTATATAGCACATTTAATATGCCAGAAATAAACTTAAAATGCTTGTTTAGAATAGGGAGTTTCAGCTCAACAACAATAATCTTTCATGCCAGTCATGAAAACCAAGTTTTTCAAACAATTAGAAACCTTTGTGGATTGAACCTGACAGAAAAGAGAAATGCATCTCCAGCTTTCTGTTTTTTCCTTTGGGAAAAAAAAAAAAAAGTGTGTGTATATATATATATATATATATATATATATATATATATATGTGTGTGTGTGTGTGTGTGTGTGTGTGTGTGTGTGTGTGTGGGGGGGGGGGGGGGGGGGGGCATTTGTGTGTGTTACATAATAATCTAACTTTTACTCTTTTCCCAGGAATAGAACATCCTCTGTAATACCCCCTTTCATTTTGTTTACAAACAGACATGCTCTTCATTGACAACCAGAATGAAATAAGACCAATAACGGTCAAAACTTACCTTTGAAAGAGTTTTTGTAGTTCACAATATGTGGATGACCTGCTTTTTGGAGGGTTTCTATGTCTGAGATTGCTTGGCTCTGTTAAAAAACCCAAAATATTAAAAGAACTTACTTATCAGTCCTTCCTTGTACCATCAGCAACATTCCCTAAAACTTTCATCCAAATCTTTTCATCACTTTTTGAGTTATTTTGCTAACAGACAGACGACAAATGCTGGCAATTCCGTAACCTCCTTGGCGAAAGTAAATGTTTTATATTATAAATGTGATATTAATCTATACTATATTTCTGTTGAGGCAAAAGTCTTCACTTACCTTTTTTCTCGGAATCATCACAACTGAGTATACTTCGTCACCCTTTTTGACAAGTGTAAAGTTTGCCGTTTCTTGTATTGTAACATAGCCCTTACTCGCGAGTAGGCTCTGATTGTTCCCCATCTTTTTTTCTGATGACAAAAAATTTTAAGCCAGCAGTTATTACAGTACGATACACGCTCGCCAGATATATTTTTGTCAGATCATTGCAGAAAATTACTGTAACTTTGTTTTTGCTGATTGTAGGTTTTTCCACTTTCTTTAGCGCAAACAAATAAGAACAGTGCTTGCAACGCTTTCTTTAATCTGAATTGTATTCTACAACCTTTTAAAAAAAAATCATTTGGGTTTTTAAAAAAAAAAAGTTATTTCAAGAATAGTTGTTCACTTTCAGAAATGTTGGTCCACTTTTATTTGATTGTCAAAAACACAATGGCAAATAGAACCTTTTCCCCCATAATTAATAATAATGCAGCTAAGACAAAACAAAACAGCTGAATACATACCCAGATGCTGGACCGATTGGTGTCTCAAAGTCAGAGACCTTTTCAGACTCTGCTCCGATCTGGAATTTATAGCAGAAAAAGTGAAACTAAAAAGTGAAAGTTAACCAAGCATCACAAAACATGATGTACAAACAAAGGTCCGGAATGTTGAATGGTATAAGTTATTTCAAAAGAAAAAAACCCTTCTTTTTATTGGATGAAACTGATTTTTTTAAGTAAACTACTACTAAAAAAAAAAAAAAAAACTAAATGGAAAAGCCCAATTTTTCATTTGCAAAAAAGAAACTGATCTGTGAACTGAAATGCATCCTTTTTTCAAAATGTGTTTTCACTGTAACTTTTTTCACCTGGACTCTCCAATGTTTCACTTTTTAAGACCTAAAACAAGGATCTATAACTTCTTTTAGACCTTTCCTGTCCAAACATTTGAACCCCCATCCAACAAACAGAAGTGGTCTTGCCCCAGCTTGACCTTACTTAAATCGTAATGGTCTTGAAAAAATTGTTCATGCTTTTATAAGTTCAAAACTCGATTATTTTAAAGCATTCTATGTCAGAGTTTCTCAGTCATCCATCAACCATCTTCAGTTGGTTCAGAATGCAGCTGCCTACTTTCTGACCAACACCCCCCATCATCAGCACATCACCGTTGTTCTTATTTCTCTTCTTGGTTTCCTGTTTCTTTTAGGATTGATTTTAAAATCATATTTGTTTTTAAAACACTTGATGGTCTTGCCCCTCTCCACCTGTCCCAACTTTTGCATGTTTGAAACCCAACTAGAGCTTTAAGGTCAGTAAGCTCTTGTTGGAAGTCCCTACAAGCATTGAGGTGATTGGGCATTCTTGGACTCTGGGCCCAGATTCTGGAAGAAATTGCCTCCTGACAAGCGTAATATAACAGACTTTGGCCTTTTTCAAGCCAGGCTGAAAACGTATTTATTCAGACTGGCTTTTTTTTTACGCAGAAATGACATTCTTTTTAAAATTTTATTTGTATTTGCTTATTGTTTTCCTTTATTCTGTTAGCATTCTGTTTTTGTAATGCTGATTTTATGGAAGGCACTTTGCTCCCCTTGTATGCTGTAAAGGACTATATAAATAAAGTTTACTGATTGATTTGTGTTAAGGTTAAGGTTAGCACTAGACTGAAAACAGACTATATGATGAAAACTTAATTTGTTTGGATTTTAAAGGTGATATCTACTTTTTCTTTTTTTAATCAAAATAATTACATTTTCAAGAAAATAATCCATACACAGGGGTTCAGAATAAAAGCATAAAAATGTTTTTATCAATTTTGATGAGTCTGAAAATTAAATATTTACATCTGATTACTAAGCCAAAGTCTACACTAAAGGATTCTACCATTACCTCAGGAGTTGATAGCTCGATTGTTCTGTGTAGAAATCGCATTTATAGTGACATATATCTCTCAAATTTAAGTAGAATGATTCAGATAAGGGTAGCAAAGGGACTTAAAGGCCCAGTGGAAGTTACAAATTTCCTCTTGGACATACATTTTAAGTTAAACATTTGCTAATGCTACTTAACAAATGCAGTAGCTGGTTTAGTAGAGTTGCTAATGCTAATTGAGTAAGCGTGAGTGCGGTACCTACTGGTGGGGGAAATAAACTTGTACCTATCACCTTTAAGGCATAAAGCTAATGTGATTTAAAGTTCACAAATCACATTTTATTTCATCAAACTCTACAGCCTCGTAGTTCCTTTCTTTGTGAAATTCCGGTCTCCTCCCTGAGGATTAATGCAAAATTTTGGTGTAAAATTCAGCTTTTCTTTGCTCGAGATGTGCAAAACAAGCTACATAGTAAACATTTTTTTCTTTTCTTTAACAAACTTAGGCATCATGCCCGATTAACATGGATGCTTAGACAAAGACTTTTGGTATTTGTACATGGCGTGTTAAGAGGGTGTCGGTGAATTATATCTTCATTCTGATCTCATCATAAGTTGACTTTTTCCCACAGCCCTGTGTTACATAATCTTTTGTTCTCTTTGTTGCGTGAAATTGTTGGACATATTTTCAAAATGTTATGTCTGGTTTCATAAGCCAAACACCCTCTGTTAGGACATCTTAACAGTATGTAAGCCTCCTTTAATCAACTAAACAAACAGGAGGAAACTTACTTCCTATTATGTAACACATCTTAATTCTGCTTGCATATTTGCTACATGGCTTAAAACTTGCAGCTATCTTTAGTTTTGAGTATGGCACACATTCTCCATGA